>JARHVA010004165.1:687500-770000 GCA_037957365.1 Torreya grandis
GTATAGGTGGTTGGTTTCATATTCAACCCATAGAATAAGAATCTATGGATGGTGTTACAAGTGGACAAAGGATTACCTAGAGATTCTTAAGACCCTAAATGTAAATTGGACTAGAGTGGTAGATAAATGGTGGAAAGGAGCCCTAAATAGCTACATACTTGAGTTCACATTCACAACATATTTGTGCCTAAAGAATAAGAGTATCAATTTTTTCATGACCCTAGAGGAACATTTGTAAATGAGTTTAGTTTAGAGATCAAAACACTAATGGTGTATAATATTTTTAAAAGTTTGGGAGTGGATGGATAAAATATGTTTACATAGAGCTACATAAAGGGGGAAAAGGGGATGTGTAGGTGAGGTACAATAAAAGGTGATGAGAAAATTACCACCTGAGAGCTGAGAAGATAGACCTTTAATAAGAGATAGTACCTATTGATGGAGGATCTAAAAATTTGAAGTGTATATAGGACCTATAACAAATAGGAAGGGTATGGGGAAGGACCTCTTAAAATATAGTAGAGTGAAGATGAGTGATAAAATAAACTGATGAATCAAGCTCAATACTTAATAGGTGTGGAATTCATTGGGTTATTATAAGGTTTGGTGACTAAATATATGTTTGACATGCCTACCCCCTTTGAATCTATGATGCATGCTCATGTAATAGATCCCCCACTTAAAAAAGTATAGAAGTAATTATTGACTCTACTAAAAACTCATATCTTTGACATTTTATAGACTTTGATTACAAATTTATGATTTAATATATTATTCCATAAAATAAGGTGGGTAAAAATACCTTTAAACCATTAATTACTAGCTCACCATAACATAAATTTAATGTGAGAGTACCAAATTAGCTAATATTAGTAATGCAAGGTTGGTAATATCCTACATGAAGTGGTCTGACATCATAAACAAATAACATAACACCAATGACATTAACTATTCTAGTATTAATGATGGGACCAAATCCTAACCCTATGGCTAGAGGTATTAAAATACTATCACCTAGATATGCTCTAAGGGTACAAGCACCTCAAGTACCAACTACCCCCATAACAGATATACTATGAGATGGTTATGCACCTCCCAGAGTGTTATGGCATGGAAAATAGTATAGAACATGTACTAAAGTGCAAACTATAGTGGAACCATGAGCCATAACCCATTTAGAGTGTAAAAATACTCAATTCATGACCACTTTATTTGATCACATCTACACTTGGTATAGAAAATTTGATCCCAACTAGGCCATGGTTGACTATGATACTCTAAAGGATGCATTCTTGAAAGAATTTGACATTCTAGAGTTTGAAAGATAGAGCATCACTGCACTAAAAGAGATTACCCAAGGAACCTTAGATATTGTGCACCTATATAATGTAAATTTTTAAACTCTCTTATCAAATATCTTGTATGATATTCACCATTCCTAGCACGCACATTGATTTATTGAGGGGTTACTCATGCCATTCCAAAGAGCACTTTCCCTGAAGATTTTTATTAACCCTCAAGAATAACTTGAAGTGAGACTTAGATCTAACATATTTATAAGTGAAAATATTGGGATCAACCCATTTATGGAGGTGAAAATTACATCTATGGTCTCCCAACTCCAAAATATCATCACCAACTCTTTAAATGAGGTTCAAAGTGGACTATGGTTTACTAAATATCAAGCACAGGGCCATAATAGAACTAACTATCCATAGAGTAATGTGCACTATTTTTTTCTAAGTTGTGAAGTTTATCAATAAGTGCATGACATCCAAAAATACCCTTTATTGTAATGTGCTATCCAAGTCAACATAACCATCTATTATCGGTTGTGTGATGTCTACACCCATACCACTATTGATTATCTGGTGATTGATGAAATATGTGAGAACATGGAAAGGGGTGCATAAAAATTTACCACAATAGTCAAGGGGTATGAAAACTAGGGTAGTGATGGTTTTTTAAAACAAAATATAAGATTTAGGATGAAATGAGGCACTAGAGGGTGAGGCAGAGGATACGGTGTTGGAAGGTTCCCACCATTCTCATGTTATAAGTGTGGATCAATATAGCATTATCAGTGTGACTAACCTACACATCCCATGTGTGGGTATTATCAAGTTCCCCATAAGGTCAAATAATTCCCTAGCTTATACAAAAAGTTGACCCAGGGTAGGTTTGGTGTAGACAAGGGCATAAGTATTATCAGGTATGAGAAAAAGGTAGAAAAATATACCCCAAAGGTGATACCTACATGCATAGAGGTAGTCATGGTACAATCATCTACATGAAATGGATTCACCACTCAACCACTAGTTGTACCAATACCTAAGTTAAGCCTAGAGTATTAGGATAACTATCATAATAAGCGCATAACATACCCTAAACCCAAAGTTGCACTATACCTAGACTTAATGCACTAAAAAGGCATATTATAATATGATGAGTCTAATACCAAACCTACAAGGGGAGATCTATTTAGATAAAGATCTATAATCATAGGCTACTACCTTTCATAAGAAGGAGGATAGCTAGGAAGCTAAAATATAAGAATTAATTGAGATCCAACACCTCATGTAAATAGAAGGAATGTTACCACTATTGAAGAAATTTCTCTTTGAGAATGAAGGACAAAACCAAGTTGAGTTCACTAAAACACACATGGAGATGTAATGATAAATTAGACATACAAAAAATGTTAAATTATGACTAAGATCTCCTTGTGGATTCCATAACTGATAGATGGTCTATCTGTGAGGTTATTATAGACACATGCACCAAGGATAACATCTTGACCAAGAATGCTTGGGATAAAAATGGTAGGCTATACTTAAGGCCCTCCCCTCATGTAATCTTCATGAACAATAAGACTTGGGAAAAAATTATAATAATTCTAAAGAGTGCAATTATAGATAAAATGGGTACTAAATTCTATGGTGACTTTGAAGTCATAGAGTTGGCAGAGCAAGACAACTACCTAGAAATTTTAAGAAGGCCATGATGTTATGAAAATAATTTAGATATATGATTTAAAATTCACTACATCACATCCAATAATGGAAAGGATAGGGTAATTATACCTCTCTCAAATGATCAAGTACCCCCTATGTTGAGAGCATGGACATTAAGGATGATATTAATAATATATATAACATCATGCTCTAAAGAAATGATACTCTCAACCCAAAAGATCAAGTAATCCTATGGGAATATGGATAATCAACATTAGACACCACTAATTTTTCTTGTGATTGATGGGTCAAGGAATCATATGAGACCACAAGTCGATGGTGCCACTTAGTACATGTAGAGGCACCAAAACTAGTAAAGATAGGCTAGGTATAGATCAATCACACTCCCAAAAGTTAGGTCCTTTGTGCCAAGAAAAGGTGAAAAGAGTGTTTCACCTTATTAAGGGAAAATTTTCAACACTCCCAAGATATAAAGGAAGTAATAGAGTGGAAGACTATATCCATGACCTTGAGTCGTGCATCCCAAAAGAGATGGATAAAATGGGTACACTAGTATACACATTGAAGAGCACTATTGGTCATTAGTTTGTGGTGTAAAAGCCTAATTTTCCAACTTGAAAATATGTGAAGGCATCCATTTCCACTAAATTTGGAAATAGAAACAAGGACTTAGACATTTTACCTACTCTAGCGACTTTGACCCCATCACACATGTACATTTTTGTGAAGAAACATGAACTGGTTGTGATGAAAATTCCCTACGCAATTTATGTGTGCACACCTTCTATATATTTTTAAAGACTTGAGCATAGATGTGGTACATATTTAATGAGATGTGCCATGAAATAGCCAATTTGGATGCCCTTAAGGAGTGGTTTATTCATACCTTCTCCTTTTCTTCACAAAATATTGAATTGATTGAGCCATTATAGGTAGTGTGGATATTCATGTTTGAAGACACTACAATGTTGGAGGAGTGCCTAAAGGACATGTTTGATGAAAAAGGATTAGCACTACCAACCTTATTTAGAGAGAAAAATCTCAACATTGACTTTAGTGATGAAGCTGATGACATATGGAAGGTGTACAATTAGAAGAATTTGATAGGGAAAATAATGTTAGTGCACCAAGTTAAGGATAATGCCCTAGAAGAAGAAGAACCTACCCATATTTGGGTAGAAACAACCAAGGGTATAATACAAGTTGAGGAATCATACCAAAATAATAATGAAACCTACTGAGCATCATTAAGGACTACCAAGATAGATATTAGTTTAGAAGTGGAACCCAAAATTTACACTTTGGGTACCTATTGGTCTGACACAAAACTGGCACATATTGCTAATCTCTTAAAGGAATTCCATTAATTATTCCTTAAAACTATAATGATATGAAATTATCACATTCTTCCCTTAATAAGATGAGCATAAAACTAGCAAAAGATGTAAGACACATAAAAAATTAGCCTTACAAGATGAACCTAAACCTTCATGCCAAGGTCAAGACTGAGATTGATGACATGTTATCTATAGGCATAAAATACCCTATGCAATAATCTAAGTAGATTTTCCCCATGGTCATTAGCATAAAAAAGGATGGGTTCATCCAAATTTGTGTTGACTATAGACTATTGAAGGTTGGATGTGTGACCCACCCCTTTCCAACTCCCTTCATCGATGAAGTATTGGATGGCATCATAGGTTTCAAGATATGCACATTCACTAATGGATTTTAAGGATACCATCAACTCCAAATAAAGGAGGAGAACAAGCCCAAAACCACCTTTGCTATAAAATGGGGTTATTTTTGATATCATGTGATGCCCTTTGGGATGAATAATGTTCTAGTCACGTTCTCTTGAGTGGTGATCACCACATTTTATGACTTCATTAATAAGTTTTTCCAAGTATACTTAGATGATTTTATAATATATGGGTTGGTGAAGGATCACTATGATAATTTATGATTAATTTTTGAAAGGTTCAAGCAGTTGAATATTTTATTAAACATCAAGAAGTGTGTTTTTACAATGCCATTTGGTACTTTATTCAGGAATGTTATCTGTAAGGATGGTTTTCCTTCAACTTCAAACCCCATCAACATACAAAGACATTTATGCCTTTTGGGGGAATTATAGGTACTATAGGAAGTTTATAATAAATTATTCTAGGATTGTAGTGCCACTAGAATAACTCTTGAGAAAGGATGGCCCATTCTATTAGGGTGCAACATAATAAGATGCTTTTGAGACCCTAAAGATAAAAATCACAAGAACATTTATGTTACAATTTCCTAACTAGGAAACTCCCTTCTAGGTCCACATCGATTCCTCTAGTACCATAATTGGTTCCATTCTCATGAAATTAGGTAAAGGGAAAATGGATCAGCTTATTTATTTTTTAAGCTAGAAACTAAGGTAGAGTAAAAATACACCATAATTGAGTGTGAAACACTTTTCATGGTATACACCCTACAAAATTTTAGACAATAATTATTATAAATCCACTTTATTTTATTCACTAGTCATGAATAAGTTAAGCACCTCATGAACAAGTGTGTTCTACATGGGCACATTTTTTAATAGATTATTTTGTTTCAAGAATTCCAATTCTCTATTATAATGAATCCTGGGAAATTGAACTTAGGACATGACCATTTATCCTACATCAAATCTAGAAATGGAGCAGTGCTAATTGAAGATGATATCCTAATCTAAAACTTTATAATATCTAATTCATCCCAGAATACTTGGCAAAAAACACTGCATTTATAACCACCAAATTTGTACCTCAGTCTATGTCCACTAAAGAGAAGAATTAGCTTACAATTTGCACCACCCCTTCTCAAATAATTATTGGGTAATTTTACAAATTGATCCACGAAAAAAATCATTCACTATTGTGTCTTAGAGTATGATTGGGACTTAATACTATAAGAGGCATATTTGGGGATTGGTGAAGGCCATTGTGTTAGGGATGATATGGTGTGAAAGGTGTTATAATTAGGATTTTGGTGGCCAAATTTGATTTAGGATGCAAAATAATACACTAAATTTTGTGATAACTATTAGTGCACTATAAAACCAAACCATAGAGATGAAATTCCCCTCATACCCATTCTTGCCTAGGCACTATTTGAAAAATGGGCCATTGATTTTATTGGACCTATTAATCCCACTACTAGGCACGTGAGTGCATGATACATTCTAGTAGCCATAGATTACTTCACCAAGTGGGTTGAATCAATACCAACCAAATATTGTACAAACACCATAACAACATGATTTATCTAGGATAATATTATTAGTTGACATGGATGCTCATATAGATTGACTAGTGATTGTGGCATGAACTTCATTAATGAAATACTTCACATCTTGTTAGCTGAATATATGGTGGCACACCCTAGAAGAAAACCCTACCATCCCCAAGATAATATAACTATAGAGGCATTCAATAAGATATTGTGAACATGCCTCAAAAATATGTGATGTTGTTTTCAAGCATTGGGATGACCGTGTGTCGGTAGTACTATGGGCCTGTTGTACTACATACAAGCACCTAAATAAGGATACACCATTTCAACTAGTGTTTGTAATAGAGGCTATTTGACCTATGGAATTCCTATTACCCTCATTATGCATTATTCATATCAGTCAATTAAATGACCAAGAGTGTTTAAGCATATTTCTAGAAAATTTGGATCACCTAGATGAGATAGGTGCCCAAGCACGATGGAGCCAATATATATAAAAGATGTGACAAAATCTATTTCCTAATAATCACATCAAGTGAAAAGTATTTATATAAGGTTCCTTGGTCTTGTTATATGACTCTAATAACTTGAGGCACCTAGGTAAGTTAAAAATCTGGTAGATGGGACCTTCTATCATCCAAAATATATGGGAGATTGGTGCATGAAATCTATGCATGTTGACTAGTGTAATGATTCCTAAGAATTTAAATGTCAACATATTGAAGCTATACATTCACTAAGATGGCACTTGCACCATCTGACATCGACTTCCTAGTCATAAGTTGGTTTCTTGGTTTTGACCATAATAAAATTGGTGCAAGACAATTTTTTTTTTATGTTTGTTTATTTTGTGGTACGTGAATAATCATGGCACTTTTATGCCCATAATAAACATTTCCTGGCTATTACACCCACATGAACCTAGTTGGGTGAATCAAACCCTATAGCTTTTAATCATCTAAGGTAAGACACCTAAGTTTCTAGATGAATTTAAAGTTTGTCAGGTTCATAAAACTATAAGTATGAATTAATGAGGAAAGGTGCACAAGGTGTTCATATGCCTAAGATCAAGAGGTGACAATGAGGAACTAGAGGAATAAAAAAAATAATTATATGGGGAAGGGAAGGTTGAAGCAATACAAATGAAAGTGTATATAAATAAACCAATAAAGAGAGGCATGCTTGAAAAGAAATGCAACATTAATAAAATATGAAACTAAGGAGGTCAAATAATGTGCATGTAAACCACTATGCCTAGGTTACCATAAGAAGGGAAAAGGTCATGCCAAGTTCAACAAAGTGCAAGATAATGACCATTTTAATAGATGAAACCCACCCAATGATTGGTGGGAAGTGACCATTTGAATTACTTATCACTTCACTAAATAAATCATAGAAAATGTTAATGCTACAACAACAAAAGAATAAAGATCCAAAATAAATAAGCAACTGACCATGGGTTTTAGTTGATTTTATGGTTTTAATATATTTCAAGAATCTAAATTCCACCAACCATCATTATCATAACTGAAAATTATGTATAAAAGGGTAGATTCTAGACTTCAAATTTTACTAAAATTTGTAAGATTTCAAAATAGAGGAAAGATTTGAAGCCATTAAAACCAAAAGATGCTACCAGAGAGAAAAAATCATCCACAACCCTCTCAAGTAAGAAAAAACACCATAAAAAAGATTTCATTCTTTCTGGAGTTGAAAAAAAGGTGAGTGGAGAGAATTTGATATAAAAATAGGGGAGAAGGAGTTTATAAAAATGACCAAGCCAGGGTAAGAAGCTTTTTAACTAAATGAACAATCCAATTTATTACAACTATGAAGTAGTATCAAGCATAATCTTGAGATTCAATAGAATAAACCAACTACATTTCAATAGTAACAAGTTTATGATGGGAAAGAAGAGGCTAAGCATAGGTCCTTCATAAGCATATAAAGATGCAAAGAAAGTGCAGGTGGTGAAGGAAGTAACCACCAAAAAATTTAAGGTGCAAATGGTGGAAGGCATGATCATCATAGAAATAGACCCCAAAGTGAATGAAAATCTCACCTATAGAGAAATGAAATACCCCCTAGAGTTGATGGTAAGGGATAAGTGTGTGTCCTTTTCAAATATGTGAAAACTTAAAGACAACAACCATAGGATAGGCAAAAACCTTCAAGATTTATACAAATACTAGTTGGTAGACACTGGGAAGAAGACCAAGGTAGGTTTCATTCTCTTTGATGTCTCTATCCAAGACAAATTACAAATTATAGGCACCACATAACTATTGGAATTGTCAATATTTGAAAATATAGAAGATTTGAAAATCTAGAAGATTTGGTACATTTCCTCCTCTCGTGAGTACATGGTAACTGATTTTACTTTGTTGGATGGTGCTTGGGCATCTTAACAAGCCTCATTAATAGAATCATAGGGCTACCTAGCATATGAATATACCTATGTGAGATGATGGAGGATGAGTTTAAGGTATAAAGGTTAATAAATCTCATTGGCTACTATAATTCAAGGTTTTCATTCCCCATCAAGGACATTTAAGACCCTAGTATAAGGGAACTAATGTATCTTGTTATCAATAAATTGTTCCCTAGTAGCCAATGGTATAATATCAATAATTCCTTCTTATGAATTTCCCACCATAAGGTACAATGAGTGATATTCAACATCTCTAAGTTTTTTGTTGAGGAGATAGTCAAGAATGTGTAAGAGTGTCATTAAATGCATGAGACCTTATTATAGGGGTACATGTTTCTTCTTATACTAATGGATGAGATATGTGTGTCAAGTGGTAATGACAACCACCTATGGGTATTCCCACATAACCATGAGTCCCTTATGATGAAGTACCATGACTTCAATTTCCCACCTAACTTCTTTTAGAAGTATAAGACTAGGGTGTAAGGGTGGTTTAAGAGGTACATAGAATCCTTTGAGAAAGAATGGTGCATCCCTCAAGAGATTCCTAAATAGTTGGTGTGAATTTCATCGTTTTCCATGATGTATAAATTTTTTGTGGTGCACCTAAAACTCACTAATAAAAACCTATTAGGGTGGCCAGTTTCCTAATGCATTCTGAACCAATTACATCATGGTAGTTCTAAGGAGAATCCCCAATACAAAATATTTTGATATCCTTGTCAAGACTATGGCTCATGATAAAATCATGATGAGGTGGTAGTTTGCATACCCCAAAACTAAGGCCACAAAAGGTGAGGAAGATGATAGTGATAGGATGAACATCCATCCCCTCTATAGGTTAATAATAAATGGGAAGATATTTAACCTCTATTATGAGATGAAGTTATATACGAAGGGTGGTGATCCTAAATAGGATGATGATCACCCCCTCCTAGTTGGAAATAAAAGGAAGGATGCACTAAAGCTATAAGAGAAGACACTTCAAAGGAAATGTGGTGAGAAGCTAGAATAGATCATGGAGTGCATTTAATTAAATATTTCCTTTTAAGAACCAATTTCACTCCCCACTTCAAAAAAGCTCATGACCTTCATGCAAGAGAGTTATTCTTCCAATAAGAAGATAAATAAAAATACTAAGGTACTTATAGATTTCCATACTATACCTCATGAATATATGGAGAGAGAGGTGACCATTTTGCCCATAATATAGGAGGAGATGGAAGAAGATAGAGCAAAGACCTATATAATATATAAAGGAGAAGGAAAATATGAGCTCAATATTAGGTATGTGCAAGAATCCCTATAAAATGACATGAATCTCATGATTTAAGTAACATAGGAAATGGAACACCTCACATCTAGTTCCACCTCACTAGTAATCCCTCTAAGGAAACTAGTGCTGACATCCAGTAAGGAGGCCTCCTCATTGCCTCCTCAAATAGTCAAGGAGAAATAGTGGGTTAGAAGAAGATGGGATTAAGTGAGGAGGATATCAACAAGGTTTTAGTGCTTAAATAAAAGTGAAGGCTTTAATGGGATAATAAAAAGGACTAATTAAAAAAAGGGCCCCAAAAGTTCTCATAAGTGTAGGACTAGCTATTGAAGTGGTCAAGAAAGTACCAAGTGACCCCACCAAGAAAGCAGAAGAAGATGCACAAGAGTCATAACCATGTAGTGAATTGGTGTCTGAACAAAAAGAGGCTGATACTAACACATTAGAATAATAAGCATAGATGGAAGGGGAACCCTAGTATCACCAAGGCAATGCTTGCATCGAAGGAATTACCCTACACGTAAGTATTGAAAAACCTCAAGATGGGTAAATGGATGATGGGAGAAGTCTGAGGAAGAAACCCCCAAAGACCAAATGAGTGAATCCTCATAGGAGAGTTATAAAGAGATTGGTAGTGTTAGTGAAGAGGAGGAAGTATAGATAGAAAAGGCTATCATCAAGAAGGGTGAAAAATATCTCAATATAAGGGAGATGTCATAGCATAATTTGGTGAATGAATATCTCTACATGTATGAAACTATGTTGCACAAGCCACCATGACTAGGATGTGAAAATAAATATCATTTGTATTAGACCACTATATGGATGATCCCTAATTTGAGGAAAGTAGAGTGGATAATTTGAGCATAAAATATCTTGAAGAGAGGTAGGACTCCCTCCTTATTGACCCCCATGATATGAACCTATTCCAATCTAGGAATGAGCTAATAAATATGGCCAAAGAAGTTTCATGATAGAAACATCATCAATGATGTCAATTTGATAAAATGGAAAAGTCTCCTCAAATAAGCTAAGGATGAGGCACAAGAAAACATATTCAAGTTGTAATAACTGTGTGAGCACAAGGAGGTGGTTGAACCATCTCTTTATTGGAATCAACACTTCAATCCTTTTAGAGGTCAATAAAATTTGTGTTGGTGGATGAGATGATCTAAAGGATATATCCTAAGAATATGTAAGAATAAAGAGGAGGAAGACCCCAATGTTGCACTAAAAAAATAGCTAGCTAACAAAATTTAAGAGGCAGAAGACCTCTTCATGAAAATGAAAGAGGGAATGAAGACAATAGATGAAATTTTCATAAGCTTCTCCAACTAAGCCTTAATAATATATGCACACCTAAAGTATGTGAATGAAGAGAAGGAAAAGTTGATGGCCCAAGTGTAATTAAAAATTACGGTAGAGAAGACATAATTAATGGGCAACATGAATGCACTCAGAAATCAGATCAAGGAATAGGAGCAAACTTTGGAAGTAGTCTTACATGATCTACAAACTAAGGCTTATGAGTAAGGAGAGATCTTAGATATAAGTGTGGAAAATGCAAAATACAAATTTTAGGTTTTTCTTAAGGAACTAGAGAAAATGGATGTTCTTTCAATCACTATTGCATCCTCTGAGATATATAGAGTCATAGAAGAAACCGAGAAAACCATTAAGGGGTTTGAAGACTTTATCATCAAACTCAAGGAGAATGTTCTTAATTTTTGCACTCTCAATATTTTGATGACTTAGTCTGAGGGTGGACTAAAGTTTTTATATGGGGTAAAATGTTAGGCCCCTAACCCCTTAGTAGAGGATTTGTGCCAACATGACATCCATCTAAGTATGAAATGATCATTTTGTTGAGTGGTTAACCTTTGAGATTTTTGTATCTAATTGGAGTTTGAAAAACTTATCTTGTGTTAGCCTATGGGTGAATAACTATCTCCTAGATTTTTTAGGACATCCTTGATGATTTGAGGAGATGTGATAGTTGCATTTTAGGCTTCATAGAGTCATGAGCTGGTAGTTATGATGACCAACTTACATCTTAAAACTCAACATATAACTTCCACCTTGGAAAATTTTCTCCTAAAGACTTATTTAAGTATTTTGAGCCTAAAAACGAAAGGGAAATGAATAACTATAGTGAATATTTGGTGAAATGATCTTAAAGCTTTGTAGCCATTGTTTCAGCAACCATTAAGTCATAGGAATAATATGGAGGCTATTTGGATTCACTTGTAAGTGCCTAATCTCATCTATGAGCCTCTAGGTTATTAATTATCATGACATGAACATATAATATATTATGGACTTTGATTAATGATGAATATTATTGCATTAAAATGTGCTCTATGTCTAGTTTCCATGTTTTTATACATTATTAATACAATGCAAATATTTTTGATATCACACTATTAACTGAATTATGTTGATTAATGCTCATGTATGTTACTAGTTAATTATGGTAATGGAGTATCTATAAACCTCCATGATTTCACCATTATTTATTATGAAGGATCATTATAGTTTTGTGCTAGTAACCAAATACTTATGTAATTCACATTTTCTTAAAATGAGTACAAGCAACCTTATGACCTCTTAGGCATTTATATGACACTAGGCTTAGTCCATGAAAGGCTTGCACCTATATGAAACTAGGATTAGTCCATGAAAGGCTTGTGCTTATGGATATATCTTAAGTTTTATTGAATTTCTTAAGTCTCATAATTTAATCCTCTTACCATGGCACAATTAACCTAATGTGGGCCTCAATTTATTCTTAGTTGCACTTTAGGTGAGTGCATAAGGTTTGTGTCTTATGTGAATTGATGTCAGTGCATCCAAGTGTTCAAATATTGATCTTAAATAGAAAATTACATGTTTTTGTGTAGTTTTAGTAAAAAAAATAAATAACTATACTTTTTACAACAAAGATGGTGATGAGTACTTTAGCATTTGATAGCTTAAGCTGAATATCTACTACTAGTTCATCCATTGGATCTATAGCCCATTGAGCTTAGATGACCATAAATGTATTATGCATAGATTCATTATTTTGATATTTTAGTTTTTTAATGGAATTTTCCCTTGAATATAACAATTTATTGAGGTCATTACCTATTTCATATGTAGTAGATGTCTAGTCATCCACTATAACTTTGGCCTTATCAACTATTGTAAACTTAGGTTTAATAGTAGCCAAGGAGTTTTTGATATGTTCCCTGTATATTAACATTCACTGAGATATTTTCTTAGATTTTTGTGCATTTTTATACAATACCTACTCATATTCTTCAATTATATCATATAATGCAATTTTCCCCCCATTATAGCTTTCCCTTGGGTTTAAAATCTTTTTAATTATTACGTATTTAATAAATCCTTTGTGATTTGCTTCAATAGTTCAGTGAGTTATTTATCCTCAAACATTACTTGGTCACCAAGCACTTATGTGACTAGTTTGAGGCAATTATTATTGATCAATTGACATGAATTAGTAAACTGGGTGCTCAATTCTATGTTATACTCTCTCATTTGAAAAACTTATTGGTCTGAGGCCTTTTACATAATTAACTCTTGAAACATAGTTTCACCTTTAATTTATTTTGATATTGGTATCTAGGAAAAATACAAATTTATTTCAAGTGAATTAGTATCAAGGGACATTAATGTCACATAGGTTACTAATGGAATCAACGTAAATAATGCCAAAGGAAGTGTAAAAATGGTGGTCTAGGTGGTTGTTATGGAAAAATCCCAATGTCATTGGATAATGATATAAGGTTTTGGCTGTGAAGCCTCATCCTATTCACCTATTTATGTTTCTAGATTACATTATGTTGCACATGTTACTTCTTTATTGGATTGGGCCTCCTTTTCTTTTTTACCTTTAGCTTTAGCTTCAAATTTATCCTTAGCATCTACCTCAGCTTGAGTTTTTGGTTGGGATTCAACCTTAGATTTATCTTTAGAATAAACTTTAGATTTAGATTTCACATCACCCATGGATTTGTCTCTAGCTTATTTCTTGTCAACTACCTACTTTATTTGGTCCTCTTTGGTTGTTTATTCTGGTCAAGCCCTGTCTAGTGGTTCTACTTCATCTTTATTTAATTATGTTGCATGTGATTATTGTTATGTTCTCTCTACTTCCTCATGTTACTTATTATTTTCATCTCCTTCTTCATCTTAATTCCTATGAGCCTCTAATTTATCAACTTTATTATTTGTATCCTCTACTTCTTTGGCCTACTTATAGCATCATTGTTCTTCTTTTGTAACTTCTTATTGATTTCATTATGCCTCATGTGCATCTAATTATTATTGACTCTTGATTATTTTTTTTTCCTATTCATTTATCCTTTTATTATTATCCTTCTTCTATTACTATTCTAGGTATTTTAGTTGTTGTAAAACTTATATTTGTGGCTCATCCAAAGATAAAATTATTTCTTCATGTGCTTCCATGATCTATAGTGCATCAAGCTTGACCATTGATGTAGTGTCCTCTAAGTAATATGATTTAATCATTGTAATTTTTTTCATAAATTTCATATTCCTATATATGGGTGGAGGAGTGAGGATAAATTTGGGTCTATTTGTCGATGGATCTTATGGTTGTGGCTAAATATATGTTATTTTCTACATGATCCTATATTATACCTACCCTCTAAAAGAGAACATTTTTTGCTTTACTATTTGATATGGCGTTATTGAAGGATGAGTCCTTAGAATCACTTCATGGCTAGATTTGGACTCTCCTATGTAGGTTATTATTTTTTTGTGTAAAAGAAGATCCTATAGTTGGATCTCTATAAAATATATTAGTAGCCAATTTTTTTTAGCTACCTCTTGACCTAAAATATAAATAACAATACAATGGGTAGGTTGAGTGAGTTCAACCTCGATGTCTTACCGTACCTAAGTTCATACTTGGAAGGTGTGCATTACTTTTCATAATAATGTTTTTCTCCTCCTTATCATAAACTTAACTACTGATGTCCTCCAATAAGGTCTTCATGGCTTCCTACTCCTCCACTCCCATTTCTAGTAAATTTCATTCACTTTCTATCTTTATAACATTTAGATTATCCATATAATATTTTATTTGACACATCCTATTCTTTGGTGGTAGAAGTGAGGATCCCTATGTATTTTCATTTCCTTTTCCTTTATCTTTATGTGATGGGTTTGTTGATGTTTATGGTGGATCCTATAGTTTTGTTTGTTGCTTTCCTTATGCCTCTTTTGGCATTGGTAGTTTTACTTCTTGTGAAATAGATTACAAAGGTGGTACCATCCACATAGTTGAATCTTCCTACCTCCACACTTCTAATTACACATCTAATAGTGTGATAAATAATGGCATTACATTTTTAATTAGGGTCACTAGATCATGCACTTTGATTTAAATTTCATTGTGAAGGTGTTTGACTAATGCATGCTACCCTGCATGACATCCTGAGGTATTAAAGGGTACAAATTTATTTAGGCTAGGGCCTCAGTCCATCATGCATTGAATATACCTAGTTTTTAATAATATTATCCTATTCTTTTCCATGTCATACTTTTAAAGGAATTAACAATAAAAAAGTCTATAGAGACATTAAATTATCCATCCAGTGATTTATGTATACACATAATATTTTCAAACTTTATCAATTATTGATGTTTTCCATCTTGCAAGAACCTATTGAGTCTCAATATCTATGAGTTCATGTCTAAGGGTTAAACCAAGAAAGGGGTGGGTAGAACATTGGTGCTGCAAATTATTATTTTACTAATACCACTTAATATCTACACACCCATCTCGTAAAAATATTTCCCTAAACTTTGCCTCCTATTTTTCACCCTCCTCTAGTCATTTTCTACCTTCATTAACCCTTACCTAGCCTAAAATCCTTTTTGATGGTTTATGTTACAATATCGGCCCCATAAACCTTGTAACATAATTGATAAAACCTATTTAGGGTCTAGGTCATCCCCTGGATGACCTATATCTAGACCCATTTGTTTTTATCAATAATGAAACTAGGTCAATTAGGTTAATCATTTTAGCCTAATATTTTAAAAAGGAATAGGGTTAAATTTGATTATATAAACACATCCATTTATATATTTTTAAGATAAGTTAATAATAAGAGATATATATTATGCATATGCTTATCCATCATTCTATTTGAGGATCATAGATTAGGGTTTCAATACTCTTTTTGGATATATAGATCTTATTTTATAGAGAAGTCTTTTTAGATGCATAGATAGGTTGTGTAGCCTATATCTAAATTATCCTTGTCATATGTACATACCAAAAAAAACTATTAAGAATCACCTTGGCCAAGGTTGATATTGAGGATTGATAAGTTCATATTCAAAGATAAGTGTTCCTAATTATGTTCCTCCTTTGTAAGATTAGATAGATTAGAATTTGTACTTATCTCCCATTTATTAGGATTCTATATACGTTGGCATGAGTATATATATTATATGCATGTTTAATTTTTATATTTAATACCCCCAATTTTTCCATAAGATTTGGTGAGAACTAGATTAGATTTTACTTTAGTTCTTATTAGTTAAGTGAATATGAAAACATAGGACCTAATTAGGGTTATTACATATTTTTGCTTGGTTGGAGGATTTGAAACACTCCTTAGTGAATTTATTATGGTAAAATATCCCTTTGATAGGTACAATAGATCCATATTGGTCATGACATTGAATATCTAATGTATCCACAATCAGAAGTGTAATTATGATTTATCTTCTCTGACCTAGAATTGATTTACAGATCTTTTGCATTTCCCATTGGATACATTATGGTGAACTTGATGTGATTCTAACCTTGGTAGGTTTTATTTCACATTATCAATTTTATAATTTTTATCATTTTATAATTTTTTCCCATATTTGTATTACTATATCAAACTAGTCATTACATGTATAAATTTTGTGCACATGTTTAATACACATTGCTTCAAAATGACTATATTCTATCTTTGTAGGTCTTCATCAGCTATGGGTTATTAGACCAAATTGGTTGACATAGTAATCTTCTCCAGCTTTAGATTAGCATACACTATTGAATAGGTTGACTTTGTCTTCTAATTATTTCTAATAGCATATAGGTCAACAAACATTATTGAATAGGTCAACCTTATTCCTTATGCTTATTCACCATATAGGGTTTTGTAGAACTTTGTTGAACTAGTCAACCTAGTTTATAGAATTTGAATGTATCAACTAAGATATTACAACATAAAATTTGAAATATTAATCATCTTCAAACACACTAAGGTTACTTTCTTTCCTATCTCTATCATTTTATTATTTCCTTCAGTTCTATTATTTTATAAGTTAGCATTCTTTAAAACTTCAACCCTATAGCTAACTAGGTCGAGCTAGTCAACCTAGTTTTGTAGTTTATCTTTTGTTTGAGTGACATAGTCAACTTATTCAACTCTATTATTAAATACCTTTCTTATACATAATATTAGTGATTGAGTTGATTATGTTCTATACTATTTTCATACAATGTTACCTATACTAACTCTATACTATTTTTAATCAAAGAATTCATAACTATTTACTAGTAATTAATTCACATTTCATTTTCAATTGTTCTCGTTCTTAGAGTAATTCACATAGTATAAATAGGTGGTTTTTAAAATTACCATTTTAGTCACACTATTTTACTCTTTTTCACACACTACCAAATCACATAACATTCAAGATGCATTTAAGCATTTATCTTCCCAAGATCTACCTACTTGGATTTCATTACCAAGGGGGAAGCTAACTTAGTTTTCTAGCAAAGTATAAATGTGTGGTTAATGGTACATATTGGAAAATAACCCAATACCCTTTTAATTATGGGATTATGAAGTGAGTGGGTAAGATCCAATACCAAGCCAATACCATTTCCAACACATATCCCTTTCATCCCAAATGTCTTGAAACCATATATAGACTACTTTCTAGTTCCCTATTTCAGCCAACTCTCCTATCACAACTAAATCAAAACATTCTAATAATATAATAAAACTTAGTATGACAACTTATTCATAATTTAATTTTCATTTGATTTCTTTCTCTTTGATCTTTGTGTGTTGTATTGGAAAAATATGCATTGGCCAACATTGGTGCAAGGATTTTTGTTGTCTACCTTAATTGGATCAATCATATTGATCTAATTATTTGTGTGTTTGATTTCATTCTTACTTAAAATATATTTCAAAAAAATTCCCCTTTTTTAAAACACTATCTTTATGGTCGATACAATCTCATATAGAATATATTTTTCCTCCTACTAGTAGTACATAATCAAACTATATGACTATGTCTTCTTATTACCCCTTTTAGTTCTTTGTCCAGTAGTACATAGTTGACCTACATTACTATGTATCCTTATCATCCTTATTTACCTCCATATTTGTAATACAAAGTCAACCTGAATGACATTGTATTATTCTTTACCTATAGGGTTATAAAATATAATCAACCGACATGAATCTATATTCTAGTTTCTAACTTTATCTCTACATCATCTTTGTCCTTCTTAACCTTTCTTTCTCACCATGAACTTCCTATTTGAGGATAACATAGAGTTGAACTCAATAGATATGATGAGATTTAACAATCTTAATAGGTTTTCCCATAAATATCTTATGGCTTCTACACTAAATGAATGTAATGTGCATGTGGAAACTTGCACTAAAAACTATGGGAATATTCATTCCTAATGATTTCACAACCCTCTATTCTCCTTATAATATTAGCTTGAAGTAGAGTATACTCCAATATTATTTTCTTCATTTACAAATTTCTTAAACATCAAGGAAAAGACCTTTCTATTTATCACCTTATGATAAGTGACCAAGAATAAGAACCCCATTCACCTTCCCCCACATTTTCCCATGGAATTGGGTAAAATTATTTCTTTGATTCTCAACCTCTTCCTTTTATCTTGACCCCTTTCTCATATTATGACCTCTTCCTCCTTGATTTCTGTTGGGAGGAATAAACCGGAAGCACACAATTTGATTACTAAACCAAGCAACTTAATATGCGGAAATTAACCAGATTCACCAAGTAACTAGAATTCAGAATAACACATGATATGAGAGACAATACACAACTTGTATTAACACTTTATAAAGAAAAGAATACAATAAAGAAGATGCCACTTCTTCTCCACCACCTTACAGAGGTTTCCCACACCTCAAGTGAACAGTAAATCTTCTCCCCAAAGCTCTCCCTCTCACAGGTCCCAACACCCAACTCAAAGTACAGAGTTGGTGTTCACCTCCCGTGCTCCACGCACAACACAAGTGCTCCACGCACTCCACAAGCACTCCACGTGCTCCACAAGTACTCAAGGTACTTCAAGTAGATCTCCCATGAATCTGCAACAACCTGCAATTCAACAGACCATACTTATGGAAGGAACTCCCTTGCCTTCCTCTTGCTCTATTCGAGTACACACCTGTACTCCAAGTAGATCCTGCCTGATACTGCTCCCTGTTGTGTTGCTGTCTATATGACCTTGCACACCTACAAATCAAACAATGGTTCTATTCACCTGTGAACCTCGACCTTGCACACACATACACCTATAGATCAACGATCTTACTTACCATGTAGATCTCCTATATAGGCCATGCAACTGTGACCAAGATCCTACACTCCTGAAGAACCCAGCTGGCTCTCCAATCCAGCACCAACACACCTGGTACTGAGGCACTAGGAGGAACGCACCATTGCTCTACCTCACACACAGAAGGAGCTTATAATTATGCTCTCTTACTCCCTAGCACACTTTTCCAATACAACCATGAGTCTATTATATAGATCTCATCCAAACAATGATTAGACATCTAATTACAATAATTAGATCCGCAGCTATGAGTCTAAAATTAGCACTCATCATGCAAACACTTGGTTCGTCAACCCACTACCCATAATTAACTCGCAGTCGAACCACACAGGTGACCGACGCCGGTCCCTGTCCATCTGGAGGTGACCGACGTCGGCCGATATATGACCGACGTCGGTTGCTTCTCTATGCTCTCCCACCGACATCGGCTGATCAGACTAACCCCAACTTCTTCTGCAACTCAGCAACCTTCAGCAACCTCCTATCCTATTTGCATCAGTGAAGCTTTTAGCTCCACAATCCTAACAATCTCCCACTTGGAGATAAACAGCTGCACTGTACCTGTACCTGTACTCTGTCTAATCTGTTTCCTGGTTTGTATCCCTCTTCAAGCTCCCACCTGAAGACAACCCACCACACATCCTATGGTGTACCACCTATCATCTGAGTAACCTGCCACATCTGAACCTACAAATACATGTAGTGAAGTCCTGACCCTGCATAGCAACACCTGCTGCCGGTCCCTCTCAAAAAAACCTGAGAACCCACTTCCCCAAATTGGCTCCTAACTCTCTGACAGCTCCCACTACATGGGAATACTCAGGTCTATACCAGACCTCATGTGATTTCAGACACTGTACCTGTCCAGCCCTTAGTGTGCTCCGGCTCTGCATCCTGAACCTTGCCAACACCTGATTCACATCAGCTCCCACTCGAGACAAAATCAACCTGTGATCTCCATGCCTCCCATGTCAAAGAATTCCGCTGCTCCAAACTCCTCATGACATGCCACTGAACTAATCTTACCCTTAGCTCAGCAAAACCCTGTATGTACAAACCTGCTAGCTAGCAAATATACCATCCACATACAGCAACAGAATGATGTTGCAATCACCATCCCCCTGGTAAGTCAAACCACAGTAGTTACCCTGACATTGACTGAAGCCATGCTTCATCCTCCACCTGTCAAAACCTGTACCACTGTCCTACAGCTCCACAAGACCATATACATGATCTTCCGTCTCACGTATCCGTTCTCTCTATTCTTCTACTAAGGTATCTGTTCGTCTCTGTGCTTTTCATACCTGCTGGCATCTCTACCAAAACACACCTGTCTGGTTCTGCTCCAAGGAATCACATCCTCATCCATGCCAAGCTCACACCTGTTTCCTGGATCCTTCCTGCTCTACAATCAGCAACATGTATAAAGAAGAGGAACAATGAATTTGAGGGCCTACTTACGCCTTCAGTCCTCCGTATGGGTGTTTGAGACTCCTTGACAGCTTGCTGTCCACCCAAAATTCGTTACAGTGACCGACCTCGGTCACTCCACAGTCTGCATCCGACCGACGTCGGTTCCATGCGTCTGTACCTGACTACCAACCTGCCAACGTTGGTGTCCCTACTACCGATGTCGGTTCTCCTAACCGACATCAGTCTTACATACTACCGATGTTGGTCCCATGACCGACATCGGTCTTACCCTGCCCGACATCGCCGGCTTCGGTCTGCACATGACCGACATCGGCATCTGTCTGTTCGATGTCGGTTCCTCCTGACCGACATCGGTACCTGTGTTCGCCTGTGAGTGATGACTTTTTACCTGTGAGCTTCTTTGAATCAAAACCCATGTCCAAACTGCCCTGCTCAGAAGTATCCAGCCACATCCACTGGGTTTTGTCCGCCATCTCCTCCATAAACACCAAGGCTTTCCAGTTCTTAAGCCTGTCAAATATATCTGTCTTCCGCTTAAGAACATGCATCTCCTTCCTGCTCATGTGACCAAGCCTACGAAGCCACGTCTCTGCAACAAAAGAAGAATCAGTAATATAAACAAGTAGATAAAGGATACCTATTTTCTTACCACCAGCTAATTCAAGTGCATCCGCTGTGAGAGTTCTTGTGCATCTCTCATCACCCAATCTTTTTGAAGAAATTAGCCATATCTCCAAACCTAGGACCTGCATGACCTTCATCAACACCTGTGTGTTGGCCGCCTGCAATTTCAGCTTCACTTCCCCTTTGCCAATTCTTTGGCAAGGCTCACCAGCTCCTCTACCTGGAACTGCATGGAAAGAGGCAACCGAATCTTTTATCCAAGATTCAACTTTATCCAAGAAACCTGCAAACACATCTTGTGCAACAACACTTGCTACATCTGTATCTTCAGTTTCTTCATGCTGATCTGCTACCAACCAACAATAATCTTTTACCTGCTCTTTCTTTCCATAGGACCGTGAGTGACCATCTGTGCTTTTCAACTCCTCCATTCTTAGCTTACTTTGATCTGTTGTTGCTCTACTCCCACTCGATCAGAAACCCCTGAGAGTGCCCTATAACCAAACACAAAACCTGCTTCCTCCAACCTTAGCTCTGATACCACTTGTTGGGATCAAGCTATGAGCCAACAACCTGGCTCTGATACCACTTGTTGGGAGGAATAAACTGGAAGCACACAATTTGATTACTAAACCAAGCAACTTAATATGTGGAAATTAACCAGATTCACCAAGTAACTAGAATTCAGAATAACACATGATATGAGAGACAATACACAACTTGTATTAACACTTTATACAGAAAAGAATATAATAAAGAAGATGCCACTTCTTCTCCACCACCTTACAGAGGTTTCCCACACCTCAAGTGAATAGTAAATCTTCTCCCCAAAGCTCTCCCTCTCACAGGTCCCAACACCCAACTCAAAGTACAGAGTTGGTGTTCACCTCCCGTGCTCCACGCACAACACAAGTGCTCCACGCACTCCACAAGCACTCCACGTGCTCCACAAGTACTCAAGGTACTTCAAGTAGATCTCCCATGAATCTGCAACAACCTACAATTCAACAGACCATACTTATGGAAGGAACTCCCTTGCCTTCCTCTTGCTCTATCCGAGTACACACCTGTACTCCAAGTAGATCCTACCTGATACTGCTCCCTGTTGTGTTGCTGTCTATATGACCTTGCACACCTGCAAATCAAACAATGGTTCTATTCACCTGTGAACCTCGACCTTGCACACACATACACCTGTAGATCAACGATCTTACTTACCATGTAGATCTCCTATATAGGCCATGCAACTGTGACCAAGATCCTACACTCCTGAAGAACCCAGCTGGCTCTCCAATCCAGCACCAACACACCTGGTACTGAGGCACTAAGAGGAACGCACCATTGCTCTACCTCACACACAGAAGGAGCTTATAATTATGCTCTCTTACTCCCTAGCACACTTTTCCAATACAACCATGAGTCTATTATATAGATCTCATCCAAACAATGATTAGACATCTAATTACAATAATTAGATCCGCAGCTATGAGTCTAAAATTAGCACTCATCATGTAAACACTTGGTTCGTCAACCCACTGCCCGTAATTAACTCACAGTTGAACCACACAGGCGACCGACGCTGGTCCCTGTCCGCTTGGAGGTGACCGACGTCGGCCGATATATGACCGACGTCGGTTGCTTCTCTATGCTCTCCCGCCGACGTCGGCTGATCAGACTAACCCCAACTTCTTCTGCAACTCAGTAACCTTCAGCAACCTCCTCTCCTGTTTGCATTAGTGAAGCTTTTAGCTCCACAATCCTAACAATCTCCCACTTGGAGATAAACAGCTGCACTGTACCTGTACCTGTACTCTGTCTAATCTGTTTCCTGATTTGTATCCCTCTTCAAGCTCCCACCTGAAGACAACCCACCACACATCCTGTGGTGTACCACCTGTCATCCGAGTAACCTGCCACATCTGAACTTACAAATACATGTAGTGAAGTCCTGACCCTGCATAACAACACCTGCTGCCGGTCCCTCTCAGAAAAACCTGAGAACCCACTTCCCCGAATTGGCTCCTAACTCTCTGACAGCTCCCAGTACATGGGAATACTCAGGTCTATACCAGACCTCATGTGATTTCGGACACTGTACCTGTCCAGCCCTTAGTGTGCTCCGGCTCTGCATCCTGAACCTTGCCAACACCTGATTCACATCAGCTCCCACTCGAGACAAAATCAACCTGTGATCTCCATGCCTCCCATGTCAAAGAATTCCGCTGCTCCAAACTCCTCATGACATGCCACTGAACTAATCTTACCCTTAGCTCAGCAAAACCCTGTATGTACAAACCTGCTAGCTAGCAAATATACCATCCACATACAGCAACAGAATGATGTTGCAATCACCATCCCCCTGGTAAGTCAAACCACAGTAGTTACCCTGACATTGACTGAAGCCATGCTTCGTCATCCACCTATCAAAACCTGTACCACTGTCCTGCAGCTCCACAAGACCATATACCTGATCTTTCGTCTCACGTATCCGTTCTCTCTATTCTTCTACTAAGGTATCCATTCGTCTCTGTGCTTTTCATACCTGCTGGCATCTCTACCAAAACACACCTGTCTGGTTCTCCTCCAAGGAATCACATCCTCATCCATGCCAAGCTCACACCTGTTTCCTGGATCCTTCCTGCTCTACAATCAGCAACATGTATAAAGAAGAGGAACAACGAATTTGAGGGCCTACTTACGCCTTCAGTCCTCTGTATGGGTGTTTGAGACTCCTTGACAGCTTGCTGTCCACCCAAAATTTGTTACAGTGACCGACCTCGGTCACTCCACAGTCTGCATCCGACCGACGTCAGTTCCATGCGTCTGTCCCTGACTACCAACCTGCCAGCGCTGGTGTCCCTGCTACCGACGTCGGTTCTCCTAACCGACATCGGTCTTACATACTACCGACATCGGTCCCATGACCGACATCGGTCTTACCCTGCCTGACATCGCCGGCTTCAGTCTGCACATGACCGACATCGACATCTGTCTGTTCGATGCCGGTTCCTCCTGACCGACATCGGTACCTGTGTTTGCCTGTGAGTGATGAGTTTTTACCCGCGAGCTTCTTTGAATCAAAACCCATGTCCAAACTGCCCTGCTCAGAAGTATCCAGCCACATCCACTGGGTTCTGTCTGCCATCTCCTCCATAAACACCAAGGCTTTCCAGTTCTTAAGCCTGTCAAATATATCTGTCTTCCACTTAAGAACATGCATCTCCTTCCTGCTCATGTGACCAAGCCTACGAAGCCACGTCTCCGCAACAAAAGAAGAATCAGTAATCTAAACAAGTAGATAAAGGATACCTGTTTTCTTACCACCAGCTAATTCAAGTGCATCCGCTGTGAGAGTTCTTGTGCATCTCTCATCACCCAATCTTTCTGAAGAAATTAGCCATATCTCCAAACCTGGGACCTGCATGACCTTCATCAACACCTGTGTGTTGGCCGCCTGTAATTTCAGCTTCACTTCCCCTTTGCCAATTCTTTGGCAAGGCTCACCAGCTCCTCTACCTGGAACTGCATGGAAAGAGGCAACCGAATCTTTTATCCAAGATTCAACTTTATCCAAGAAACCTGCAAACACATCCTGTGCAACAACACCTGCTACATCTGTATCTTCAGTTTCTTCATGCTGATCTGCTACCAACCAACAATAATCTTTTACCTGCTCTTTCTTTCCATAGGACCGTGAGTGACCATCTGTGCTTTTCAACTCCTCCATTCTTAGCTTACTTTGATCTGTTGTTGCTCTACTCCCACTCGATCAGAAACCCCTGAGAGTGCCCTGTAACCAAACACAAAACCTGCTTCCTCCAACCTTAGCTCTGATACCACTTGTTGGGATCAAGCTATGAGCCAACAACCTGGCTCTGATACCACTTGTTGGGAGGAATAAACTGGAAGCACACAATTTGATTACTAAACCAAGAAACTTAATATGCGGAAATTAACCAGATTCACCAAGTAACTAGAATTCAGAATAACACATGATATGAGAGACAATACACAACTTGTATTAACACTTTATACAGAAAAGAATACAATAAAGAAGATGCCACTTCTTCTCCACCACCTTACAGAGGTTTCCCACACCTCAAGTGAACAGTAAATCTTCTCCCCAAAGCTCTCCCTCTCACAGGTCCCAACACCCAACTCAAAGTACAGAGTTGGTGTTCACCTCCCGTGCTCCACGCACAACACAAGTGCTCCACGCACTCCACAAGCACTCCACGTGCTCCACAAGTACTCAAGGTACTTCAAGTAGATCTCCCATGAATCTGTAACAACCTGCAATTCAACAGACCATACTTATGGAAGGAACTCCCTTGCCTTCCTCTTGCTCTATCCGAGTACACACCTGTACTCCAAGTAGATCCTGCCTGATACTGCTCCCTGTTGTGTTGCTGTCTATATGACCTTGCACACCTGCAAATCAAACAATGGTTCTATTCACCTGTGAACCTCGACCTTGCACACACATACACCTGCAGATCAATGATCTTACTTACCATGTAGATCTCCTATATAGGCCATGCAATTGTGACCAAGATCCTACACTCCTGAAGAACCCAGCTGGCTCTCCAATCCAGCACCAACACACCTGGTACTGGGGCACTAGGAGGAACGCACCATTGCTCTACCTCACACATAGAAGGAGCTTATAATTATGCTCTCTTACTCCCTAGCACACTTTTCCAATACAACCATGAGTCTATTATATAGATCTCATCCAAACAATGATTAGACATCTAATTACAATAATTAGATCCGCAACTATGAGTCTAAAATTAGCACTCATCATGCAAACACTTGGTTCGTCAACCCACTGCCCGTAATTAACTCACAGTCGAACCACACAGGCGACCGACGCTGGTCCCTATCCGCCTGGAGGTGACCGACGTCGGCCGATATATGACCGACGTCGATTGCTTCTCTATGCTCTCTCGCCGACGTCGGTTGATCAGACTGACCCCAACTTCTTCTGCAACTCAGCAACCTTCAGCAACCTCCTCTCCTGTTTGCATCAGTGAAGCTTTTAGCTCCACAATCCTAACAATTTCTTCAATATCCATGCCAAGTAGCTCTAATAACATGGTAGGTTCCAAATTTAGTGGGATTTTTCTAAGACATGTTCTTCTCAATTCCTCCTCTAGTGTATCATTTTCTACCCATGGTAATCATGACACTAATGATTCTTATTTTAATCCTTCTATTTGTGCATCTTTTGTAAACCAAACTAATCAGGCTACTAATACCACCTTTTCTACCAATATCTCTCAGGATACCAATATCTCACATGCCACTACTCATACTATTACTCTAGCCACTAATATTAATGCTAATGTTTCCCATGTTTTGAATAACACCAGTCAAACTCATCAAATTTTGTTGTAAACTCTTAACAAAATTAATCTTATCCAATCTAATAATCCCAACCAAATGATGCAAAGTCAAAATCACCTTATTCATATCCAAATTCACCCTTGATAGGTTCCATAGGGAGTGCATAACCAAAATGGCCCCCACCCCTACTTCAGGATTCCAATGGCAATCTTATTCCTCAACCACCTCTTGTTAATAAAACAATTAAACACCTTTAAAATTAACATCTTATACCTCAAATTTATAACATAGATAGAGGAGGTATAACCCCTAACATTAGCTAAATTAGGTGAATTCATCCTACCTTACACTTAAGAACATTTGGAAATTTATACAAAGATTGGGTCAAGTTTAAAACTTTTACCACTACCCAAATCCTAGTGAAATCCTCATCTAATGATGCTTCAGATTGGTACAACCAACTCAAGTATCATTCCATCACTAGTTTATAATATCTCATTAATTCTATATTACAAGAGTTTCAAACTAGTGACCACCTTAAAAATACCTTGGCTCATTCTATTTGTTATAAGTAACTTGAGATAGAAACTATACAAGCTTTCATCAAACAGTGGAAGACCTTATCTAACAAGTGTGAAAATAACATGATATATGATAACCTATTTCATCTATTCACCAATTATCTCTATCCTAAGTTAGAATATTAGGTCAAAAATCTCTCTCTATGAACCTTAGAAGAGGCCACAAATAAAGCCAAGCACCAAGATTTTCTCATGCATCAGTTTGAGCCATCCTAACCTCATATGGGCACTCACATGTTCATTAAAAATAAAAATCATCACACTAGTAATGATGGTGTCAATTATTTATATGATACCATGATTAATTATTTATGTCCTTCTAATAATACCTATTATTGTAGATGTGTGATACATCTATCATCTAATTGCTCTTCTTCTACACTATTCTTTCCTTTTTCTTTGAACATCTCTTCTTCATTTAATTCTTCATCACTTATTTATATCTACCATCATTCATCATGTTACAATATTCATCCATCATTCTTCTTCTCTAGCATCTCACTTATCATGTATTATTACTCATTCATCATCTATTTTACTACTACTCTTACCTCTACTCACAACTACCTAGGTATTATTCTATTTATTCCATCTATTCTATTGTCACAGCTCACATTTTGAATCCAAAATTCTATTTTTACTCTTATTCCCTTGTGTCTCCATTCTAGATTTATGTCCAGTCATTATCTACTCATTTAATAATCATTCACTACCATGTCTCACACACCATATTCCTATAACGACTACACCATATTGGCTGGAGTAGGAACCTTAGCCTTGTCCACAACTAACATCTTTATAAGGAGAGGTAGTCACTAAAAATATTTCCCTCTATTTCCTCTGATAAACAACTCCTTCATAGCTTCAAAATCATGTATCCTTGTATCATAAACTAGGTTATGTATCCATCTATAGTGATAGTAACCCAATAATTTACTGATCTTATCTAGTTAGTTTCTAATTTTTACAATCGATCTATCTTTATTCTATCTATATGATTATTTATTCTATTATTAGATTAAAACAATAGTATTCCAACCATGATAACCAATTAGTTATTAATTCAGGTATCTTACACCAAACAATTTTGAAAATCTCTCCATAGATATGCTCTTAAATGATTTCTTATATGGTAAGACCAGTCTGTTTGGATTCATCTTCTATGAAATTACATACTCTTTGATTTAACCATGTCTCAATGTCTCTCTATATTGGTAACCATCTTAGCATAGTTTCCTCTAGGAGTGTTTCCACGTTCACTACACCATTTTTATTAGATGTTATTGAAGTATCAGAACATGTTAAGGATGAGGATAGTTAAGATCTAATTTAGTGTATAGTATAGTGCATAGTATTCATACACAAGGTTGGAAAACAAAAGCATAGAAAAGATGAATTATTGTGACTTAATTAGGAATTAGGAACAACCAATAACTAGTTAACATTTATAGAGTTTTTACATTAGATTAGATAAAAAGTAAGCAACACATTATACATGAGAATAAACCCAAGGAATAAAGTAAGAAGCACAACATGTAACTACAACCAAATAGGATCTATTGATCTCTTGAAAAGTGGAATTTTATTCTTCTTACAAACATAGATATATATAGATGTTTGAAGTCTATGACTATTCATATTATTCTCTTACTTTTCACCAAAAGTAGAGTCTTTTCTTATTCTAACCTATTATAAGTCAAGGAGATAGGAAAAAATGGACATATATATGGCAAACTAAGTACATAATTCATGAATATTAGAGAAATATCCTATGCAGCTTTACTTCCAATTTCTTCTCCCAACATTTATCAACAAAATTTCATTAGCCTTATTTTATTATGTTTTTTAATAATTATTGGGTTTTTAGCTTGATATGTGTAAAAGGTAATGGACCCTTCCAAAATCCTTAACTTAATTTTATGAAAAAATTATATTCATATTAACACCTAATGTTTATGAGTGTTATGTTACGTATATTTAGTCTTGATCCATGATCTATTAAGTGCCATGGACAATTTTTTAATAAATAATAATCACAACACAATAAATAAACACATTAAAACCATCAACTAAGATCAACATAAGATAAGTCTTAAAACTATCATGCAATATCATCTATAATAAAACCATCAAAAATCATTTAGACTTGATAATAGAATTTATTTGTAAATCTTTCCCAACCAATTCCTTCGTAGTTGACATAAAAAAGGACATTAAAATTAACTCAAGCCATTTCTAAAATAATTGAGCACCATATAGTAGCCTTAGGCATATGATGGGCTAATCCAATGGGGCTATAGACAAGGAATTTTCCATAAGAAGGACCCCCATATTCCATCACTCCTCTCTCAACTTTTGGATTTGCAAGCCCTAAGATGGTACCAAGTGGAAACATCTCAGTCTTTTAGGACTTTGTAAAAATTGTCCCTAATCCTACCCAAATAAATTCTTTCAATATTTTAGGATCTTGGATGCTACCACATGTAAACATCTCAGGCCTTTAGATCCACAAAAATGTAGAGGATTTAGCCCAACATCCTATACTTTTAGGATGTTAGGATGATGCCATGTGGCATCATCTAATTAAATCTATTAAAACATTAAAAAATGGCTAAGGAAAAACCCAATTTTAAGTCTAAGGCACAAAGTCTCAAATGAAAGATGTAGGTATTTGGTATCACCCAAGCACACACATCTTTAGGTTAGAGGACATCAAGATGATGTCATGTAGTAACATCTTACTCCTTCGATATCTTAGAGGAAAGATTCTGGTATGACCCTCTCTGAGATCTCAGGTAATGAGGATAATGCCACATGGAAATATTCTTCTCACTCACATTCTTGGAGGTAAATCTCTAAGTATGATCATCCTTTAGAATATAGGTCATAGTAACTATGCCACATGGTATTTTTTTGCTCATCCACTATTTTGGAGGTGTTGTTCCTTATATGGCTGACTCTAAGATCATGGGTCACCAGTATGATGGCATATGGAAGCATCCCACTTGCCCCTAGATTAGAGGATTTGCATTATGTATGGCCAACTCTAAGATTGTGGGTTACTAAGATGATTCCATGTGGAAACATACCAAAATCCCACTATCCTTAAATCAAACCTATTGCATCGCCATTTCTAGGACCATAGGTCAATAGGATGATGCCACATTGTAGCATCTTATAAGCCTTATATCCCAACACCAATTGTATGTAATACTATGCCGACATCATTCCTATGTTCGTGATAAAGTGACACTTGGATTTTTATGAACCATTAGTACAAATTCATGAAATTTACTAAGAGAAATACAAAATGAATGGTTAAGGTGATAAATTGACTAACAAAAAAAGGGGCATGAAAATATCTTATCCAAAATGGATAAGGAAACCACCACACATTTAAACTTGCATAGGGAACTCACTAAGTATCTTAATATAAAATATATGCAAAGTAACTTGTGCAGTTGGCTACAACTAAAGGATAAAACAAAATCAAAGAAGGTAAAAGCCTTTATAACTTTTATTGTAAACATATATTCTGGTGGGGCACCAAAAAACTTTTGACTACAATTTTTTGAATGACTAAGTCTTTAGAATATTCATTTAAAAATTTTGTTCTAAAAAAGTCACAAAAATTTGTTTAAAATCCAAATAATTGCATCATTTTTATAAAGTCTTCAAAACTATTTTCACAACAATTGTTTCGACAACTTCACAAAAATTTATCAGGATACCTAAGGACTTAAACAAACTCTATGAGACTTCAAATTTTTTATTTATGATATAATCACAAAAAAAGTTCCAAACACCATTTTCAAATACCAATTTTTTTATAAATATGCTTAGTATTATGCTAAATTCTTATCCATTTCTATTAAACTTCAAAATAAATAGGGGCTTTAACAAAGACACAGGCTGAAGGTTCAACTTGAACAAGTTATAGAAAGGATCATTTGACCTACCTGAGGTTACAGTTAGGCTAATATTAATAAGAGAATCAAGATTAATAAAAATTCAATAGATTTATAAAATGATCTAGTTGAAGGAAGGGCACAAAATATGTAATGAATCAATTACTAAGGCTTAAAGTATTCTTTTAGATACATCCATGTGATTCTCAAAATTATAACATTCTAGTATCCAATAACTATGTTCCACTTTGGATTTGTGCAAGTTCAATCCCATTAAATTAACCATGATAATTTCAATGGTAAATAAAGACCTAGATAATAAAATGCATTCATCAACTATAATTAAACACAATTGAAACATCACTTTTATAAGAAATATCATATGGAAAAAAGGATCTTTCCTTTGTATGAAGAATCTTTTTTAAGGATTTACATAAACTTGATCATAACCAAGATACACCATTTGGTTAGTTCATTGAATCAAATATATTTTTGTTCCTAATAACTACCCATAGATTCTATTTACATTCCTTCTATTTAGATAAACATAGATTCTTAAAGCTTAACAAGTTTACCCATGACTAAGATTTAAGCCATTAAATCAAACTTCCAACTCTATTAGAAAGAGATTCATAGGTTGAACATTTTTTATACATATAGGACTCTTCCAAGGATATAATGATTTAGAAATTATTATAATAACATCTCATCTTTACTCTAAAAAATTAATAAGTTTAAAAATAAGTATTAATCCATGTTTGGAATGATGTCTGAGATTTATTCCTTTTTAATAATATTACAAGAAGGATAAATACTTATAGTATGAATGTTACATCAAATTCATGATCTTATTAACATAAGGTAAATATATGTCTCTTAATCTAATCCAAATCAGAAGGACAATCAAAATTTAATACTAATCCATGTCTACTCCCAAGTATTTGATGTCCATAAGAAGGAAGGCTAGCTACCTAACCTTTAATCATCTTTAAGTTGCTACTCTAAATAGCCCTAGGCATGAGACTCCAAAATCCAAGCATGTTTATATCCCTTGGAAAAATAAAGGATGCATACCTAAGAAAAGGTAATTGACACAAATTAAGACCATGTAAAACCTATAGTCCTATTCCCAATTATTACCCAAAGAGATTACAATATCAATAACAACAAACAAGCATTATAATGATCATTTAAGTGGAACCAAGCATTTAATAATATAGTATATTCAAACAAGTTATTAAAAAATAATGTCTTTATAATGTCATGAAATAGAAAGAAGATTCCATCACTATATTTCTTCTTTCAAATGGTCATGAGAGAGTTGAATAACCTACCATTATGTCATACATATGAGGACTTCAACTGCTACCATCATGACATTTATGGGATGATTAAACAAGCATCTATTATGCCCTATACAAGTGGACTTTGATATGCTACCATCATGAAGGTTCTTCTCCCAAGACACCATCACACAATATCACAACATATAAAAACACACATAATATCAAAATAATTCATGAAAATAAGGAAACAAAATTCTCTCAAAAGTCCTCAAAGGACAAGCACAACATGGAAGCCAATGGTCATCCATGGACAAATAATAAAACATGTAGAATAAAATAAGTGGTCTTCTTTTCCTAGAATAAAACATCAAGCAAAACATAGAATCATTTAATTACAAGAGAGTAATTAAAATCATAAGTCAAATAGATCGCCCACCTATTGACTCCAATATCACTTGGGCACTATCCTTTAGACATCTAGGTTTCACTTCTCTAACTCATTCCTCCCATATTTCAATTCTTCTCCTTTTCTTACTATGTCTAACCTCTTTTTCCAAAAATTGGAGAAAGTTCAAAAAAGTCCTAAACTAAAGGAACTTGACTTCTATATAAAGACATATCAATAAATCCAACCATCATTCACTCACTAGCCCATGCCTTATTAAGTTTATGTTCTTTCCAATTTTAAATTTAAGGTGAATGGAGGCTCTTTTAGACTTATGTAGTTGCTTCTAGGGTTATCTCACCTTAATTCACACTAGATTTTAGTCTCAATAATTTAATAAATTATATCTTAGTTGGATACTAGATAATTTAGATGTTGGATACAATATCTTATAGCTAGGTGACAACAAGTTTTGTAAATAAAGATTAAATGATAACCAGCTAAAACATAAACTAATTCATCAAGGGTGATGGATGTCATGTCCCCTTTTTTAGTGGACATCATCAGAGTTGATGATTAGCCTATTATGCAACCTTCGTAGGCTGATAGGATGAATAGAGGGTCATGATGGAGCTTGGCTTGGCTTCGATTAGAAGAATTCCTATAGTTGGCTTTCATTCAAGCTCTTTCAGACATGTTTGCCTGAGCTCCTATTATTTAGGGATATTTGACATGCAGTGGAGCACCCTTGTTTTGTTATGGTCATGTGCAGAATCACTCCCTAGTTCACCAGCTTTAGACGGTTCAAGGATCTGACATGTATTGAGGGAGATATTAATATTTGATTGATTTAATTGAATATTAATTATTTAGCCTATTTTTAATTATGAAACCCTAATTCTTAATTATGAAACCCTAATTAGGGCAAGCACACCTTCTTGGAGGATATAAGGGTTTCTCATAGGAGGGAGGCAGATTATCCATTGATTATTGATTATTGGTTGTTAAAGAATTCTTCTATGAAGACTGAGCCAAGGGTTCCAGGATTCCATTTACATTAGAGAACGTCACCTCTTTAGTGTGTGTGATTTAGAGGTTGTGAGAGATTAGCTGATCTATTGCTAGTTTGAGAGATAACTTCACACAGAAGTTATCACAAGTATTTATAGAGATTTATTTTATTAGGTTTTTGATTTAGGGTTTTTGATTTAGATATTTCATAGATAAAGATATTCTATATTAGAGCCATATATCTTGAGATCAGGGGTCCAAAAAATAGGGTGTGTTATATTGGTAGCCGTACAAAGTCCATACAGATCGGTGCAAATCTGTATGCATCAGTGGAAAGTGTAGAGACCAACATCGGCAGGCAGAGACTGACATCAGCTAACCCTCTCACTGATGTTAGCAGGATAACAACACCAGGAAACCAATGACGGCAGTATAACTGACGTTGATGACTGTGTTTTTACACAACAGGCTGAGACATACCAGATTCAAGTTTTATTCCTAGTTTGTGAAATACTCAGGTTATTAAGACTGTATTTGAATATTCTTTTATATGCATGATAGATGACATCTATTGTAATCATTTGAGTGAATAAATAAGAGATTATACTATGATTTATTTATCTATTTGGAGTTATTTTACACAAATAAAGATAAGCAATTCAATAATATTCAGTTTTAGATTTCAAGGGAAATAGGGGATATTACAGTGGTATCAGAGCTTTTGTCTTTCTATAGTCCCTATTGGTTGGGGATATTATAGTGGTATCAGAGATTTTATCTTTCTATAGTCCCTATTGGTTGGGGATATTATAGTGGTATCAAAGCTTTTGTCTTTCTATAGTCCCTATTGGTTGGGGATATTATAGTGGTATCAGAGCTTTTGTCTTTCTATAGTCCCTATTGGTTGGGGATATTATAGTGGTATCAGAGCCAAATTCTTGCCATCTTGTTGGGTAGACCAGAGCTAAATCCTGCCATCTTGAGGGTTTGACAATTTTATGCAGCCACAAGAGTTGGGACCACACAGGTATTTCACATGCAGTATAGCTTTGCTTGAGGGCACTCAAGTTATAGAATAGTAGCCAATCACCATGAGTGATAGGCATGATGGTAGCCCACACTAGGGCCACAGGCATAATGATGATCAGGACACCAAAGAAGTCTATCATGAGATGACACAGGCACTACAAGAACTCACTACTATGGTAAAGAGGATGAACACACATGTTCGATAGAATGGGGAGCAAGGAGATAATAGGAGTGCTACTGTTAATTGGAGACCACAACTAACCCATTCTAGGACTGTTGATAGGCCTACATGGCCTACATTTTTTAAGAATGATTCAAAGGCCAACCCAACAACACCACCTTTGGATCGAGAGGCTCTTAACGATCTACACAAAAAAAAGCTTTGCTTATAATGCAAAGGTTCATATGATGCCAATCATGATTGTCCTTTGAGGCCTAAGGGCAAGGAAAATCATGTGATGTGGGCATATTATGAGGATTTGAAATTAGAAGATTTTGAATAGCAGGATAGTTCTGAGGAGTCAGAGGTAGAGGCTTCAGAGCCTAAGGTAAAGGCAATGAAGGTGGTTCACCAGGATTCTGAGAGACATGTGGATGGGCTTAGTCATGGGGATTTGGACTCTTAGTTAGTTACAGAGGATGAGGGAGCTAGAAATTGTGATGATGAGGTAGTTTCAGTAGCATCTTCTTCAAAGTTAGATGAGGATGAGTCTGATGCTAGCATTCAGAGTGTGGAGGTATACTCAGAGGTTAGTACATTGAGTGTTGTTAGTGAGTACGTTCCTATAGTTATAGCTGAGGAACATGTTGTTGAGGCTGACACACATGTTCAAGATTTGGGAGTACTTGGTCTTGATGAGTTTGGGATACCAGTGGAGTCGAGTCTCTAGATTGATTCTTCTCACATAGATGACAGTGTGGTACAATTGGTTGTGCCACCTTTACAGAGGGATCAGTTTTGGTGTGTGGGGGAGTATGTTGATGCTTCCTCATATAATTTTTACTGCATTGAATCATTCATGGAGTATTTTCTGGATAGTGCAAGTGTTCATCTAGACTCACATAAAGTGATAGAAGGTGTTCTCGTCTGAGGTACTAGTGCTATTAGCAGATTGGGTGGGGAGATTTTAGTGACCCTTTCTACTATGCTACCTTACAGGGCTGTTGAGGTGGGGTTTGTTGAATGGATTGCACAGGGTCCTATCTAGCCTACAACCACTTGGAGTCAGAGATTGGAGCCATCTACTGATTCCCAGTTTAGTGATGGTGAGCCAGTAGTGGAGTTTGGGGGTTCCTACTAGCATTATACGGTGGGGTATGCTCATTATTCTTCTTTTGATCCAAGGATCAAAGATTTGATTTCACACAGGTGTAGATCGGCACCTATTTCTTACCATCCATTATGGAATGGATTGGCACCATCTTTTTTAGATGGAATTGGTAGTTGCAAGTTACATAGCTTGCAGTATCGACACACCCAGGATAGTTTATCATAAATTGGATTTGGTGTCAGTGACTCAGGTACCTATGGTTGTCATATCCACAGTACAGTTGGGTGTGAGTGTTAGTTAGATAGGGACTTGAGTTTTGATAGACTCAATATTTTAGTTGGCTTGAGTTCCACAAAGTGGGTTCTTATATTGACATCTACAGTTGGTCTACAGATAATTTGTTAGTGACGTCAGTTGTTTGGGTGTTGAGTGCAGTTTTTTAGTTGCTAATTTTTATACTTTTGATGTTGTTAATGCTGATGATTTCTTCATAGGGGTTGATTGGTGACATGAGGGACGTTACACAACCTTTTCCTTGGGATCCAAGTGGATCGAGTGGTTTATTGTTCTGTGATTGCTTGGGGATAAGCAATTTCAAGAGGGGTGGATTGTCATGTCCCCTTTTTTAGTGGACATCATCAGAGTTGATGATTAGCCTATTATGCAACTTTTGTAGGCTGATAAGATGAATAGAGGGTCATGATGGAGCTCAGATTGGCTTCAATTAGCAAAATTCCTATAGTTGGCTTTCGTTCAAGCTCTTTCAAACATGTTTCCCTGAGCTCCTATTATTTAGGGATATTTGACATGTAGTAGAGCACCCTTGTTTTGGTATGGTCATGTGTAGAATCACTCCCTGGTTCACCAGATTTAGACGGTTTGAAGATCTGACATGTATTGAGGGAGATATTAATATTTTATTAATTTAATTGAATATTAATTATTTAGCCTATTTTTAATTATGAAACCCTAATTCTTAATTATGAAACCCTAATTAGGGCAAGCACACCTTTTTGGAGGATATAAGGGTTTCTCATAGGAAGGAGGTGGATTATCCATTGATTATTGATTATTGATTGTTGAATAATTCTTCTATGAAGACTGAGCCAAGGGTTCCAGGATTCCATTTACATTAGAGAATGTCCACTCTTCACTGTGTGTGATTCAGAGGTTATGAGAGATTAGCTAATCTATTGCCAGTTTGAGAGATAACTTCACATAGAATTTATCACAGGTATTTATAGAGATTTATTTTATTAGGTTTTTGATTTAGGGTTTTTGATTTAGATATTGCATAGATAAAGATCTTCTATATTAGAGCCATATATCTTGAGATCAGGGTCCAGAAAATAGGGTGTGTTATATTGGTAGCCGTACAAAGTCCATATAGATCTGTGCAAATCCATATGCATCAGTGGAAAGCGTAGAGACTAACATCAGCAGGCAGAGACCGATAAAGACTGACACTAGCCAACCCTCTCACCGACATCGATAGGATAACGACACCAGGAAACTGATGGTGGCAGTATAACCAATGTCAGTGACTATGTTTTTACACATCAGGCCGAGATGTACCAGATTCAATTTTTATTCCTAGTTTGTGGAATACTCAGGTTATTAAGACCATATTTGAATATTCTTTTATATGCATGACAGAGGACATCTATGGTATCAGAGCTTTTGTCTTTCTATAGTCCCTATTGGTTGGGGATATTACAATGGATTAGGCATCTGATTAATCTAGTAGGGTTATAAGAAATGTTAAATTACTAATTATTGATAATATCATGCTTGGCATAGTCACTTTCCTTCATTATCCCTTTTCCTATTACTACACACTCTATTCAAACATCAAATTCCTCTAACCTAAGAGTTGAAGTTATGTAATTTAATCAAACAAGTTAATTTCAATCAATTGTCCATATTCAAACATTCATCTAATATCGCATTCACATAGGTAATTTTATGTGATTAAATATACAATTGGTTAATGATATATCAACTTAGAAGAAATAATTCAAACATGATTTAAGTCAATATATCCAATAAACATAATCAACTTTTATAAGGAGACATAAGCATAACATCATAATTTCATAAGTGAGCAATCAAAACATGATTTATAATAGGTCTTTCCCATGGTTCCCAACACATGAAAAACCTTATTAAATCCTTTAATGTCTCAGCTGGACATGACTTAACAACATAGTTTATAATAGAACATATGGGTCATGGTTTCATAGTCATCTTTCCCAAAGATGAGCACTATGAAAAATGGGGACTTACATCCCCCTCCCCTTAAGTAGACTTCCACATAAAAGCCATTGAAAGAGGTGAGGATAATAAATACTCAAAGGTGCAACATCTTCCCAAGTTATTTTAGAATCATCATATTTATCCCATTGGACCTTGACCTAATCTAGGTCTCTGACTGAAAGTTCCAACATCTTACATGGTAAAATCCTAATGAGATCCAAAGTCATAGCCATATTGGTCTAAACCTATAATTTCATCTTATCTAGTATATGATCAATGTTAGTAACATACTAATACAAAATCAAAACATGAAATATATTATGAACACGAGATAGGCTAGGTGACAATGCCATTTTGTAAGCTACTAGGCCAATTATTTCCAAGATATTAAATTGTCTAAAAAAATGAGGTGCCAAATTTGACCCTTGTATATAAAGTATAGGGATTTTTTTTGGTCTCATCCTCAATAAAACTTTATCACAAAATTAAAATGTTGATAAATTCTCTTTGCATATGCATACTTCTATCAAGCCCTAGTAGTCTCAAGATGCAATCAAATCTGTTTTGCTTATCGCTCCATGTCTTCCAACATGGTAGGGCCAATCATGACACTATCCTCAAGTTGGTCCCAATTTAGTGGGGTTATATAGGCTCAACCATATAAATCATGGTAAGGGTCCATATTAATTCAAATATGATTCTATTATTATAATTAAATTCAACAAGATACAAATAGGCTTCCCAATAGGATTGTTGATCCATAACATACATGCACAACATATCTTCTAAGACTTGATTGACTCTCTCAGTCTAACCATTAGTCTTAGGGTAATAGTAATTAATAAAATTGATCTATTTTCCCAATGCCTTCTATAAATAGGTTCATAAATGAGAAGTAATAATTATATCTTGATCTAAAACAATATTATGGGTAATCCCATGCCATCTGACATCATCTAGAAAGACATTTACCATTAAATTGACATTATAAGTTATATTTTTGGGATAAAAGTGAACAACTTTAGTTAACTTATCATCAATGACTATGATCACATCATGATGGTATGAATAAGGAGGAAAACCTAAAATAAAATCCATGGAATGGTGTCCCATTTCCATTATAGAACCTTATGAGGATATAAAAATCATGATGGACGTTTATGCTTGACCTTAACACTCTACAACTCTAGACAATGAGATATAAATTCAAAAAATTTACATCTCATACCAAACCAATAATATAATTTACTCAACTCAACATGCATCTTCTTAACTCTAGGGTACACTTGGTAAGGAGTTTTATGAGACTCTGATAGAATCAACTCATACAATCCACCTATTTAAGGAACATAGACATCCCCTTTATGGTAAAACACACCATTATAACTAAGATACTATCCTTCAAATTTACCTTTCATATTCATACTATAATATAAAAATTATCTTACTTATTTATATATGTGATACTTTATAAGCTACCTCAAAACCTAACATCTCAATTTAGTTTACAAATTATTATTGTCAACTCATGAAACCTTTTGCTCAAGGAATAAACAAATAAATTTTATTTTCCATTGATATACAATATCTCAAAATCATTTTCAAAAATAGTTCCATCTAACAACTTTGATGTGCATTAAGGCTAGGTTTATTGGATAGATGTTACAGACTTAAATGACCAGTCTTTAAAATAAAATGATGACCAAAAAATAAGTATCAACATCTTAAAAAACATGAATGATATATGTAATTTATAAATCATTAATAGGGTAGACTAACACATAATTTTTGATATTCTAAGATTCATATTCTCTTACACTACCTTGTAGCATGAGTACAGCTCCTAATCCTTCCTTTGGCGCATCTATGCAAATAAAGATTTTCCCATAAGATTAGGTACCAATAAAATTGATGAACTAGTGAGTCACTCTTTCAATAACTTAATATATTATTCACACTCTTCTATCCAATAAAAATATTTTATTTATTCTCAAGTGAAGTGATGGGCTTCACAATTTGAGAAAAACTCTGAATGAAGCATCTATAGTAGCTTGTCAACCACATGAAATTGCACAACTTGTAATATTTGTGGGTGTCATCTACTCCAAAATGGCTTGAATATTGGATGGAACCACATATATTACTTCTCTATAAATAATACTACCATGGTATTTCACCTTAGACCATAAATGTGAACTTATTTAAGTGTCTAAACAATTACTTTTCTCTTAAAACCTAGATGACTTACCTCAAATGGTCCTCATGCTATTCTTCATTCTATGAATAAATCATAATGTCATATATACAAAATATCAAAACTTGATCTAAGAAGGTGAAAAATACACCATTTATAAGACTCATGAACATTTCTAATGCATTCATCAACCCAAAAGGTACAACTATCAAATCATATTACCCATAATGCATTTGAAATGTAGTCTTATGAATATAAAGTTATATGATATGTAACTATTTGTATCCAAATTTTAAACTGATCTTATAAAATACCTTATATCCCCACATCTGATCAAATAAATCATCAATCATGGCTAAGAGATGCTGATTCTTAATTATCACCTTATTAAATTGGTAGTAATCCATGCACAGTAAAAGGGATCCATCTTTCTTTCTCACAAAGATGACTAGTTCTCCCCACAAGGACACACTAAGATGAATTATTCCTTTCTCAAGTATTTTCTCAAGCTACATCTTGAGTTCACACAACTCTTGTGTGTTTATCTGATAATGTGCCTTTGATATGGGATTATCCCTAGGAACTAAGTAAATATGAAAAATCAATTTTCCACTAAGGAGGCATACCTAGTAATCCATCAAGAAATTCTCACAAAATAGGATGATCATCAAGAGAAGCCATTCTCACCTATCACTCATTAGGATTACAAAAATTTATAAACCTTATCTTAAGCTACATTGTAGAGATCATTAAAAAGAAAACATGTATCTTAAATCTAGATATTACCATAGAAGTCCCAAAGTAATCCTCATATTCAATAACCTTTTTACGATAATTCAACTTGGCTTTATGAGCCAAAATCCATTCCATTCCCAAGATAACATCATATGTGCCAAAGTTAATTATGTGCAAGTCCATGGTAATGGAAAAGACACCTAGGTCTAAAATATAATTACTCACTAAAGAGATAATAGACATGTTGGTCCTTGAGACCAACTCTTCTACCTAAATACCTAATTACTTGATAGACACCAGCCCACGATAGCCCACAAAAAAGGTGAGATAAAAATTCTAAATATCATGAATCAAATAAAATATAAATTTAAATTCCTTATATAATACTTATTGTCTCTATGATGATGGCTTGGTGATCATTTTGGTGTTCATCCACTATTGCATATATTTTATATCCTAAACCCACGTCACCCACTATCTACTTTGATTTTGGGGCCTTCTACTTACTATTAGTTGATGTTCTAAGAGGACAATATTATGAAAAGTGATAAAAATATGTAAATGGGAATCAAGTTTCCTCTGACTGGTCTCACCCTCAAGGGGATCTAGTTATTTTAGGTCCAAAATAAGTATTGAACCTAAAGGTCTATCATATTGAAATTGAGAAGCCTTTTTAGTCCTAGACTATTGATGATTTGTGGTTCCAATGTAACCACATATTTAACAATACTTCTCTAAATAGTTCTTATTTTAGATGTGTCCAAAATATTTATTCTCCTATTGAGGTTTTTGAGGGTGTCTAAAGTTGTATTAAGCTACTTTTCAACCTCCCTTAGGTTTAGGATGTGCACCTTATGACCTTGATTCATGATAAGATTGTAATTTGACTCAAATATTCTCTCAAGATTCCTAAGTCTTCCCATAAGACTCTTCAACCAAATAAGATTTTTCAAAAACCATTGCTAAGGTAGTGGAAGACAAAACATGGATTGTGCCAGCTAAAAAAATATTTACACCTCCAAAAAACCTATTTACTTAGATCATCTCATTTATGTAGCCCTACACATGTATGGTAAAATACATAAAATGGAAATCATACTATGCCACTATGTCATTCCTTTGTCATAGGTCATATAAATCATCCATCCTTTTCTACACATATTGGGATAATAAGTATAATTCTTTAAAACACTCCTCAAATAATTATAAAGTGAGGGAAGTTATTTTAAACTAAAGTTTATTCTCATATCCTTTGCACCACATCTTAGCTACATCATGAAGTAGGTGAGTGCATAAACATGAATTCCCATTAGAATCATAATCATATAAAGTGAAGCACCCCTCATGATTGACAAAAAATCTTCTACTACAAATCTTTATTGAGTACCATCGAAAGTAGGAGGGTACAGTCTGATAAAATCTTTCACAAGTCACCATGCATAGGTCTAGGATGAGGGTCCATATTTCTCCTCTCAAAATGCTCACCTTAGTGATTTAATTAAGCTTTATCACCTAAATAATGGTGATGTGGATGAATCCTAAACCTTTATTTTTATCTTTCAATTGACACTTCATTATCTTGGGAATGTTGTGGAGAGTGCCTTTCTTCCTCATGATTAACTATAGGTAATCTCTCTTATAGCACATCCCTCATTTGATACATGGATATGAGGTGTTGGGGTCTAATTTAATTCAATCCCTATTAATTTTGAGGCTTGTGATCACCAAGGGTATCCACATCATGAAATGATAAATATCCTCCTCTCATTAAACATACCAATAAATAGGACATTAGAATACATGCAAAAACTAGAATTCCAAAATCAATACAAATTACCTAGAGATCTTAGTGTTGTAACCCAAGCTCTAATACAAAAATTTCATGCCCATTTTTTTTTAAATAAAAAGCATGACACAATAAACAAACACACTCAAACTATCTATAAAATTTAACATAAGTTGAGTCATATAACTATCATGCAATATAACATAGAATAAAACTATTAAAATTCATTTAGTTTTGTTCATAGAAATAATTTTCAATGCTTCCCAAACCACTTCCTATACATTTGACATTGAGATAGTTATTATAATTAACTTAGTCTATTTTTAATTTAGTTGAACACTGCATGGTGGATTCAATCCTATGATGGGAAATTATAATGTGGCTATAGACACACCATGTGTTGCAAGAATTACCTTGAGATCCATCACTTCTCTCTCAAATCTTAGACGTATAATCCTTGGGATGCTAAGACATTTCAAGATCCTAGGCCTTTGGTGGCATTATCCCTAAGCCTACCCAAAATCAAGTCTCCTATGATTATAAGCTCTAGGAAGTTACCATGTAGAAAAATATTAGGCCCTTAGAGCTATAGAGTCATATAGGCTTTAGCCCAACATCCTATCCTTTTGGGTTGATGGGATGATGCCATGTGACATTATCAAACTAACTTAAGTAAAAAAATAAAATTGGCTAATAGAAAAACAAATTTAAAGTATAAAAAATAAAGTATCAAGGGAAATATGTAGGTATTTTGTCTTACTAAATCATGAAAATATTCTATTCAAGGATGATAGGATGATACCACATGGAAGCATCTTACTCCTCTACTAGCCTAGAGGTAAGCTCTTAGTATGACCCTCTCTAGGATCATGGGTCATCAAGATGATACAACATGTTAATAAATATATTACTTGATTTTATATAGGTAAATTTATAAGTATGGTAGTCCCAATGTCATTGGTAATTAGGATGATTCCACATGTCAGCATCTTGCTCATCTGTTACCTCAAATGTGCTACTCCTTGTCTGGTAAAATCTAGGATCACGAGTTACTAGGATGATGCCATATGGTAAAATCCTACTCATTCACTAGCCTATAGGCTTGACACTCTATATGGTTACCTCCATTATCATAGGTGATTAGGATGATGCCATGTGTTATCATCCCATGAACTTTTTATCTCTGAGGAAAACTTCTTGCATAGTAATTTTTGGGATTGAGGTTCACTAGGATGATGCCACAAGGCAAAATCATATGAGCCAGCTAGCCTAGAAATGATCATATATCATAAAAAATTGATGTTAATCCTATGTTCTCAATAAAAATTACATGTAGATTCCTCCAATCCATCATTCCAAAGTCAAAAAAAATGACTAAGGTAAAAATAAAACAAATGGTTGAGGCACTAAATCAGCTAATGTAAAAAGGGATGTAAAAGATCTTATTAAAAATGGCTAAGGTAACCACTATAAATTTAAACCTAAATAGGTAAATTTAGAGTACGTATTTATCATGTTTTATATTTATATATATGTATTTCATCCTTTTTATAGTTTTTATTATGTGAGGATTTATCCCACATTGCTTAGTTAGGCTAGTTGTTTCTCTTGCCTTGCCTACTTATACAAGGGATTATTATTTTACTAGCATCTCATTCTAAATAAAATTTTACTTACCTTGTTTTGCATTTCATTTTATGTATTTTACTTATGCAATTTTTTTGTTGTTAACACTTTATAATCTTGGGTTGGAATGCCTTTACCATTTCTAACATGGTACTACAACCTTGAAGGGTTTCATCCATCTTTTGTTGTTATAATTTTTCAAATAATTATCTTATTTTATCCTTGAAATACTATTTTATCTAGTTTGGAGGTCTTGTTCACTATCATATGGTTAATCATAAGAATATTTGAGGGTTATAACCACCTCTCATCACCATTCTACTTCTACATTGGAATTTGTTTTTTTGAAGATCAATGTGTTTTTTTGTTGTGTAAGACTAAATTTTTGTTTCCCTTGATTGGACTATGTAAAGAGATAGAAGTTTTTGGAGAGGAACTTTTGGAATATGTAGGATAACATGAAATATCATTTCATTGATAAGGTTTGATTTGGCATTAAGTCTATCTTATCTGATGTATGAAAAATTAGAAATCTACATTGGAACTCCTTGGAAGTCTTCAATCTAGCAATGTGCTAAGTTTTTGACAAACCCAAGTTTGCATTAGAAGGAGACTATAATGTTTTTTATGTGTTTTATGAAAATTTAATATCATTATCACCATCCAAACCACATCTCACTCATCTTAAACTAGCTAAGTTGAAGGAGTACATACTAGCTAGAAGAAAGAGATCTTAGAAGTGTGGCACTTTTGGAAGGATCTACATAGAACATGGTCAGAAAGTGCATTGAGTATACCTAGGTCTGGATGGAATTCACCCTACTTTATTTACTTATTTCACCCACTATAATTCACTTTTTATTCTCTCAAAATAGTTGTTCATTTCATTATTTCCTTTTAAAAGCTCTAATTTTTCTTTAAAAGAGAAAATAATTTCACTTGCATGCACACTAAGGTAATTAGGAGGATTTTTTCACTTTGGTTGTGTTTTATAAGTCTATGGTTTGATTTAAGTTCCAATTATTGTTTGTATACCCACATTATTTTTTTATTTGGTCACTAAAATCATTTTATAGTGTCTTTTTTAATGTTTTTGACCCATTTTATAGGAATTCATAGAGCCTCTAACTTTTGAACTATAACTTGAATTTGAGTTCTATGTTTTTGAAAATTTTATGGTTTTCAATTATTTATTGATTCATTTCATTATTTTTTTAAAAGTCACTACATTTATAAATTTCCAAAAGTGGGGGGTCCTTAATACAATCTTTTGGGGGGTTGTCTCAGTGCTGGTTTGTGCACTCTCTTGCATTCATTCTACTCTTTGGTGATTCACTAGCATGGATTATAATTCTAGTATTAACTATTGTGAGACTTTGACTACACACAATTACCATACATGGAGACCTCAAATGGAAAAAATCATAAAACATAAAGGATTATGGTCCTTAATGAATGAAACTTAACCACAAATTACTTGAGAGTTTGAAAATTTTCAACACCAATGTCAGTTTGAAGAGTGCATGGGTTTAATAAGGATTTATGTGAGTGATATTTTATTATTTCATTTAAATGGATGAGATACTACATTAAAAATATGGGATAATCTATACAATTTATTTGGGAAATTAGATCACTTGAGAGCCATGCAACTTAAATTGGATCTTACTTCATTCAATTTGGATGACTTTGCCTCTATTATAGATTACCTAAAAAATTTTAAGCATTTGTTGACATAATTAAATGGGAGTGGATGAGATAATAAAGATTAAAAGTGTGTGCACTTGGTTTTGTCTAGGTTAAGTGGTCCATTCCAAATCTTTGCTTCTACCTTTTTTCTTTAGAATGGATGCCTTAGGTGCCACATTCAAAATTTCATATCTAGTGTTATGCCCTTAACCATTGGTGTGTCTAGGGATATATGTAGCTAAATTGTGGCTTGCATAACCCTTTTTCATATTATTTTACATTTCTCTATGCATTATTATACTTATTAGGTCGACCTATGGGTAGCACATGACATTGCTAGAATATATATATGAGGTAGGGTTAGTTATTAATCATCATATTAAATTTTTCATTCTTATTGCAAGCATTTGGGAGGTTGCCCCCTAAAAGTGGCTCATCTATTATTCATATTTTATTATATATTTCTACATCATTATGATATATTTCTATTATTCTAATAATTTGGTGAATTAATATCATTCCCAGTGGTATCAGAGCATTGATTTCGGCCATAATCAAGTCAAAAATGCTAGACCTTGAAATTTGACTATATATCACAAATGGTTATGAATTTATTTGAATTTTTTTAATGGAATTGTGAATTAATTCAAGTAATATTCCATTAAAATTTCATCTCATTTGGATCTATTTTTCAAAATTTATCACTATTTTAGGTTTTCTCATAATTTTTCTCCATAGCTCACAAATTGTAGAATTTTTCAAATTTATTTACATTTTTATAAATATTGGAAAAAACTAGTTTGGGTTTGTTATTTGATATTTGTGATTTGAGGCTTAAATATTTAAAAATATTCATAGTCAAAGTTTAGTCAATGGGGGAAAATAAGGTTCAACATCAAGCCTTCTTATGGCTGGTCATAACACTCATGGATGAGGGAAAGGGTGAGAAACCCCTAAAACTCCTTCAAGGGATGACATGGAGTCTGAAACCTCTGATATTATTTCTCAAATTTAGTCAAATATACATGGCTTGATGTAAAAGGATGTGAAATTCCAAACTCAAATGTCAATAATGCAAGGAGAACTTAATGGTGTGAACAATTAGTTGCATCATATCATGGCAAAATTGGCTACTATTTCATCTCATTTTACTATTAAAAAAACCCTCAAATTTTTCCTTCTAGTACTCTCTACACTAACACCACCAATATAGGATTGAAATAAATGTTACTAAGTGGATTTATGTAATTTTATTGTAAATATCCACTCACTTGGATCACTCAAACTAAAAATCTATTTGATTTACACTAAAATCTTAGCTCTCAAAAGGTGGTTGTGGCATATCTATATCTAGAACCTAAGTCATTCATTTGGTATCATTGGTTATGTGCTCAAAAGAATAAGATTGGTACTCCTATTAAATGGTAAATATTATCTAATGAACTAATGTCTCATTATTGAGATAATGTTTCTAAAAACTAATTTAACTAGTTAGCAAAACTATGAAAAATAGGAATAATGAAGGATTATATTCATAAATTTCAAAATCTATCCTTATGTGTGGAGGACATCACTGAGGAAAATTTGATTGACCATTTTCTAGGTGGACTAAAATATAGTATTCAATTATAAGTTTACATGTTTAACCCCATAATTGTATCTGAAGCTATACTAAGGGCATGCTTAGTAGAAGAAAAAGAGATTATTAAACATCACCCTTTCATTACTAGTCAGGAACGTACCTTTCCAATGTCATGCTAAAGTTTTAACTTTTTTAGATCCATACACACTTATTTCATAAGTTTTTATTGATCACAGTTCTTGACTCTATTATTTTGAGGGTTTTCATGATACTCCTCCTTTAGGGGAATTGTTTGTTTTCTCATGTTGATTCTAAGAGTAGGCTTTATCATGAGAGATTTGGAAACCTAAACTAAAAAATTTTGAAGGAGTTGAGCACTCACAATATGGTAGAGGTTCTACCTATAGTTTCTTGTCTTGATGGAGTTTACCCTAGTTATGCATTAGGGAAACAATACCAAGATTTGTTTCCTAGTGTTATGTCCATGAGATATTCTTCACTACTTGAGCTTGTGGATACTAATTTGATGGTATTTTCTATTCATTATTTAATGGAGGTAAGTATGCACTTAATTTAATTGATAATTGCTTGACCCATACTTGGGTTTATTTTCTCAAGTACAAAAGAGATGTCTTTGTTCACTTCTAAGTCTTTTAAGTATTTGTTTGAGAAACATTATTCTAATTACATCAAGAAGATATATACATATAATGGTGGGAAGTAATTTAGTTAAGAGTTATCTAGTATTTTTGAAGCTCATGGTATTGTTCACAACATTCAGTTTTACATGCTCCATAAAAAAATGGCTTAGCATAATGGAAGAATGTAATTTTAAGGAGATGGATAACTACATGATATAGTCATAGGATTTACCTCCTATATATTAGGTGGAGTTAGCTAATTATGTGAACTAAATTCATAACCTTACACCACACAAAGCACTAGCTCATTTAAATATAAAGGATGCTTAGTCTGGAACCAATCCTAACGTCTCATTTTTTTGATTCTTTAGGAGCCTTGATTGGGTGTTTATACTGGATAAGAAAATGAAATCATTGGATAAGAAGAAAAAACCTTTGATTTTTTTAGGTTATTCAAGGACATGAAATATTATCAAATTTTAGATTTTGATACTCATGATGTTAATTTTCAAACACATGTACTTTTTGATGATCATTTCACATCCGATGCCTCTTCATCTTCTTCCATTCCTTATTTTTATTATTTTAATAATTCATCACCTCCTCTTAAGGATTCTTTCTTTGAGGAACTAGCTCAAATATTCCTAAAGAGGTTATAGATTTTTAGGATCTCACTCACACTAATGTTTCCATTATGCCTAAGTGGGCTCATACTATAGCTTTTGAGGCAAAACCTTTCATACAAGATCTTCCACCCACTCTACATCATCATGAACATTTTATAGGTACTATAATTTTGTGTTTGCCATTTCTAGGAATCCAAAGTATTTTTCATAGGCTCATGGGATATGGGAGTGGGATGATATGATGAAAAATGAGTATTCTTCATTGATGAAGAATCACACTTGGGATTTGGTCACTCTTCCTAAGATCAGAAATTTGGTTAGGTATAAGTTTATTTATTGCATTAAATATTTGGCTGATGGGTCCATTGATAAGTATAAATAATGTCTTATTACAAAGGGGTTCTTGCAAGTTAAAGGTATCAAATATTTTGAGACTTTTATGCCCATTTCTAATATGGATTATGTTCACCTTGTACTCTTTATTGCTACATCACAGGGTTATCAATTGTATTAGATGGAAATTAAAAGTGCTTTATTGTATGAAGACTTGCATGAATAAATATATATGGAGTAGATTTATGGGATTTTTCTTGATTATTATATTGTTTTTCAACTTAGGATGGCTCCTTAGAGTCTCAATCATTCACCTTGGGATTTTTGTGAGAGTATGGATTCATTTATTATCTCTACCTAGATTTGTTTTCTACCACTTAAATCCCATTGTGTATATTAAGCTTATTAGGGAGGACATTATTACACTAGTCTTGTATGTTGATGAGCTAATTCTCATAGGTAGCTCCTATTCTTAGATTCAAGTCTTTTATTAGGTACTTTTAACATAGTTTGACATGATAGATCCTAGTATTTTACACTTCTTCCTTAGTTTATATATTTTAAGAGTCAGATATAAGGATTTATTTGAGTTAGCATAAGTACAAATTTGATCTTTTTTAGCATTTTGGCATGGTTTATTACAAGACAAGTCCTTTTCCTTTTCAGTTTGAAGTGACTCTCACTACCACTTTTACTACTCCACTCTGTGATCCTACATTGTATAGGTAGATGGTTGGGAGTCTTATTTATTTAACTCATACTTACCCTGACATTTCATTTGTAGTTGGGATTGTATCTAGGTTTGGACATGCCCCTCATGAGAGTCATTAGCAAGTTACCAAAATTATTTCACTATATCTACAAGGCACTACTCATTTTATATTACATTATACTAGAGTTTCTACTTAGTTGATTAGGTAAAGTGGTTTAGATTGTGTAGGTTCTCTTGATGACAAGTATTCCAATTCTAGATATATCTTTTGTCTTGGTTATTAACCTAATACTTGGTTAAGAAAGAAATATTAGGCTATTACACTATCATCTATATAGGATGGGTACATGGTAGTATTTATCATGAGTTTTTAGGTTCTTTGGCTTCATCAGTTATTGACAAATTTTGAATTCATGTAAGATTCACCCACTATACTTTAGTGTGATAACCAGAGTGTAATTCACATATCTTGTAACCTAGTTGAGTACTAATGGATCAATAACATTAAGGTACATATGCACTTCATTTATCAACAAAATTAAGATGAAGTGATTATCTTGGAGTACATTTTGCCTCAACAGTAGGTTATAGACATCTTCATGAAGCTTTTTGTATCACCTCATTTCCTTGAGTTATATAGCATGCTTAGGGTTTTAGAAGTTGCCCTTGGGGGTGTTCATGAGGACATCATCCTTATTCATTTCAAGGATACATATTGTACATGATTACCTTATCAATCTTAGTTATTAGGATTTATTTTGTGGATATGCCATTATTTATCTTTTGGCTATTATTAGCCCCTAGATTCACTTGATGCGGGGGGTGGTGTTAGAGTTTGTATTTCCCATGTTTACTAGTTATAGATATTTGTTTTTATCCTTTTGATAGTTTCTCCTATGTGAGGATTTATCCCACATTGCTTAGTTAGGCTAGCTATTTATTTTGCCTTGCCAACTTAAGCAAGGGCTTCATATTATACTAACATCTTAGTTTGAATAACATTTGAGTTGTCTTGATTTACATGTTAGTTTTATACAACTTCCTTGTATGATATTTTTAGTGTTAACACTTTTGAATCTTAGGGTGAAATTCATTTACAATTACTAATAAGAATCTCTTTGATCAACTTAAGATAAATGATATGCAAGATAAATTGTATAATTGGCTATGGCTAAAGTCTAAAGCAAGCTTAGAGAAGGCACAAGACTTTGTCACTTTTATTCATAATATTTGTACCAGTGGTGAACCAAATAATTTCTCACTACACTTTTTTTAAGGCCCAAGCCTTCTAAATATTCATTCAAGAGTTTTATTCCATAAAAGTTACAATAATTTTGTTGAAAGCCAAATAATTTCACCATTTTCCCAATGCCTTCAACACTATTGTTCACAATAATTATTATGATAACTTCACAACAATTTGATTGAATACCTAAATACATAAATGAAATCTTTAAGACTTTATAACTTTTGTTCATGATATACTCACAACAAAATTTGTAGCCACTATTTTCAAAGGCCAAACATTTTATAAATATGCTAGGTTTTTTAATAAATTCTTATGCATTATGCCAAAATTTAAAAAAAAAACTAAAGATTCAACAAAGACACATGCTAAAGGGTCAACTTGAACAAACTAAGACAAGGAGCCTTAGACCTACTTAAGGTTACATCTAGGCTAATATTAATTAGAGAATCAAGCTTAATAAAACTATTAGGAATAAATCAGAAATTAATGTGGAATAATTTATTAAAATCTTGATAACAAGAGATATGAATAGAGATACATAAAGAACAAAAATAAAACTGCACAACAAGAAGATAGGATTTAACATGGTTCACCTAATGTGGGCTACATCCACCAAGAAACATTTTCTCATATCTTATTACAAGCCAACATGAATACAATCCACTATTAGATCAATCTTCTTACAATTATAATGCAAAAATATTATTTGGAATAGTGATCAACAAGCTTTTTTGAATTCACACTTAAATTCACACACTCAATTCACCTTCTCAAAAAATTATTCTTCTAATGTATTACCTACATTATGTCCATCTATACATAATGCATTAATATGTTATTGACATAGCAGTTTTAAAAAACAATGGGTACCAAACCCATGGAGTCAACCCATAATGGTTATCCATTAATCATGGATGATGATACCACAGATATAAAATTATATATAAACCACATATATATACTCCCAAAAAAGGGGGTCTAGAAAATTCATGTTAAGAGTGTACATTACATTTTAATGTACAATATTTGAAATACATTATAATTTAGAAATAGGCTTCACAATATAATAAAAACTTCAATATATTTAAAAAATGGTTTGGATGGAGCAAGGACTTGAAATAGGAAACTAATCAAATTCTAAGTCTTAAAGGATTCTATTACACACATCCATCTGATTCTCAACATCATAATAAAATTTTATGATTTACCTTAATTATTATTTTCAAATAACATTCTAGGATCTAATAACTATGTTCCACTCTATTTTTTCTCAAGTTCAATCCCATTAAGTTAACCATGATTAAAAAAATTGAGACAAAGACCTAACTGAGGAAATGCATTCATCAAATAGAATAATAATCATTTTTAATAGTTTACATTAGGCAAAAAAGATATTTCCTTTATATGAAGACTCATTTTTAAGGGTTTACATTAACTTGGTCATAAATATAATACACCATTTGGTTAGTTATGAATCAACTATATTGTTATTCCTAGACCCTACTTATATCTTCTATCTAAATTACTTCCATTCAAATAAATAGAGATTATTAAATCTTAATAAGGTTACCCATGACCAATATTTAAGCCATCAAATCAAGCTACCAACTTTATTAAAAAGAGCCTCATAGGCTAAACATTTTTGATACATAGAGGACTCTTTCAAAGATGTTATGATCTATAACTTATTACAAAAACATCTCAACTTTACTCTAAGGAGTTAATAATTTTTAAAAAAATTCTTAATCCATGTTTGTAATGATCTCCAAGATCTATTCCTTTTTAATAATATTGTAAGTAGACTAACTAATTATAACATTAATGTTACATTAGATTCATGATATTATTAACATAAGGGAATATATATCTCTTGATCTGATCCAAACTATAAGGACTAGGAAAACTTTAATGGTGTTCCACATCTACTCCCAATCATATGTTAGCCATAAGAAGGAAGGCTCATTTCCCAAATTTTTTTCATCATTAATATGTTTCTCTAAACACCCCTAAGCATGAGAATCCCATCTCTGAGTATGTTTATATCACTTTTCAAAGTCAAAGATGAGTACCTAAGCAAGGGTAATTGACACACCTACAGTCCTATTCCTAGTTCTTTCCCAAAGATATTATATCTCAATAATAATGGAAAAGCATTCCAATGCTAATTTAAGTGGAGCTAGGAATTTGATAATATAATATATGCAGACAAGTTCTTAAAACATTATAAGGTTTACTGAAAGTCATGAAATAGTAAGAAGATTCCATAACTCAATTTCTTCCTTATAATAGTCATGAGAGAGTTTAAAAACCTACCATTATTCCCTACATAACAAGACTTCAACCACTACCATCATGACATTCATGGGAGGATTAATCAACCTTCCATTGTGCCATACACAAAATGACTTTGATATGCTACCATCATGAAGATGCTACTCCCAAACTACCACCACACAATGTCACAACATCAAATCAACATGTATAAGATCAAAATACTTCATGAAAATAAAGAGGCACAATACTCTCTAAATTCCTCAAAGGACAAAGAGAACATGGAGACCAATGATCATCCATGGACAAATAATAAAATGTGTATAATAAAACAAGTGGTATTATTATTTTAGAGGCAAACATCAATAAAAACACATAATCATTTCATTACAAGAAATAAAATAAAATGATAATTCAAATATAGCACCCACTTATTGACTCTATGATCACCTAGGCACTATCCTCCATACAATTACATTAAGCTTCCCCAGCTCATTCCTCTTATATTTTGATTCTTCTCCTTAGCTTACTGTCTACCCACTTCTTCCAAAAATTGGTTAAAGTTAAAAAAAGTCATGAACTAAGGTAACTTATCTTAAATATAAATACATATAAGTAAATCCAACCTCCAACTACTCACTATCCCATGCCTCACTAAGGGGACATTCATTCCAATGTTTATTTTAAGGCACATGGTGTCTCTTTCAAACCTATGTGGTCATTTTTAGGGTTATCTCAACTCAATTCCCACTAAATATTAGTCTCAAGCATTTAATGGAAGATTTATTAGTCAGCCAATAGATAATTTAGATGTTGGTAAGAAGATCTTACATCCAGGCAACAAGAAGTTTCACCAACCAAGATCAAAGGCTAGATGTCTAAAACATAAGTTAAGTTAGCAAGGGTGATAGACTAAGCATCTAAATAATTTAGCAAGGGTCTAACAAAGGTTAATGTACTAATTAGTGATGACACCATATTTATCATAGTCTCTTTCCTTTATTGGCCCTTTTCTTATTCCTACACACTTGATGAACACATAAAATTCTAATAACCTAATAGTTTAAGCTATGGAATTTAATCAAACAAGTCAATTTCAATCAATTTTCCATAGTTAAAAATTCACATAATATTGCATTTGCATAGTTAATTTCATGTTCTTAAAGATATAATTAATTACCAATTTATAAACTTAGAAGTAATAATTCAAATATTATTTAAGTCAATATATCCCATAGACAGTCAAATTTCATAAGTAGACATAATCATAACATCATACTTTCATAAGTGAGAAATCAAAACATGATAGATAATATGTTTTTCCCAAGGTTCTCAACACATGAAAAGCCTTCTTAAATCCTTTCACATCTAATCTAGATGTAACTTAACAACATAGTCTATAATTAGAACATATGGGTCATAGTTCCATAACCATCTTTCCCAAAGATGAGCACTATGCAAAATGGGTCCTTATTAAGACATTTTTCGACTCATGTATTTTTAAATTTTGTATTGAATGAATAAATAAATATTTTGTTCTATTATATATTTGGTAGCAAAAAAATTCTTTTCCAAATGAAATAATCTCTTAACCATTATTTAATGCATTTATAATGTGGGAAAAATATGCTAACTATGTATCATTTAGAAACATTTTATCACTCAAATCATCATACAATATATGTTTGTAAAGGTTTTATCTCTTTATTAGTTCAATGATATAAATATTCACTTGAGTATTCTTTATATGATCAATAATATCATACCCTTTTCTTTTATTGTTTAACATTGTGGGAGGTGGAGTGGGAGGAGGAGGAACATGTTGATTACTTAAATTTGTTCACACATGGTGAGGCACCTAACCTCTTCTCATAGGGACAACATGGACCAAGGAATATAATATAATATTTGATTGAATAATGGGTAGGATGGTATATGTCACAACCTTTAGTATAGGGGAGGAGGAACAAAATGATTCATACATGACATTTTATGTCTAATAGTAACCATAATAAACTTGGATTAGATATTTAGATAATAAAAGTTACTAATGAGGGCTAAATATTATCCATGATTACTTTTGGCCTTAGTATTATTACATAATGATTTGATAACTTTTATTACATAGATTTTAAAGTTATTATGTATTTTACTCATGTAATGATTACAATAATATAATGGGTTATAAAATATAAAATATTTATATCCATTATATCCATGAGGGATTTATGAGGAATGAGGAGAAATTAGAAATCAGATCTAAAAATTAGTCTTAAATATAAAAATATGAAATCATAAGGGAAAATAAATGTAGGCTTTGATGTGTTCAAGATAAGGATTAGGCTGACCAAATTTTTTAACCTTATTTTCTATTTATGAATGTAAAAAATATAAAACTTTTAATATTCATATTATCTAATATTTGTCTAAATTAAGAAAATTTTAATGTTATAAGTATATGATCAGTTTTTTTTTGTTAATAGAAATGACCAAGAAGACTAAGTTACTTAGTGATGAGGCCCATAACTATCCCTCATATTTATTTTACATATTTATTAAAACACCTTATTATGTTTCCATACAAATGATTTTTTCCTATATAATGATGATATACACAGATATTTTATGAATAATGTAAATGCATATTATTTTGGTAAAAACTAGTTATCTTTATATTAAATAATGTGATTTAATGGATTTAATGTTTATGGTGTTATTATTTTAAAGTGAATAATTTATAATAAAATTATTTAAAAATTTATTATACATGTAGCTATGAATGATATAGATTGATTTTACTTGTTTCCAACCTATAACAAGTGGATACATGCATTTATAGGTTAAAATAGATCAGTTTGGAAATAATGAAAAAAATAAAATCAAGTCAATTCCTAATATTCAATATTATTGAATATTTATATTCCTATTGAAAATTTATACACTTAAAAAAATATCATTTCATTTGGATCCCACATGTAAAAATTATGGCTCCCAAAAATAGTGTGTAAAATCTATTATTCTAGCCCATAACATTAGTTGTGCTAACCCATAACAATTATGTCAACCTATAGTAAATTTAGGTCACCATTCTAGATATACGACTAACTAACATATTATAAACACTTATAAATTATTCATTTAAATGTCAAAAATAGTTTTAAATATTGGGAAGATGTTATGACCACTTGTAACTACTTCATTCCATTTGTTTCTTGCATTTATATTTCCTCCAAGGTTGTTATAACACTGGAATAAATGATTTCCATTTTATAATTATTTATTAAAAAATCATTTATATATTATAATGGTTTTTTTAAACTATTTTTATATCCATATATTTTGTTTATAACCTCTATATTATAATAATGTCATGCCTTCTCTTTTAAAAGAGAAGCTATAATACTAGCGGAAGTTAGTAAGATAGTTGGAAGTATGAAAATTAGTAATAGTTGGTAGGAAAATAAAAAGGAAAAAATTATTTTAATCAAGTTCAAATAATATTCTAATGCATATTGATCAATTATATTTGGATGAATAAAGAGTTTATTTGATTTAATCCTATATTAAGTAGGGAGGGGTTTCAATTTCCAATATAACCAAGGCATGGCCCATTTACATGGAATTGGTAGTCTTATTTCCCATCAATTAGATAGTTTATTTATGTTGCATGTGTGAATTACAATTCATTTAATTCACATAATTTTTTAATTTCAATTATACTTATGTGTTTTAATTGTATCTCTTTTTTCTTTCAATACTATTTGTGATGCTTCCAAAGAAATATATGTATTTTAATTTTAAAGATAGATATAGATTTCATTTCTTAAAATTTACTTTCATTTACTTTCATTTCATACATTTTAAATTGTATAGGTGTGATTTTACTATACACAAATTATAAACACCTCAACCTTTGAACATGGTATATGTTTCACATACAATTATAACATCTTACAAATGGATATGCACCCTAGGTTTAAAATTAATGAGAGTATCATAATTGGTAAACAAAATGGCTAACCCTTAGAAGAGGTCTTTCAGGTTGAACATGAGATATTGGTATTGTGTTAGTTTAATTGATGGTTTGATTTTGCTCATCATTTTTGAATAATTTATGGGGACAAGTGTCAAACATTAGTTTCATAGGAGGCTAATATATATTTATGTAGACACTTTCTAAATTATATATGAACTCAGTCTTATACACTTGAAACATACATATCATGGATGTAACTTCAGGTTCTAGACCTTTTCCTCTACCAAAAGGCTCATGTACACTTTATCCATATTCCTCATTACTTATATCTTATTTCAAATTATGTATTTTAATGACTCAAACCTTCTATTTTACCTAGAATATTTCTACAAGTTTTAGACCTACACCTATTTTTTTATTGCCCAAACACTTTTGTCTTGATCAGACGCTTGCAGTAAATCAAATTTTCTACCCTAACACAAGTGTCTAGTTCCCTAAAGTCATCCATTTTATAAATCAAATGTATCCTAAAGGTCAACCTAGATGATTTAATGCAATATATTATCCAAGGGTATTGGTATAAATAAAATATCAACCTTCGTTCATTAGTCACCTAGAAAATAACTAAAGTGACCATGAAAACTTATAAAATTAATTTAATGAAGCACTCAAGTGAAAAAAAAATCCCTATTTTATCCTATTTCCATATCAATCTGAGGGAAAAAAAATATATAGGTCTAAATTATTGAAAGGTAATCCCAAGAGACATATTTTTATAGTTACAAGCTACATCATTGTTGAACTTGCTTATCACACATTGCATGATCCACACACAAGAAAACATGTAGGGGATAAATACATAAGTTTGATGATATATTTAGAGTATTATAAATGTAGGTAGAACTCATTAAAAAATGTGGGGGTAGCTCAACACCATGTGCCTAGTAACACATTTTTCTTATAGTGAATTTGAAGATGAAGAACTAGGTTTTTTCTATTTGACAATGAGCAATAATCCATGACCAAGATTTTAATGCACCAAAGTGAAGATAATGAGAAACCTAGAAGCATGTAGGTGGTTGCATCCATTTTTAACAAGTATTCCATACTAGACACCTATGTCTAGGTCAAATAGTAGCATTGACGTAACTATCCTATGTCAATGAAAGTGTCTATAACTATAGAGTTTAAAATTATATAATCAAGCCACTATTCCAAATTATATATCTAGTCCACTTTATGCCTATTATAGATCTAGATATTTATTAGCATTAGAACCAAATAAGTATATTGTTTCATTATAATATCTAGCATAGTTATAATTTATATTCTTAGCATCTCAACTTAATAAATTTAGTATATGTTTATCTAAGTTTCACAAATAAATAGACTACTCTAGATATAGTCTACCATCCTTATTCCCTAGGCTACCTTTTGCCCCTTTAACCTTAGATTTCCCATACCTATATTTTAGGGTTAAAATTGGTGACCCAAACCAATAGTACCTAAAACCCTAGATATTAATCTAGGGTTTCTTAGATTTTTTTTTTTAATATATATTTTTCAATTTTCAAAATGGGCATTTTTGATATGGATATATTTTTTATTTACTTCAAATGGTAGTAGTTCATATTAGTTGTTATTTTTTATGTTTCATGAAAGTTTAAATCAATCCAATATATAATGGGTTACACATAAGATTATTAAAAATCACATTTATTATTGTACACCCCCTCTTGTTATAATTTATGCAATGATCTCCTACCTATTACTATAAAATGATAAAGGGAATACATAAGTAGTCTTTCTATTCACACCATGCCACAAACTCTCCCAATGATGTTATAGCTAAAAATTAAATTTGGGAATTGATCCACCATTTATTCCATTAAAGTGATGTTTATTTTGTGTGTATTTTTTTTAATTTTTCATTAATTTCATAGGATTGAGTCTAAGGTCATTAATGTTAAAGGAAGTATAAGTCTTGATATTCCAAAGATGTGCTTATGATGTATAGTAAGGTATGATGAAATAAGTGATCGTAGGTATGTGTAGTTATGCGTATAAATTTTTGAGAATGAAATAAGGTGGTTTTTCATGATAGTTAAATTATAGTGGCATGAAGATCTTGAAGAGGTATGAAACCTAGAACGCTTATATGTTTAGACTAGTTCTTAAGCATGAACAAAGCTTGTAGATGCATGATGAGGAATGGTGATTATAATATGAAGTTATTTTATCCTTATAGTGTTAAAATAAGTGGTATAAAATATTATTAAGGTGGAAAGTACATCTAAATTAGAAACAAAGTCAGGTATTGAGGCATAACCCTTGCATAAGAAACTTGGTGTGATGGAATAGGATTAGTATCATACTAAGAAGAGAAGTGTGAGATCTATATGAGAAAATTTGGAAGCATGAGATAATTTTATGATGTCATATGACATATTTATGATGTAATTATATCACTACAATAGTTTTCCAAGTGTTTTTAATATCCAAATATGACTGGTAGTTTTAGACCTAGTGTGTAATGAGACCTAGTGAGGTCGAATGAGGAATCAAAGTTAGTTTTAAATTTTATAGATAACATATAATCATGGATTTAGGTTTAAAATTTTTAATAAAGGATTTTGACAAAGTCTAATGTCATATATTGAAGGAGAATGTAAGAAAATAAGTTTTGAGGTCTCTTGTGCTTGTAAAATGAAGAGAAGAGACTGTGAGAAGAATGTTTAGATGCTCATTAGCACGTGTAAAATTTTAATGGTGTCCTGATAATTTTGGGATAAATGGGGAATGGTCCTAATAATTATTTTCAAGCATTATTTTATCACTTCAGGGACAAAACTATATAAACAATCATTAAGGAGGTTAACTAGTTCAAAACCCTCTCTAAACTCTCTTAGTGACCCAATTAGAGTGATGTTGATATAAAGTTAGAAGAATTATTTGGTTGATAAAGTTTTATTATTTTATTTTGTATGTTACTCCTCCAATCATCTCTAAGTGGTTTTGGTGTGTCAGGACAGTGAGTAAAAGGTACAAAAAGTTCTTCTTTTTAAAGAATTTGATGTTATAGGAAAGATTGGCTAATTTAATGCATGAAAGTTGATGGAAATTGAAGGTAAATACTTTTAATTGATGTACATGGAGTTATTTTGTTAATATAAATATTTTATTTCAATCATTTTGGTTATGTATGATGACCTATCGCTAAACTGTGAAATAGTGAAGATAATATAGGAATCCAACCATGAGTGATAATCTATTTAGGGATGAGTTGAAGATATTTAATAATGAATCCAATTGGTTAATGTAATTTTTAAATACATATACCTCATTTTAAATTTTTTTTTAAGTGTTTATGGTTCTCATACATAAGAAATAAAGTTTTCTCAAGTTGATGAGTCTGTATGAGTCAAGACAGTGTAAGAGTGAGTTTCAAGGATTGGCCTATATGTTATACATTTTCCATATTACATATATTTATTAGTTTTATAATATGTGATAAGTCTATTTAAGTAAATTTTTTATTCATTTAAAATTCAATAAAGTATCTCTACAAGAATTTTAAGTCATGATGACCATGACTATGTCCTAAGCTAGAAATGACAATTCCATGTTTGAAAATAGAAGTGTTTGAGGTTATTTGATAGGAAGTGATGCATAATTTTTTTTTTGAATTTTTTCTTATCATTAAAATTAACTATAAAATCTTGATGGAATGTTATGTGGAAGCCAAAATGGCTTGTCTAAATATGTTAAGACATCAAGAGAGTAACCTGAGAGATTGATCTATAAGACCAATGATTTCCTCTAGAGTTTGATATATATCCATTTACGAATGATATAGAGAAAACATAAAAACTATTCATGTGAATTAGGAGTAGTGGAAGAATGATTTAAAGTACTAAAATGAGCATTTTATATCATTATGTTTATATGATACATGTAATATTTTAGTGGTCATATTACAAAAGTGTGTTTGGGGTACTTTATCAAGATTTTAAGGATATAATAATCAAGGATTTGTTATACAAGTCTCAAATTTTTATAATAATTATTTTATAGTCTTGATTTTTCCATGATCAAGTGTGAAATGATAAAGATGTTTGACTGTGTTGTTGATCTTTTTGGTAGAACTAAGTGAGCCTATTATAGAGGTGTTTATGGGTGTTTAAATATTGAGTGAAGGTGTAAAATTTAAATTATTATGTTATTGAGGTAATTAATGATCTATTTATGTTATTTTTTCATGTGGTTATTTGACAAAGTTGTCTATTTGATTCAGATATGAGAGATAAATTTTATGGGTGTGTGAAGGGCAAATGGGAAGTAAACCTAATATATTGGACCAAGTTATGATTTATACTTACATATATTATGTAATTATGTATTATTTATAAAGGTACTATTTGATATTTATTATAATTTTTTCATGTGTTGGAAAAAACAAAAGATGTTCCAAATATTTTAAGTGTAATGTGTGCCTTAAAGAAGACCTAATTGTTATAGGTATCTATTAGGCCTAATGAAGGGTTTGGTATTTAAAGATAATTTAAAAATAAATTGATGGTTTTTTCACTTGTGTAATGTGTGATAAGACCTATTAAAATTATAATAAAAGTGTGATAAATATCTTGACTATCCTAGATGGGTGGAAGCAAGTGTATAGTATAAATGCAAGGCCTAATTGACCTATTTGTACAAGTAAGATTAGAGTGTACTTAAATAAATAAAACATATAATTAGAGTATTATAGTTATGTTATGTAAAAATTTAGGAAGAGACATAGGATTATTCATTAACATCCATCTTAGTTGTTGCAAGTAGATGACCAAGTAAGTAGACCTAATAAACCTATGAAAGGCATGTTGAGTAAGGCCTAAGAGGTCATTTTAGTGATATTGAGGGGTGAAGAGTTTTTAAAAATTAGGTCATCATAAGTTGAGTTAGTAACAGGTGTTATAATATGATCATATATCAGAGGTGACTTAGGTGGTTCTAAGCTACCTAGGGGGTTGGAGCTTCCTTGAAAGATAGAGTTTACAAAATACTAGTTGAGTAGGTGATTAGCTAGGTAAGGGTTGAAGATCCTTTTGAATTTAATGATTCAATAAAATTTAGATATTTAAATTATAATACTATAGTATATATGCATGGTTTAGTGGGTTTTATCCCCTAAGAGGGTTTCCCACATATATCTTGTGTTCCCTTATGATATGCTTGTGTGGTTGTTTGTATATGCATTGATCTTTATGTATATGAATGCTTCATGAAATGATTAATTGAATTGAATTGATATTTTTTTAAAAATAATTCAACCCCCTTCTTAGTAGCTACTTCCAAAAATTACACATGACCTTCTCACCAAGTAATGTGGAGCCTCTATATGTAGCTTCCATGTTAAATTCCATCAAATAGACTGAACATAATATATCTTATGAAAAGGAATACCTAACACTAAAATACCTTATTTTTTTGCTTTCCATTATACATTCAAGTTTTTTTTTGCATTAAAATGATAAAATTGGTCCTCCTGGATAATGGTTCACTACTCAATATTTTTAACATATTATTTATTTCCTTACTTAGCATCAGGCCTTATTATTTAGAACCTTAAAATATGAGCATCAAAGGTTTTGATAATATTCCATGAAAAGTATTTGGTAAAATAGCATTGAACATTATTTTGGTACCTTGTACACTACCTACTTTGTGCCATGTTACGCAAAATGATTTAAATTATAATATCATTTTGGGGTGGCCTTATATACATGAAATGTATGTAGTTCAATATAATCTACACACATGCATAAAATTTATCCATTGTGGATTTATTTACACGTGTCCAATGGATACTAACCCATTCAAACATTTCACCATAATCCAACAAACAAATAATCCTACATCATAATCTTGTAAACTTGATTTTGATTCTTGATATTTACTGAAATATAGATACAAAGGACAAGTTTTGGGCAAACATGGGTAGGGTATAACTCAGCCCATATCTATTAAAAATAACACAAATTGATAAGGCATTGGGATTTTATATAAATATGTAACTCATAAATAATCTAATTGAACTATGCCTTGTTTCTAAGATGCCAACTCCAAATGTATAAATACTTACAGAATATATTTTCATGTACATAACCATAATTTGATTGATACAATTGATTCACCAATTGTTTTGACATTTAATTAATTTTTAAATGATGAATCATTATTATAGTACTTGGGGCATATGAGGATTTACCTCCCTGTTACCATAAAAATATGTTTCCCAATGCCACCTCTGCTCATGCTTATTTTTTTAAAAATAATGACACCGATGTTCAACATGATGCCTATAATACTATTCCTATAACACCATTTATTTTATATAGGTGTATGTTTATAAAGTAATAAAAAATACAATGTAATTATGGAACAAAAAAATCCTCAAATGGTACTTCTTGTAGTAATGATGTACGATGATGAAGGTAAGGCTTATCGACAAGTCCTACATGACTAAGTAGAGCTATTTGGTTGAGATTACTCAGATATACCTAAGATTGAGCCATCAATGGTGATGTAAAATATATTATTTTATTTTTATCCAAATACTATTAAGAAAAATATTCATAAAATGCATCTTAAGTGGAATTTCTAATTAAAAAAAGTTTCAAAATTGTTAGATGTCAGATTCACACGAGCCATTACACATTATACTTAGGTATCTAAAATTATGCTTATTACTAAACATAATGGTGAAATTTTATGATTCATTAATTATCATGATTTAAATAATTCCTATCTAAAAGACATCTTTTCATTACCAAATATTGACATGATTGTTGATTCCATAGTTGGATATGAAATATTTTCATTTAAGTTGTTTATTGAGATACAACTATATTAAATTAACCAATAAGATCAATAAAATATAATGTTTATCACTTCATTAAGAAATGTTTTTATACAATCATGAATTTTGGACTTAAAAATGTTGGAGAAACATATCAAAGTGCCCAGAGTCACATATTTCATGATTTTATTCACAAAACTATTGAAGATTATGTCATTGATTTATTCACCAAATCCAAGCATTGATAAGACCATGCTCATGATTTATGATGTATATTTGAATTATTACTCAATTTCAACATTCATTTAAATACTAAAAATTTAATTTTTAGAGTGTCTTTCAAAAATATCCTTAGGTACATTATTTCTTATCAAGGCATCGAGGTTGATCTAGAAAATGTAAAATCTATTGTAGGATGGTTTTAAGGTAAAATTTAGGATATTAAAATCTTCATCCCTTAGTTATTTAATAAAATAAACTTATTTCATGTGATCACTAGAAAAAGACACCAAACTTGTATGCGATGACATTTTTAAATAGATATTTGATAAAATCAAAGAATATTTAGAAAATCCACTGGTACTATAACCTCTTATCCCATATAGGTCATTACATATTTATATCTCAACTACTCAAAAGGATATTAGATCCATATTAGCACAATATTATGATAGTCATAAAGAAGTGTAAATCTATCGCATCATTCTCCAAATGGTTGATTATGAAGGCAACTATACATTAATGGAAAATTTATGTTTAGCCTTGGTTTTTACTACATAAAAATTAAGACATTATTTGATTGACAATTATATCCATGTGATAATAAAATCATATCCATTAAGGTTACTTACAATAAAACACACCTCATCAGATGTATCACAAAATGGGTGATGCAACTTGTGTCATTAAGAATCATCATAAGCAATATTTTCACAAATCTTAGTTAAGTATATCAAAAACCAAACAAATGGAAAATTATGGATCCTAAGATCATATAAGTATACAAATATTAGTTAATAATTCAAAATATTTAAATAAAAAACATGTAAATATTCATTATAAACATCTTTTTATAGCATTTGGCTCAGATTTAGTCTCAAATAATATGTGTCAATGATAATTTGTTTATATTCTTATCCATTAAAGCTATTGAATAGTTGAATTTGATGATGAATTAAAAATATGATACATAAGGGGACTTGATAAATTATTAGAACTTCATTGTATATCTTAATCATGATAATTGAAATGTAATGAGGTTTATTTATAATGATCTAGGATCAATTAGGAACCTTCAACTTGACATCAAGATGAAAGGTTGAAAATATTACTAAATAATGCATATGGATCAACACATATATCATTAATTTGAGCCCTTCATCTTAATCAAGATGAAGGGTGGAGGATGATCTTTGAAAATATAAAATGAGGATTAATATAAGTCCATCTTATTTTTAAGATGAAGGGTGGATAATTCTCCTTGTAATATCTTTGTGAGAGTCTATTTAAACCCTTCATATTATTTCCAAGACTAAGGGAGGATAATCATTCCCAAAAATTCACATAGATCATTTATGTGGTCCCTTCATATTATTTTCCAAGATGAAGGGTTGAGAATGCTCCTAAAATATCCCACAAGATTCATTAAGGGCCCTTCATCTTGCCTCTAAGATGAAGGGTGGAAAATAATCTTGTATATTAATTCACTTAACAAATTGATTAGTTCAAAAAAACATATTCCAAAGAATCTAAAGATCCTTTCTTAAATGAAAATTTCCCTTTGGAGTAAAAGAATAATTAATTAAATGAAAGTAAATTATAATTTTATTTTTAATAGAAATATAATTTAGAAGAATGATGTATAGAAGAGGGAATTAATTATGTTAATTTATAAATAAAGGGGAATTAGTGAATTTATCAGATAAATTGACCAAAATGATAATTAAGTGGATCTAATATAATTAATTGTCCCACCTAGAGATTCCCCAAGGTGAATTTAAACATGTATATTAAATGAAAAGAAGATTTCAGAACTAAATATTTACAATTTCCTGGAATCATTTTGTTTTGACATGAAGGTGGAGTGTCTACATTTTCCCATATTTTATAAGGAATTATTAGATGTAGATGAAGTAATTAATTTTCAAAGAAAAAAACTTGTTAAAATGATGGTAAAATAAAATTAATGAATGTTAGTTTGGACAGATTTGTTAAAAGTATTAGTAATCAAGTTCAAATGTATCCCAAATCAACACTTGGGAAGCCCTAGTACCCCTATAGGTTATATTTGGTAAAATTTTAGATGAGTGAACCATATAAATGAGGAAATGATAGCTTAAAAATGATATAAGGGGAGAAAAAATATATCAGGACAATAAATGAGCCTCTAGAGAAGGATAAAAATGAATAAGGAGAATTGTTTTTGATGTGTAATTATGATTATTCATAATAAATATTTTCACAAATATTACTTAATTATATAAAAAACTAAACAAATAAGAAAGTATTGAGCATAAGACCTTGTGAACATACATAGATTCGCTAATAATACATAAGAATTAAATAAAAAACATGCAAACCTTTATTAGAAATATCTTTGTATAAGATTTGGACTAGATGTAGTGTCAAATTATCTTTTTAAATTCTAATTTATGTTGATACATATCCATTTAAGTTATGGACTAGTTGAATTTAATGATGAATTCAAAAATATGATGCACAAGGGGACTTGAGAAATTATTAGCACTTCATTCTATATCTTGAGCATGATAATTTAAATGTAATGAGGTCTATTTATAATGATCTAATATAAATGAGGACCCTTAATATTTAAATCAAGAATAATGGTTTCAAAATAGTCTCAATAGTGCACATGGATCAACACATGGATCACTAATGTGATCTCTTCATTTTACATAAGATCGAGTGTGGAGGATGATATTTGAAAATATCAAATGAGGATTAATATAAGTCCCTTTTTTTCCAAGATTAAGGGTGGATAATTCTTCTTCTAATATATTTATGAGAGTCCATTTAGATCCTTCATCTTTTTTGTAAGATGGAGGAGAGAAATTCCCAAGAAGGGACATGGATCACCCACATTGTCCCTTCATCTTGTTTCCAAGATGAAGGGTTGAGAATGCTCCTGAAATATCCCATAGCATTCATTAGTGACCCTTATTCTTGTCTCCAAGATGAAGGGTGTAAAATAATACTGTATATTAATTCACTTATTAAATTGATTATCTCACAAAAGCACATTCCAAATAATCTCAAGATCTTTTATTGAATGAATATGTACCTTTGGAGGAAAATAGTAATTAATTAAATGCAAGGAGATTATAATTCTATTTTTTATAAAAATGTAATTTAGAAAAATGATTTATAGAAGAGGGAATTAACTATGTGTTGAACATTTTGGTCCTATAGGCCAAAATTAGTCTCCTTCTTCCCCTTGTTATGAGCTAGTTCAAATTTAGTTTGCACAAGTCTTCTGGCAAAAGATGAACTAGTTCAAAGAATGAAAGTCTTTTTACAAAGCTTCTTTATACTTTTGGTGGAGGAAATTCACAAGGAAAGAGACCAAAAATGTTCAAGACACTTTTCCTTAAGGTTGGAAAAAGTGGTTTGACATCAGGGTTTAATGACATGATCTTTCCAAAGAGCTTAGAGCTTTGAACTTTGAACCTTAAACTTTGAACTTTGAACCATTGTTGGTTCAATCAGTTGGTTCAATTGCTTGGTCTAATTGCTTAGTTCAATCGGTTGGTTCAATTTCTTGGTTCAATCACTTAGTTCAATTGCTTGGTTAAATAGCTTGGTTTAATCACTTGGTTCAATCGCTTTGAACCACTACTTGGTTCAATTGCTAGGTTCAAAGTGTTTAGTTCAACGGGTTGGTTCAAGTGGTCATTTCAATGATACATTTAATTCACAAGGGAATTGAATGGATACAAATCCTTGTAGAACACAAAGTGTTGAACCATTGAACCATTGAACCATTAAACTCCAAAAAAGGTTCAAGTTTAACTAGAAGGTTTAATGACAGAGACCTAAACAAAGAAAAGGCTGAAAGAATCGACCAAATGGTGACAGGTGACATCAACTTTATGGCAATGAAATAGCTATTGATCTTTAAATAAAAGGCATGAACCTGAAGGAATTCAAAGACTTAAAGCTAGAAGGAAGAAATCATCAAGAAGGGAGCCCAAAGAGCTAAAGAATTAGTAGAAGATAGCCCTCAAAGGATGAAGGAACCAGAAAATATAGCCAAGAAGAGGCAAAAGAACTAAGTACAGAAACAAACAAAATAGTCCAAGTGGTAAAGTAAGGTGTCAACTCAAAGGGTTACTCCAGTGGTTGACATAGTATCTACCAAGTGGTCATCAAGGGGCACAAATAATGAATAGTGTGACCCATTTTTCTTCACTTTGCATTGATGAGCAGACAAACTACGTGAATGCCTTGAAGGAGTGGTCTTATTTGCAGACAAACAGCATGGCCTATGTTTTCACACATTACATTTAATGTATTTGAAACACCTAAAGTCAAAATTAGAGCTGACATATTATTATCTTTTAGTGGCTTCCTCTTCCCAATGCTCCCAGCCCATGTAGGCCACTTGTCAAAGGGTGCCAAAGTCTTTTCTAAAAGGGGAACTTTTGTTTTCTTATATATATATATATATATATATATATATATATATATATATATATATATATATATATATATATATATATATATATATATATATATATATATTGTAACTTCTCATTTTAGAAGGGATCTCTCATGTTTATGGTAATGAAATAACTATTGATCTTTAAATAAAAGGCATGAACCTAAAGGAATTCAAAGGCTTAAAGCTAGAAGGAATAAATCATCGAGAAGGGAGCCCAAACAGCCAAAAAATTAGAAGAAGATAGCCCTCGAAGGATGAAGGAACCAGAAAAGACAAATCTAGGAAGAGGCAAAAGAACTAAGTGCAGAAATGGACAAAATAGTCCAAGTGGCAAAGGAAGGTGTCAACTCAAAGAGTTAATCTAGTGGTTGACATAGTATCTACCAAGTGCTCATCAAGGGGCACAAATAGTGAAAGGCGTGACCCATTTTTATTAACTTTGCATTGATGAGTAGACAAACTACACGAATGCCTTAAAGGAGCGGTCTTTTTTTAGACAAATGACATGGCCTATGTTTTCATACATGAAATTTAATGTATTTGAAACACCTAACATCAAAATCAGAGCTGACACAGTATTCTCTTTCAGTGGCTTCCTCTTCCCAATGCTCCTAGCCCATGTAGGCCACTTATCAAAGGGTGCCAAAGTCTTTTGTAAAAGGGGCACTTTTGTTTTCTTCTTCTTCTATATATATATATATATATATATATATATATATTGTAACTTATCATTTTAGAAGGGATCTCTCATGTTGTAAGGTGAAGCCCTACCAATTTTCACCTAGAATCAATAGAATACACATTTTTTACCTCTATTCTAGTTGGATATATCTCTGAGTATGTCTGAGTGTTAAACTTGTGTTCAGTCATTTATTTCTTAATGCTTCATAGGCTTGATACCAACACACCTAGTATATACAAAGAACCATTCCTGCAGGTGACAAGAAGAGTTGTATTTGGAGCGCAGAGGCAGAAGGAGGTTACTAGACAGTGTGCTTTTCCTACAACACCTATGGTAAGTTCTTTTTATATGTGTTTCCATTAAAGCATCCCTATCAAGCTCCCTATAGTTTGATCCTTTTACTAGTTAAAGTGTATGTATGTGTTCTTATGGTTTAGAGTGTGAGTATGAGTAGATCAAACTTATTTAGTAAATCACCCTCTTAGGTTAGGTTCTATTTTTAAGTAATCCTTCTCTCTTTTCCACCCCCCCATTATATTTATGTATTAGTAACTTACTAGAATAACTTAGATGCATCAAGGGAGCTAGCCCTTATCTAGAGACTCTCCTCTTAGTTTTTCCATACCCATAGGCAAGAGAGGAGTTTCCATTGTGATGCATGGAAGACAAGAGCTTATCCTCGTATCGAGGGTGCAATCCACTACATCAGCAATTTTTGGCACACCTGGTGGGACCATTTTTTAACACTTAGAAAAGTTCCAAGATTGATGCTAGTCTTTCTACAACAAAATAAACCATTTTCAGCATCTGGTGACTCCACTAGTAGGAACATCAGTCTCTCTGATTAAAAACTAGTCTAACCTCCTATGCCTAAAATCACCACACATTCTACTAATAAGGGTGTCCCTTTTGAATTCATGGAATTGATTTTGAACTTAGCAAAGCAACTGAGGTTTTAAAAAACTCATCCTTATTCAACAAATCACCTTCCCAGACCTACTATAAGATACACTCATGCAAGAAGGCCCTAGTTGAATCCTGTCATAGCCATGGCTTTACCTTTTGTGGCCTTTCATGGTTATATTCCTTTGAATCTCCTACATTATGACCCAATTCCAGGGGTGGTCCTTAAAAATGTGCCTCCATTTAATGGAGAAGGGCCCATTACTACTATCGAACACATCAGAAATATTGTTGACCTCTGTAATATTCACAATGTCACTAAGGAAAACATTACGATTAGATTGCTAGCATTATCTTTCAAGGGCAAGGTTCTGAACTGGTATGGGACTTTTCCCATGAATTTATTCAATTCCTTGAATAAATTGGGTACAATATTAATGAATATATTTAGGGAGAAGAGTGACCACCTTTCACTTGCTAAGAAACTGACCACTATGAAAAGAGCTCCACATGAATTCATGTAAGATTTCAACACTCAGTTTTATAAGACAGGATAGAATCTCCATTTTGGTAAGGCCAACTCTGAGCTATGCTTTCCTCTATTATTTGAAAGCATTGAATAGTGACATTGCTATTATGATATATTCCATGGGAGGACATATGTTGCCTGCTACCTATGACATAGCTATAGCGGCTGAGAATTACCTAGTGTAGGCTAGAAAGATAGCCCTTAGGCCTCACATGCCACTCTTTCTTATATTGATACCTCTAATCTAGATTGATGCACCCACCTTGGCTCTTCTACCTAGCATGGAAAAGTCAGCTGCTACTTCATCCAATGACTTCCATGAAGTCAAAACCATGTTACAAAGTGTAACAAATGAACTAGTGGCTCTTAAAAGGCAACAAGCTCAAGGCAATCAACCAAATCAAGGATATCAGTAGTATGGGCAAGAAAATTGACCCCCTTTCTAAAATTACAATCAAGGCTAGGGTCAGTTTGCACAGGCCAAACCTTTTCAAGGCTATAATCCAGGCACCCCTTCATCATCCAAGGCTCTAGTACCTACTCAAAATAATCTAGTACAAGAATAGCCTAGTTGCTCAACCATGGGATATGGTCAAGATCAGGCTATTTATATAAATGAAATGCTGAGTCACTACATAAATGCACAAGATAATTAGGCAACTAACCAATTCCCAAGCTTTGAGGCTTCAGTGCAACCCAGCATGGGCAGCAGTCAGACTTAGCCTGATTCTACTCTCATGAATCACCTGGAAGGTGAGTTCTATGTAGTCAACTACATGGGTAGTGTAGACAATTAGGGTGACTATGTCACAGCCAATACAGGGTCCAAAAGGAGAGCAATGGAAGAAGCTCAAAAAACTACTCAAATGTTAGCACCATCTTCTTCATCACATGTAAACCAAAAGGTTCCAAATGTCAGACCTCCAATTGCACCTTTAGCTCTTTGGCCTACGCCTCAGGCTATAAGTAATCCCAAAGAAAATTTGAAAGAAGGCAACCCTTGAGTCAACATGGTAGACCAAATGAAGAAGCTACACATGAACATCTCCTTTTGGGATTCATTATCAATGCCAGGAGAAAAGGACATGTTACAAAAATAATTGCATGAGCTGAATGAACAAGCTATCCCAACAAAAGTCAATAATGTTTTGATGATGAATGGGCAGCCTTCCACATCATGCCAAGTTAATAAAGAGGAAAAGGTTCCCCCTTTTTATTTATCCTTGGTCATAGGAGATTTCTTGGTGCATAATTTCATCATTGACAGTGGAGCAAGCACCTCAATAATGCCCAAATGCATAGCTGATAAGTTGGGGCTAAAATATGAAGAAATGACTAAGGGAATCCTGCAGCTGGATGGAACACCAACAAAGATAGTTGGAGTGGTGAAGGGTTTGATCTTTAATCTACATTCCTACCTAACCTTCTTAGTTTCTCATGATGTGGTAGTGGTAGATGTCCCTCCTTAGTTTGTTATTTGATTGTCCAGGGATTTCACATCCAAGATAAGTAGCTACCTAGTAGAAAATTGGTCTTATCTAGTGTTTAGAACCAAGTATGGGACTAAGGTTAAGATTGAATTGGAGCCATAACATAGAGATCATCTAGAACCATACTCACTCAAGGTGGTAAATGTTAGCTACACCATTATTGACTAGGAAGAATTCCAAGTGGATTAATATCCATCCTCTACCCTTAAAGGAGTTGTTGACCTACTCTTAGATGAATGGGGAAGTGACATCTTTGAGCATGATCCTTACAAGTTCATAGAAGAGGCAAGCCTTGGGATTTATTGCATGAATGAAGAGGGTACTCTTGTACTAAATTTGATGAAAGTAAGCCAAGAAATCTTAGGTTTATGGTAGTTGTTCTTTGATGGCTCAAGAAGTAAGTTGGGAGTTGGTGGTGGAGTGGTGCTAGTTTTTCCTTCAAAGGAGAAATGCTTTTTAGCTTTCAAGTTTAAAATTTATTGCAAAAGAAGTGTTGTGGAGTATGAATCCCTCATCCATGGTTTAGAGTGGGTGAGGAAAAGAGGAATCAAAGAGCTTTAGGTTTTTGGTGACAATGAGCTAATTGTGAATTAGGTAAGGAGCCAAAATATGACAAAGAATTCTTTGCTTAAGTCAAATAAACACAAGGTATGGGACTTAGTGGATAATTTCCTTGCTTTCAATGTTACCTCCATTCTTAAAGAGCATAACAAGTAAGCAGATAGGCTAGTAGCAGTTGCTGCCTAGTTTGATATCCCTAGGGAAATAGGCTGAGACCATAGTTCACACCACTTGAAGGTAGTACTCTGGCCCTCTATACCTGATAACATCACTAACTAGTAGGTGTTTGACAGTGACTAGCAAATAGCACTCTTCTTGTAAGAAAAAGCTAAGTTTACTGCTAAAACTAGGCTAAGTTACAACAGTAGTATGGCAGCCAAATTGTTCAACTAAAGAAAAATAAACTTCCCAAAGGTTTGGTCACTCTCGAGAGTATCTTTAATGAAGATGACTAGTTGAAAAGTGATAAGGCAAGCATCACAACTAAGGAGGAGAACTATGAGAAGGTTGAAATATTCAAAGATAAGTTGCTTGCACTTGGAAAAGTGTGTATAGACCATGAAAGGTAGGCCTTCACCTTTTTGTACCAAGAGTTTATTGATGTATTCACTTGGGAATATAGTGATTTGAAGGGTTTCGACCCAAGTTTGGCCCAACATACCATTAAACTAGAGGAGGGTGCCAAGCTGATCAAGCAAAAGTAAATGCCTATCAACCCAAAGATTGAACCTCTCATGTGAAAGGAACTCACCAAGTTGATTGAGTCCAAGATAATATTTCCCATCAAACACTCCTCTTGGCTGGCCAATCTTGTTCCTGTCTAGAAAAAGAATGGGGAGATCAGACTATGCATAGATTTTAGAGACCTCAATAGAGTCTCTTTGGAAGACCATTATCCTCACCCAAGCATGGAGTAGATCCCTCAAATGGTGATAGGTAGTGACTATTTCTCCCTCCTGGATGGGTATTCAAGATATAATCAAATTTTGGTGAAAGACTGTGACCAATACAAGATAGCCTTCACTTCCAAATGGGGGACGTTTGCTTATAGAAAAATGCCATTCAGACTATCCAATGTTGGTGTCACCTTTTAATGAGCCATGGACATGGCCTTTCAAGGCCTGATAAATAACACTATGCTAGTGTATCTTGATGACGTGACAGTATCCTCTAAGGAGGTGGGCCAACACATGAAACACCTCAGATAAATCTTTGAGAGGTGTAGAGAGTTCAGTATCTCTCTCAACTTGAATAAATGCATGTTCACTATCCATGAGGGTAAACTCCTTGGTGATGTTGTTTCCAAGGAAGGATTGACCATTGATCCAAAGAGAGTTTGCTCCATCTTGGAGCTGTCCTTGCCTAAACACAAGAAGGGCCTATAGATATTCTTCAGCAAAATAAATTTCATCTAGAGGTTTATTCTAAATTTTGTGAAGGTAGTCAAGCCATTGACCTCTATGCTGAAGAAATATGAGAAGTTTGCATGGATAGCACAAAGGAGGGATAGATTTAAAGAGATCAAGCAGGTTATCACCTAGGCTAAACTTCACCAAGAGTTTCAACCTCTACACCTTTAGAAATGAAGAGGTAATCTCTGCCATGCTTACCCAAGCGAATGGTGATAACCTTGAGTAACCACTTGCATTTTTTATCCAAGGCCTATAGGGTTTTGAGGTCAGGTATACATATGTGGAGAAGTAAGTCCTTGTAGTCATATAGAGTTTGAAGAAATTTAGGCATATGTTGTCCAACAATAGAATTCACCTCATGGTTCCACATCCTGGCATCAAGGATTTCTTGACCAACCATGACCTGAATGAAAAGAGAGGGGTAGATCACTAAGGTAATAGAATATGACGTGGATATCAAGATCACCAAGTTGGTAAGAGGGAGAGGCCTATGTGAACACCTTGCTAAAAAATTTAGATTAAAAAAGGAGGATAATTTGATAATTCATGATGCAGCTATAGTAGAAGAACCAACTATTATGAAGGATTGGACATCAGACTTGAGGTTTTTCCTTCTCACTGGTGAGTGCTCAGAGGGCCTCGATAGGACCAAGAGGAGATATTTTAGACTCCAATATCTCCATTATGTCTTGATTGATGGATTGATGTTCAGAAGGGATCTCTCAAGAGTGATTTTAAGGTACATAGACCCAAGTCAGGCCGACAGGGTGTTGTTCGAGTTCCATGATGGGCTAGCTAGTGGTCACTTTGCTCCTAGGCCTACAGCTATAAGAATAATGATAGTTGGTTACTTTTGACCTACTCTATTCAGAGACACCCATGCCTAGGTACAAAAGTGATAAAAGTGTGTGCTCTTTAATGGGAAGCAATGGATGGTTGCCATGCCTTTACAACCTATTCAAGTGGAACAACCATTCATGTAGTGGGGCCTTGAGTTTATAGGGATGATTAACCCTCCCTCTAGTGCTGGACATAAGTGGGTCTTGACCACCACATACTACTTCACAAGATGGGTAGAGGCTATCACTTTGAAGGAAGCCAACAAAAGTGCAGTCCTATATTTTTATGATGACATGGTGGTGAGGTTTGGGGTTCTAGATACCATCATCTTAGATAATGATTTAGCTTTTCTAGGAACTAAAATGAGTGAATGGGCATTAAGATATGGTATCTATCTTAGCACTTCATCAAACTACTACCCATAGGGGAATGGGCTAGTTGAGTCCACCAATAATAATTTGATCAAGATTATCAAGATGAAAATGGAGGAGAATTAGAAGACTTGGCATGCCAAATTGAAAATAGCCCTGTAGGCAGATAGAGTCATTCCAAAGAGAGCAATTGGTAATTCATCATACATGCTCATGTATGGAAGGGAAGCTAGGATTCCTATTTCACTTGAGTTTCTAGCCTTGGACCTTGCTCAATAGTTGTAGTTAGAAGAAGGCAATATCATGGAGGTTAGGCTATGCAAGCTAATGGAGCTCTAAGAGACAAGGGACCAGGCTATGGCTTCTATGACCAGAAGCCAATAGTAGATGAAGAAACACTTTGAGAATAAATCTTCATCAAAAGGTTTCTTTGAAGGAGACATCATCTTGAAATGGGATGTAAATAGAGCTAAGCTTGGAAAGCACGTGAAGATTGATGCCCTATGGAGTGGTCCATATGTCATCACTCAGTGCAAGCAACACAATGCATTCTAACTCTCCAGGTTGGATGGTGAAGAACTATATATCCCAGTTAATGGGATACATCTTAAGCATTATCACTAATCTCTTCTCCCATCATGTATATATTTTCCTTATTTTTCCCTATTTTCCTTAAGTGTTGTTTACACAAGTAGTGTTTTTATCCTTGTGTGTGTTTTCCTTTATGTTTGAGGTAAAAGCTTCATGATTATTTCTTAGATATCACAAGGCTATTACTGACTCTTTTCAAGCTACATTATGAATCCATGCCTAATGGACTTTGAGGCTACTAGTTTCTTAAGTAGTAGGCATGCTTCCCCTAGCAATCACTAATTTGTTGACCATTTTGGTCTTATAGGCCAAAATCAGTCTCCTTCTTCCCCTTGTTGTTCTGAGCCAGTTCAAATTTGGTTCGCACAAGTCTTTTAGCAAAAGATGAACCAGTTCAAAGAATGTAAGGATTTTTACAAAGCTTCTATAGACTTTTTGTGAAAGAAACTCACAAGGAAAGAGACCAAAAATGTTCAAGACACTTTTCCTTAAGGTTGGAAAAAGCGGTTCAATGTTAGGGTTTAATGACATGATCTTTCCAAAGAGCTTAGAGATTTGAAATTTGAACCTTAAACTTCAAACTTTGAACCATTGTTGGTTCAATCACTTGGTTCAATTTCTTGGTTCAATCACTTTAAACCATCACTTGGTTCAATTAGTTAGTTCAATCACTTTGAACCACCACTTGGTTAATTCACCTAGTTCAATCACTTTGAACTTCTAGTTGGTTCAATCACTTGGTTCAATTGCTTTGAACTATTGCTTGGTTCAATCACTTGTTTTAATAATTTGGTTCAATCTCTTGGTTCAATCACTTTGAACTGCCACTTGGTTTAATCACTAGGTTTAAAGTGTTTGGTTCAATGAGCTGGTTCAATAGGTTGGTTCAAGAAATCATTTAAATGATACATCTAATTCATAAGGGAATTAAATGGATGCAACTCATTATAGAACACAAAGTGTTGAACCATTGAACTATTGAACCATTGAACTCCAAAAAAGGTTCAGGTTCAACTAGAAGGTTCAACGACAGAGACCCAAACAAAGAAAAGGCTGAAGGAATCGACCAAATGGTGATGGGTGTGTGAATGTCAAATTTATGGCAATGAAATAGCCATTGATCTTTAAATAAAAGGCATGAACCCAAAGGAATTAAAAGGCTTAAATATAAAAGGAATAAATCATCGAGAAGGGAGCCCAAAGAGCTGAAGAATTAGCAGAAGATAGCCCTTGAAAGATGAAGGAACTAGAAAAGACAAAGCCAAGAAGAGGCAAAAGATCCAAGTGTAGAAAAAGACCAAATATTCCAAGTGGCAAAGGAAGGTGTCGACTCAAAGTTTTACTCCAGCGGTTGACATAGTATCTGCTAAATGGTCATCAAGGGGTGCAAATAGTGAATGGTGTGACCCATTTTTATTCACTTTGCATTGATCAGCAGACAATCCACGTGAATGCCTTGAAGGAGTAGTCTTATTTGCAGATAGATGGCATGGCCTATGTTTTCACACATGATGTTTAATATATTTGAAACACCTAAAGTCAAAATTAGAGCCAACATAGCATTCTCTTTCAGTGGTTTCCTCTTCCCAATGCTCCTAGCACACATAGGCCACTTGTCAAAGGGCACTAAAGTCTTTTCTAAAAGGGGAACTTTTGTTTTCTTCTTCTCTATATATATATTGTAACTTCTCATTTTATAATGGATCTCTCATGTTGTAAGGTGAAGCCCTACCAATTTTCACCTAGAATCAATAGAATACACATTTTTAACCTCTATTCTAGTTGGATATATCTCTGAGTGTGTCTGAGTGTTAAACTTGTGTTTAGTCATTTCTTTCTTAATGCTTTCATAGGCTTGATACCAACACACCTAGTATATACAAAACATCATTCCTATAGGTGACAAGAATAAATGTATCTAGAGCACAGAGGCAGAAGGAGGTTATTAGACAGTGTGTTTTCCCTATAATGCCTATGGTAATTTATTTTTCTATGTGTTTCCATTAAAGCCTCCCTATCAAGCTCCCTATAGTATGGTCATTTTACCAGTGAAAGTGTATGTATGTGTTCTTATGGTTCAGAGTGTGAGTGTGAGTAAATCAAACTTGTTTGGTGCATTACCCTCTTAGGTTAGGTTCTATTTTTAAGTAATCCTTCTCTCTTTTTAATGCCCCCTTCATAATATATATATATATATATATATATATATATATATATATATATATATATATATATATATATATATGTATGTATGTATGTATTAGTAACTTACTGGAATAACTCAGATGCATCAAAGGGAGCTAGCCCTTATCTAGAGACTCTCCTCTCATTTTTTCCATACCCAAAGGCAAGAGAGGAGTTTCCATTGTGATGTGTGGAAGACAAGAGCTCAGCCTCTTATCAAGGGTGCAATCCACTGCATCAACACTATATTAATTCATTAGTGAAGGGGAATTAGTGAATTGACTAGAATACAATAATTAACTAGTAAAAATGGCTAGAATGATAATTAAATAGATATGATATAGTGAATTGTCAAAGTTACAGAATGAATAGAAGATTTGAGACCAGAATGTGTGTAACTACTAAAAATCATTCTATTTTATTATTTTGACACATAAATGATAAAAATGGAGCGTCTACAAAAATTATCGAGTTTAATATCAAATTTATGTCCCAAGATTTGATAAAAGGTCAATTTTTAGATAACCTATTATTTCTCACTAATTACCTAATCCTTTTCCAATTATTTATGCATTCCATGATGAATTTAAGACATATAATATATCTTCAATTCCATGGATAATCTTTTTTTATGGATGTAGATGTAGAATAGGATTGGGTGATGGTATTATCTTCTACACCCCTAATTTAAAATACATAGCATTCTCTTAAAATTTAACATTTTATTGTACTAATAATATAACTAAATATGAATCCTTGACAATAAAATTATCAATAGTAGAAAATATTCATATCAAGGATAGTATATCTTTGGTGATTATCAGTTGAAAATTAATAAAGTCACCAATCATTACAAAACTAAATAAGAATAGATTATAACATATAAAGAAATGGTGGATAGACTAAAATAAATGTTTAATACATTATATATTGATAGTATCCCCCATTAAGATAATTGTCATGTAGATGTAATGGCTAGTGAGACATCCTTGATGACCTTTTATATAAAAGATGATCATATAAATTATACCATACACCAATTACGGGATTCTTCCATTTATTCCTAAAAAAATAATGACTTGACTATTTTTTCTATTACTCAATGTTCTATGAACACATAATGGTACAATGATATTTATAATTTCCTTTACTGAGCTTATATACCAAACCACTTTACATGGAATGACAAACATAAATTATAATTCCAAACACTTCATTATGTTATTACTGAGAATTATTTATTCAAATGGGATTTCAATAGACACCTCCTTCATTGTTTAAGCATAGATAAGGCACATACTACACTATTATAAATGCATGATAATGAGTGTGGTAGACATTTTAGTGGTAAGGACATGTCCTAGAATATTTTGTTTCAAGGTTACTATTGGCATACCATTGAACAATAATGTATTCAGCAAGCTAATTATGTTTATAATACTATAAATATAATAATTTGAACCATGCACCATCTTAAAAGTTACAATAGATTGTCCCACATTGGCCTTTATCTTTATGGGTATATAATTAGATTGGATAGATAAATACAATATCCAATAGTGGACACAAGTTCATAATCAAAACTAAAAAATATTATAAAAAATGAGTGGAGGAAATACCACTTGAGTTTACTAAAGGGGATGACATACGTAAGTTTTTGATGACCAATATTATTTCCAATTTTATCATACCTTCATTTATTATTATGAAAATGTATGAATATTAAAAATCAAGACAATTAAACACATTTTTAATAAATGAAAAATAAAACATACCTTTTATACACCTTATTATCCATAGGGAAGTGGATAGATATATGCAGCATATGAAACCATTGTCAATATACTTAGTAAACCAGTTGAATGATATAATTTATATTGGCACGAATGGTGTATTACTTATGGGCACAATTTAATAGTGTTCACACACCTACACAAGCTACACCTTATTCATTAGTTTATGGTACAGAGGTAGTGTTATTTTTTGAACTTAAGATATGTTACGTATATGTCTCTCCTAAAGATATTATAAAAGATAATGACTAATATGAAAAGAGTTTACATCAATTAGAAAAGCTGATTGAAAAACACAAAAAGGTGATGAAAATTTATTGGTTTATTAGGATTGTGTTAAGTGTTCATATAAAAAAAATTGTCCATGCTATTTTGTTTTGGATGCCCTAGTATTAAAAGAAAATCAAAAGAACACTAGTGTAAAAAATGACAAGAAGTGGAAGTTCAAGCCAAATGGTTGGGATTATTTGTCATTATAGATAAATTGGGAAAATGTGTGCATCATATAAATAGTATTGAAGGAAAACCTCTCAAAAATTCCAATGAACATCACTCACTTTAATAAATATCTCGCTTGAGATATTCTTCAAAAATACAAAAATCTTTAAAAATCTAAAAATAGTTTTATCATTTATATACCCTATTATCTCCTTGGCATATATTTTGTTGGTTCCATGTTAGTTTATGGCATATAAATATTTCCTATATAAACTTGTTTCACATAGATTTTGAGTGTGATTGAGGAATATGTAGATACATGATCTATGCACTTTTAGATGTCAGGCTTTCCCTCTACTCACATCACCAAGACATTGGGGGAATACACCTATATGATCATGACACATCTAAATTATATCATTATATGGTCATATTGCATTATCATGATTGAGATCATATATGTAATTACACATGAATTTATCCATGCTTATATCTTTCAAAATATACTTGATATGCTATGTTATTATTTTTTGCTAACACATATATCCAGGGACTAGTAGGCTATATTTACATTGATTGATTATGCTTTCATTTATGCACATAATTAAGTGTCTTATATTTCTATTATCTTCATTATTTGAGAATTTTAATATGATCCATTATTTTTAGTCCCTTTGAATTTGTTTGCCTCTTTTACATTTTAATATGTCTTTAATTATTATCTATTGACATTTGAATATGTCTTTTCTCTCTGTGTGGATATTGGACTAAGTCATGTCCCTTCAATTATATGCCATGTTTGATTTTGAGTTATCTTTTGTGTGTTCTTAATTACTTTTTTAGATTTTAATGTTACTATCTAGATATTTCCATGATTCACATCATGCATCTTAGGACTTGGTTTGATCACATTATTTTTTATTCAATGATATATCTACCTATAAATGTTCACTTTATATGTTACATTGTACTTTAATAGTTTACATGGTTATCTTATCTTTTTGAGGTAAGGTA
>JARHVA010004165.1:775000-797500 GCA_037957365.1 Torreya grandis
AACACCTATATGGTAAGAGGAAGTTGGTTGCAGACATATTTTGTTTAACATTGTTGTTTCATGTGTAGGTATGAAGGTGAAGTAGAGGAGGCCTAGATATGGGTCCGAAGAGCATGTACACCTCTATGAGAGGAAAGTGGAATTTTAAAAATTCAAGAGGATTTAAATATATTTAATCAATATCATATTCTAAGTGGATCACTAAAAAACTTGTGGCAAAGATTCTTTCAGCTTGGTAGTATGATGTAAGAGCATCCCATGATGACCCCGAGTTGATCAATTTTTGTTTTAAGTAGTATTATTATATTTCCTATAGGTGTTAGAGGTAATAACTATCAATTTTTGGTTTCTAGTTGGTTTTAAGGATCATAAAATTCAAATTCTAGTGTTTCCCTCCAAAATCATTATTTGAATTTTTGAATGTTGTCAAGTCATATAAAAGGAAATTTATGCATTTGGAGTGGATGTAAAGATGTAAAAAGTATTTTTAATGAATTATCATGGTAATAGGTCCTTAAATTATCACTATTTTAATTTCATGATCTTAGATATGCCATATTATGTAAAAATCCAAAAAAACATGTAATGTGGCCAAGAAAGAGATCTCCACGTAGGCAAAGAAACAAGATTCAGTTATGTCTCCTTATAGAAACATAGGATTTAGTTTTTTTTTTTTGGTTAGGTATTGTTTTTAATTAAAATAAAGAATTAAATGGAACATGTTTTTTATGAATAAGATGAATTTGTGAAAATATTTGTTGCTAAAAAGGAAGAATATAGCCCTCTATTGTAATGGTTATGACCTTTGTGAAATGTATGTGTTTTGATTAATAAAGGAATTAATGTGAAGATGTTTTAAAATTTGATTTAAGTATTATGTTTTTTGATTTTATTCATGGCTGAGAAAGATAAATAATGATGAAAATAAACCCTTATTCTGAGGGGAACAAGAAATATGTCCCTATATGTGAATTACTGATTATAATGCAGACTATATGTTTTGAGACTATTGATGAAAGGTATTTTTTTGATGGTTATATTTAATATAAAGGTTTTTTAACTTATTTTAAGACATTATATGTTTAAATAAATAGTATATATACCATTTAATGCTCAGATAAGATTAATCCTAAACCCCTATTTATGTGAAGTTTCCTTCTTTGCAAACTGAAGCAATCTCTATGAATGAATGCAAAATATGTAGATATACATTTGAAAATGTGAAACAAGTTTTTTTAATTTCAATTTAAATCTCATAATGAAATATAAATTTTGGATATTTAAGTTGTTTGATAGTTATAACCTGGAAACCCTGTTTCCTGTAGCATAACCTTTGTAAAGAGACTGTGTGTTTGTTTTCATTAATAAGTGGTTATTGAATCCATTGGAGAGACATTATATATGTGTCTATATGTCATTGAAATTTTTAAATTAATTTTCAAATAATAAAATATTTGAAACCCATTGAGTTTGAAAATTGTAAACTAATCCCTATTTTTTGTGATGCACTTCAGCAAAGTGGACTAAAATTTGGAATCTTAAAAGAGGCAAGGTCAAATAATTGATCCAAAATAAGTTATACATGGTAATGGTAATTAATTATTATGTATAATAAATTTATTTACCCCATATATTTCTTAACACTAAAGTTTTTTCATACAGATAGAACACAGGCATGTTGGGTATTCCTTTTCTGTGCATAATCAAGTGAAATTATGCTTTGAAAGTTGTAGCAGTGGATTAATTTTAGAAAACTAAGGATTTTAAAGTATGTAAAGGGTAAAAATTTCCTAAAAAATATATTTTTTAGTCTTGAAACTTAGGAACATGCTCACAATTGGGATTTTAATGCTCTCAAGTTGTCTCAGGATGGTAAGAACTCTAAACAAGGTTTTGGGAGGTTTTGGAATTTCCAACAGTTGAAAAAAACTATTATTTTGTAATTTGGTCTCTTAAAATGTAATATAGGTGAATCACACTAATTAAAGTGTATAGGAAGTCAATAATATAGTCAGAAGTAGACTGAGTTAGGAAAATGAGTAATTAGACCTAAAAGGCCTAACTCGAGGCATGAATTATGTTTGAAAATGTGTCTAATAAATAAGGGAAGATCTATCAAATTATGGATAGGTATAAAAAAATAAAGGGTATTCACATTGATATTTTTTTAATAATATTGTACATGTATGGAATTTAAAGAAAACACATAAATAAGGGATACAAGGACTATTACAAAAGAAGGTAGAATTGTGAAAAAGGTGCATTGAATCTTAAAAAGAGTTGGTAAGTTGATGAATGGGATTGAGATAGTAAATAGACCTTATAGAACCTAAAATTCAAAGAAAATACTTTTGAAATCATAGATTGACATGTGAAATTTAGAATCTTGCATAAATAAGGGATCTTTTAAGCATTACTTAAGAAAGTGGTTTAAGAAACAAAGGTCAATATGTTCTCTTTGTACATGATCTACATCAACAATCACCATGGTATATGTATGATTGGGTTACATGGTTGAGATAATCTCAACTATCAGGTGGTAACTCATATTTTATCCAAGGTTGGGGGAATGTGTCCTTTAATATCTCTCTCTATCTCTTTATATATATGTACTCTATAGATTTATATTTTTCATAATCTCAATTTTAATGATTCATAATGGCATATCTTTCAAATGAAATTTACAAAATGCAAGATGATTACATAGATATACAGGTGTACTCCTAAACCTTACTTTTTTTTAATTTCAATCATTTCAATGCGTTAAATTTCAAATCATATGTATTGATTATATATTGTACTATGCACTTAGTTTCAGGTCTATTAGAAAAATATCATTCAAGTTAGATTAAAGTAAAGAAAAGGTGTGCTATACACACCTAGGTACATATTACTTTTAATTTAAACTAGTAATTTAATTATTATATTAAAAGGGGGGTTATTTTAAAAACCATTTCTTAATTATATAGCACCATAGTATTGTACACTTGGAAAATACATATCATTGATATACATTCAGCTTCTAAACCTTTTCCACTACCAAAATGATTGTGTACATTATCTCTTTGTGTTTCATTACCTATCTTCTAGTCTAACCTATGTATTATGATGACTTAAACTTTATATCTTACCAATATATCATAAACTTTTTTATATTCCATCTCTGAAAGTTATAAATATGCACCTATTTTTCAATTACATGGACACTTACATCCCAATCAATCACTTATGTTGTCATAAGATTCCTACCCTAATTCAAGTGTCTAGTACCCTAAATTCATCCATTTTGAAACTAAAAATTATCCTAAAGGTCATCCTAAATGATTTAATGCAAGATATTATCCAAGGGAATTGGTATAAATTCACTATCAACCATCATTAATTCCTCTCCTAGAAAATACCTAAAGATACCAAGGTAATTTATCAAAAAATTTATTTCAAGCACTCAAGTGAACAAAGATTTCCTATTTTATTCAAATTCCATATCATTCATATAGAAATCAAATCTATTGATCTAAATTACTAAAGGATGAGCCCAAGAGATATATAGTTTTAAAGTTGCAAACTAGGTCATTTTTGTACATACTTATGACACATTTCATGATTCACACACAATCTAACATGTAGTGTATAACTACATAGGTTTGAGGCCCTCTTCAAAGTATTATTTATGTAGGCATCACTCATTGGGGGAAGCTTGACACCATGTTCCCACTAACCTAATTTTCCCATAACCAATATGAAGATGAAGAACTAGGTTTTTTATATTTAACAAGGAGTAACAATCCATGACCTATATCTAAATAAACTAGAGTGAAGAAGATGAAAAACCTAAATCATCTAGGTAATTGCATCCAATTTAAGAAAGTATTCAATACTAGACTCCTACATCCATCTTAGATAATAGAATCAACATAACCATCATAGGTCAGTGTAAGTATTCATGGATATAGAGGTCAAATTTCCATAATTAGGTAACTATTTCAAAACCTAGATCTAGTCCATTTTCTACTTGTTCTATGTCTAGATTTGTATTAACATCATAACCAACTAAGTATCTTATTTCATTGTAATATCTTGCATAGTCATACTTTTTATTCATATGACCTTATCATAATAAATTTAGCATATGTTTATCTAAGTTTTTTAAATAATTGGTATAATCTATAGATAGTATACCATCCATATCATCCAAGCTATCTCTTCCCCACTTTAACCTTATATTCCCCACATTTAGATTTCATGTTTAAAAAATTTCCAAAATTTATTTATTTCATAGATTAAAATTTCATGATTTTTAGAATAAATTTATGATTTTATAGTTAAAATTTAAATTTACTACAATTATATTTAGTACAAATAAAAAAATTTCCATTTAAAACTAATAATATGCAAGGTAGGGAAGAAACAATCAAAAGGAATAATGAGTGATTGAATGCAAGGTGTGAAATATTAATTGTGTAGATTATTTGTTTTTATGGGAGATATTCAACAATAAAATTATTTCAATGAGCCTAAAAATTTTGAATTTACTGTCAACATCACCATGAGTGATACACCTATGAAGAACATTCCCCTTTTTATACTGCCTAGTTTTAGGGTAATGGTGGGAAAAAACCCTGAGATATTTATTTTTGAGTTTGACATCATGTGTCTTAGTTATGAATACAATCAATTTGTACAAATGTTGAAATTATTTCCATCCATTCTTAAATATGCATCTCTTTAATGGTTTATGAGGTTGGGAAATAATACAATTAGTAATTAGGAGGACATGAATAATAAATTCCTTGCCAAATATAAGGACTATTATAAAGTAAAATATTCCATGTAAGATGACATCTTGTAGATGTTAAAAATATAAGATGAGTTGTTAGAAGACTACATCAAAAGTTTTTTTATCTTGCAAAGATCCAAGAAAAGCAAGTTAGATCATGACCATATTAAGTTGATATTTTTGAAGGGAATAATTTAAAAATGCCTATAAGATCTAGATGTCATGAGTACAGGATATGTACTAAAATTTTAATTTGAATATATCATCCTTATATGCATAAACTATCAAATTTCTATGATGACTATGACCCTTATAAACATTACATTTCCATTATTTAGCTATGGACTCTCACACATAGAAATCAACAACTTGTTTCAAGATATGAAGAAGACATCTTCAACCTATTGGATTTAAAAATGGACACACTACATGCATGAAATAGGAAATAAGAGGATGAAAAATATTTGGTTGAAGATTTCCCTAATTTGTGAGATATAAATACACATTGTAGATTCCATATTTATTCTAAAATATGGCCAATTTAAAACATTTTCAACCATGTAAACCACAAAGCTTGAATCATCACTAGTACCAACCTTAAAAGAAATGAAAAGAAAACCAAGGGAAGGAAATCATTCATGGTTTATAAAAATAGGCTACAAAATAAACAAAAACAAGGTTTAAAGCCAAATAGTTATGCAAAAAAAAAAATTGATCTAGGGTGGACAAAAAATAGAGATTTCTAGGTTGTTCACCAATATATGAATGTTATGATTAATTAACTACAAGATAAAAATACTATGTTTAAATCTTCAATGGAAATGAAGTCAAAACATAATTATGAGAGTATCCATACCCTTGTGTCTATAAAAAATGTTCATATATAATTGTTTGAATCTACTAAAAATAAGATACATCTATACATGTGCATGTAAAAAATGATCACACATGTTGATGAAAGAGGTCTACCTACAAAGAAATCATTTGTATGAACTTTTTCACCTATTGATCAGAACTAACTATAGAATGTATTCCTATAGGAAATCCTACATCCACTTGTGAAGAAACATGTCCCATAGAAATGAATTCTATAAAAAAAAATACATACTTTAAATAAAATCAATGTTTGGTAGCTTCTACACATGAATTGTAGAATATTTCTCATGCAAGAGATGATAAAAATCACTTTGTAGTAGTTGATCTAGTTTGCATGCATAGTTTTTCCTCTTATAATTAGCATTAATGACATGAAATTTTTTAATTTATAATAAACCATACACCTAATAAAAATGAACATAAGTATTAAATGAATGATCTAGTGTCTACATGTAAGGAAACACATTTTAAAGTTATTACCAACACACATGAGAAACATGTACTTACTAATTATCGAGTAAATAATCTAAAACTTGTTATATTGGATAATTTTTAGTAAATCTCAAATACATCATGAATTTAAGAACATTTATTTTTTGATGAATACTATAAAGGTTACACAAAGGGAAAAACATGTCTGGCTTACCAAGGTGTTTCCCCATACCCCACAAGGGGCATCTCCCCTTGACATTGCTAGAGGATGCTTCCCTTAGATCCCCACTTATGAATTTAAAAACTAAATAATGAATTAATAAGGGAGATGCATTGATAAAAAAGTGATTTTTTTAGCCTACCTCATGTGTACAATTTAAATACACTTATTCCTCCTACAACTATTATGAACCCACTTTTAGATGTTCTTCCCAAAATTGAGAATATTAGTATACTGAAATATTTGAGAAAAATAAGGTTCTTGTTACTTGATATAAATAAAGGAGTTATAAAAAATTTACACAAAGATAATGTTTTTGCAAGGTCACTAGCTATAAACAACACTAAAGGAAAATAAGCTCAAAGAGGACATTAGACACCAATACAAATAAATAAAGGTATTCCTATTATATTTTTGTTATTTTATTCTTATTATATTTTCTATAATCTTTATATATTTCATGATTGGATTTTAATACCACCTCCATACCATCTTTGGAAAAATCAGCCACATATCTAATGGTTGAGGTTTCAAGTCCACTCATGGAAACCACCACCAAAACACTAAAAATAAAAAACATATTAGGTTTTAATAACACCCATGGCCTCCCCCTTACATTCAAAGAGGTGTCTCAAGTATTTTGGAATGGAATTCTAAAAAGAAATCAGAAGAAGTTGGTTGGTTAAAAGGGGAAATTACTCGGTATTGTTGGCAAGCTTCAGCTTCTACGTGCTTGTTTGCAAGGTATTCCTACTTAATTCCTATCTCTTTTTAAAATTCCTAGGTTTATTGATTACAAATTGGAGTATATTCAAAGAAAATTCTTATGGACCAAGGTGGAAGACAAATATAGAATGTCTTTGGTTAGTTGGGAGAAAGTTTGTCTTCCCAAATCTCATGGATGTCTTAACATTAGATCTATTAGGAACATGAATAAATCCCTCCTTTCCAAAATAAATTGGAATTTGATCCACAACCATAAAGAGTGGGAGGATATTATGTAAGCTAAGTATCTTCATGGAACTGACCACTTTAGTTTTCTCCATCAGGAAGGGCTTCCCTAGGGATCTGTTATCTGGAACAAAATGCTAAAGTCTAGAAGTCTTCTCAAGCATGGGCTTAGATGGAAACTGGGGAATGGTAATTCTATTAGCTTTTAGGAATACATTTGGTTAAATGATAAGGCCCTAGTTATTCAAGGTGATTATGGAGGTATTGTTGGCATTGTTACACAATTTTTTGGGGATAAAGTTTGTCATTATATTCACAATAATAATGGTATTAGGAGTTGGAAAAATATCTTAGATTAATGTACCCGTCACCCTGATCTCTCTCCTAGGATGTGGTCTATCCAACATTTAATGTTGGGGGTTAGAATCCCTCTTTTTCCTAGGGAAGATTTGTATTACTGACCAGATAAGAAAGGTCAATTTTCTATTAAGTCTACTTACCACCTATTGATCCTTGATGTGCATAAAAATGAGATTTGGGGGAAAGTTTGGAGTCACAAACTTATCCCTAAAATTAATATGTTTGGTGGGTTGTTGTTCATAAAAAAATCCTAACTCAAGATAACTTATAGGAGGAGGAGATTCACCTTGGTCAAAAGGTGATTTTTGTGCTTTGAGGAGGAAATTGTCTCTCATTTAATTCTCCACTGTGATTTTGCCAGAGAAATTTGGAATATTATTTTAAGGAATGTTGGCATTCAATGGGTTTGTAATTTTTATATTATGGAAGTCATTGCCAACTAGTGTCCTATCTTCTCTCATCCATGGCTTGTTGAGATTTGGAACCAAAATCTACCCTATCTTGTTTGGATTTTATGGAAAGAACGTAATAATAGAATTTTTAGGGATGATGCTAGGGATACTTCTCAAGTTCTTCATTCCTTTTCTACAAGCCTCATGGAAAGTGTGACCAATTCTCACATCAAAACTATGGAAAAACCTATTTCTCAAGAAGAGGAGAAAATTGTGACTAATTAGAGAATTCTAAACCAAATCTCAGCTCATAATAATTCCAAATAGTTGTAGATATTAAATAACATATGGATTCCCTCAAAGCCTTATTAGATCAAACTAAATTTTGATGGGGCATCTAAGGTGGATGGTAAGGCTAGTGGTGGTGGGATTATTAAGGATGAAAAAGGGTGGATTGTTACTATATATGCTAGTGGGATAGGATTTCAAAGAAATAATTATGCTAAAGCCTATTCCCTTCTATAGTGGGTGAAATTAGCTATTTCACTTGATATTAGGCAATTGCATATTCAGGGGGATTCCAACCTTGTTATTGATGTTTTTACTAACATGTTGACTTGGGGGTATAAAATGAAAGACATGATAGTGGATATATAGATCCTTTTGTAGTGTATCCCTAGAGTTTATATCTCTCATATATATAAAGAGGTCAATGGGGTTATAAATGCTCTTATGGAACTTGGTCAATAATTTTCAAATTGGTGTTGTTGGTGCCAAATTAATAACATCCCTTTAAACATATGGGACTTAATTTGAAAGGAGATGATATGTCAAAATGATGACTCATTATATTAGGAAAGACAATTTATTCTATCAATTTTGTTGGAAGATGTTGATGTGTATCTCAAAGTACATGTTTTTTGTACTTTGATTGCTCAATGTCATCTCTACTTTATTACTCCCTTATATTAAGGTGAGTTGTTTATCTACTAATTATAGAGAATTCCTTATAATGATGTTCTATAATGGGAAGTATAGGATTCAATTAGTCCTTCAAAAAGTAGATCTCATTCATGATAATATGTGTAGATTTCTTATCATAATTCTTTTTCAAACTGTTAATCTCACCTTTCACAATAACTCTATGAATTTCTAGTTTTGGGGATTCTGTGTCTTTGTTTAGAAGGCTATAATGGGAGGATATAGGATTCAAAAAAATATAATTTCCTATTATGAGTTTAGGGACAATGCTATGGTCTAGCACTACTATAAGGAAGGTAGTATCAGCGCTTTTTTGGAATAGCTTAATGGCTATGATGAAAATCTGTCTAAGTAATTTGCTTAGTCTTGGCATAGCTATAGAGTCACTATTGGGAGAATTGGGTTTGAGGTTTTTGAGAAATTTATTACTATGGTGACTAGCTTGTCGACTAAGGGGACCAAGCTACAAAGGAAATTGAAAGTGGTGGACCATTCTAACTAGAAGCTATTCCTTAAGGAAGGCAAAGAATTGGTTCTTTACTAGGAAGGATTTGAATAGGCTAAGCTGTCAGAGCTATGGGATGAAATGTGTTTCCTCCTCATGAAATACTTCACTCTAGAGGGGTGGTTTACTAGGTTTTACAATTATCATCTTCCTTTATTGAATCATTTTAGATGTAATGCTCATATTAGCTTCTTGTTTTATCTATTATCTTCCCTTAAGCATTAATTTTTTATGGTTAAAGATAAGTCATATAAAAAACCCATTCCCATACACCAAGGTCTTATTCTCTGCTTATATAATTTTCACCTTGCTCTAGATCCACCTAAGCCTATCCAGTCACATAGCAGTGAAATTTATACCAACCCTAATGATACTATCATATCTAAAGAGCCTTGCCCTTCCCCTACTTCTCATAAGATGAAAGGGGTTTCCTTTTCTTTGTCTGATGAGGAGATAACCATGGTGACTGATACCCATACTCTAGTCTCTAAAAGTAGTGTCAAGAGTAGGAAGAGGAAAATTAGGGAGGTGGAAGAGGAAACTATGTGGGATGCTTTGGGGACTCATAAAAATCAAAGTAGTACTCTTGTGGGACCTATAAGTAAAACTAATCTATTTGACAAGTATAAGGAGTGATTGTCTTCTAGGGTTAATAGGTCAGGGAGGATTGATGGAAAAATTGCACTAAAAGCTAAACTTATTGATTATTTAGAGAGTGCTTCTAAATAATCCACCCAAGTGTATGAAGCCAAGGTTATTGAAGTCCAAGAGATTTTTGAAGATATAGAGGGTAAGAATGGGAACAAATAGACCAATGTTTTTGGTGGTGCTGTTGGTGATTCCAAGGATAATGCTAATGAATGGGGAAGGATGTTTGTAAAGGAAGCTACTAATGATATGGAGGAAGGTGTTGATTATAGGAATGACATTACTACCCTGAGGGGTCATCTAAAGAAACTAGAACACTTAATTTCTACTATGCTCAGTCATACTGTGTTACTTAATCTTTCTATGTTACAAGATCTTGAGACTATATCTATGGAGGACAAAGATGAGAACTTAAAAATTTTTGATGAATATATTGAATCTTTGGCTAAAAGATGGGAGAATATTTTTCCTTAGTTCTGGTTTCTTTTATGTTTTTTATTCTCTACTATTTCATACATATTGCCTTTAGTGTGGTTATGTTGTCTTTGTTGTTTATGTTGGTTAAGTGGGATATGATGTAACTATTTCAAGGCTCTTTTGTGTTGATGCGTCTAGATTTTCATTTTTTTTGTTTTTTGAGAGTTCAACCCCTTATTTTAGCCACCTTATATAATCAAAAACACCCATGGCTATAAGAGGATGTGTTTTTATGAATGTCTACAGAACCAACCTAACCTTCCCTAAAACATTAATTTTTTTAATGTCTAACCTACATATAGCCCAATAAAAAACCAACCCACCCAATTTTAAATAAGAAATGAAGAAATTCCCACCTACTATATTCCATCCATATTCAATAACCATAAAAATCCATCCCATCCAAGGAGGTTTCTAATGAAAATATAAACTTACAATTACCATGAAACCCATCCAAGGAGGTTTCTAATGAAAATATAAACTTATAATTACCAATAAAAATTCAATCCTTATACCACATCCATTCACCTGTAATTTTTCCATTTTTAACATTTTCCTTTTTCAAAAATACTTAAATCATGTGAGGAAACAATATTAGTGAACATTGTTATTTATACATAAACCATCATATGCCAGTGCCTATAGGGGTTGTCAAAAGTTTTATAACACTAATGGATTCATGATAATAACTAATATATTTCATAATAATACAAATGAAATTCCTCTTATGAATGGAACTAATAATATTTTTAAAAATCCTATTTTACAAACAACTTATCATTATTTTAATCCTTGTAATAGTTTATGCAACTATATTATTTTTAGGTTGTTCCCTAGATTTATATTCATTGTATCATATGGTATATATGTTGTATATAATTTTTATTATTATTTTAATATTTTATGTTGGTGTTATATTATTTATAATGTTTAATTTGATATGTAAAAATATGTTAATTTATAGCAACTACAGGTTTTCCTACAAAAACTATAGGTTTTTTTTAGGAAATACAAGCTATCATGTAACAATTTCTACAACCTATAGGTTTTATTAAAAAAATTATAGGTTCACTATAACAAATATAGGTTATCCTATAGTAACTACAATAACCTACACATTTTCCTATAAAAACTACAAGTTTTACTTTAGCAACTATTACAACCTACAGACTTCCTATAACAACTACTACATGAATATTGTAGCAATTTCTATAGGGTAACAAGTAGAAAAATCGTGTACCTTATTCAAAACAATTTTAAAAAATTTATATGGATTAAATATGATATAATAAAATACTTGTGATAATACTTATTTCCACATTAAATGCATATAACTCTTTGAAGTTAGTATTTTAACCACACATCAAGCCCATATTAGGGAAAATTATCCCTATGGCTGGAAATATTGTGAAATGCCCAATATTATAAAAATTCCCACCATTTATTAGAGGCTAACCTTATGATCACCACACATAGAAACATTCATATTTTATTGTATAATATTTCAATTGATAGATCCATAAAATATTCTATATTTTGGGAGGGACACTAATGTCCACAAGAGGACACTAATGTTGATGCAAGTATTCATATCTACTAAAAGTGTCTGAGGATGAAAAATAGTGAAAATCCTAAATGAATGGAACACAAATCTAGGTTACATGACTGAGAGGGATTTGGGAAATATTAAATGTCTAGAACATAACAAAATATAAGGCATGCTCTCTCTTATCCCTTAGTTATGTAGATGTATAATCATTACATGTATTTCACATGCTTAACTGAATGTAATGTGAAAATATTATTTTACATCACCTAGATATAAATACTATAATATCAAATTTAAATCATTTTATTATCTTAGTGTGTTTTCATATAAAACTCAAATAACATTAAAACATTTGGTGAACCTAACCTCTATGTCTTTCCATGCAACTGCTAGTGTGTTCTAGGGTTTTTATGATCTCTAAATTATTACAATTTATTTCAAAAACCATAATTTATTTTCCTCAAATCACATTTAATATATCTAAAAAATAACTATATCCTCATTCTAACCTTAATGAGGGTGATATCTACCATATCTCTAACTAGGTTTATGTTATCACTCCTTCAAGGGGTAAGGTAGATGGTATATGTTTACATGTTTAATCAGATTTACCTAGGGTTTGTGATTGTGAAACCCTAATATATCAAATTACCAGTATGATCAAGTCAATAAAAGAGTTAAAAAATTAAATTTCATACATTTAGAATGAAATATATGATAGTGTTAACCATGTGTTTTCATATTCATCTACAAATGTTACACACAATAATGTTTCTTATCCAAATGAAAAGGTAAAACATAATACCTCTAAAAAAATGATTAAAAAAGTTAAAAATGGCTAATAAGAGTCCAAGTGAAATCCTAAGATAAATTATTTAAAATAAAATGAATTATCTCATCTACATCATATAAGGAGATCCAAATACTATTATGCATATCATATAATGCATGAGCACCATACAAATTTTTGTTTTGAATTAAATAAAAAAAATCAAAGTCTCAAAGATAGTAGTGACCCTATCATCGATACCTCACTCAATAAATAAACTCATATTATCCTAAAGTACAAGTGCCAAAATAAAAAGTATGGTTATGAAAAGATAATTTAAAGAAATACAAGGGTCTAAAAAACAAACAAGTAGAGAAAATACTATTACCATAGATTCCAAAAATTTGAAATGAATATGAAAATAATGATATTTTTATCTTATTAGAATGTACCCTTTGAATAATTATTTTTAGGAATTTTCCTTCCAACTGATACAACGGGATCACTCTAAGATTGTGGGTTACATATGGTTGGAGTGAACCTCTAAAGAGGGATGGTTTCCTAGATGAATCACCTAAACTAATATTAACATAAATTGAATGTAAGGTCTAAGAGAGGTGACACACCAGTGATGTTGTGTACCCTATACAATATTTTAAAAAACACTATAAAAATCAATATGCACTAAAATTTCATTACACATTCCTTAAATTATGTTCTTCATACATTAGTGTTTCATATGGAGGTTATGATTATATGAGTATAACTTGAAGGGATAACTAAGAGGACCTATATTAGACATAATCATCTTTTTTTCCAAAACAATCCATAAACATAGAAAAATTCAACAAAATATATGACCTATACAAATTTAGCTAGATAATATCAAGGTGAAGAATAAAGGACATAAAAGAGGGAGAAATATTTACACCATAGATGTAGATCAACTAATTATTGAAACCACACAAGAATATCAAAATGAATAAGGTAAATTTTAGTTTTATATTGATTTAAAAGGCTTTAGAATATAGTAATACAAGTGGATAGAGTCTTGTCATACCTAATGGAGGGATACCATGAGAAGCATTATTATCCCTTTTTATAAGAAAATGAGGAGAAAATCATTACCAAGTTGCATAAATACAACTGTTACAATCATATTTGAGCCTATTCATGAGGAAAAAAACTAAAAATCAGGCCATGATCTCTTTCCTAACACCATCATACCTACTATAGTGAAGATATCTTAAATAGTGTGGTGTAGGAGTGGAGTAGAGGTATTTTACTTTGTTAATTTTGTCCTTATTTGGTGGATTGATGAAAGATAGGTGTGAATTAACTCCTAAAACTCCTACCTCTAAATCTAACTCACCCCATTTCCACCTCCTTATTCATGCAAAAACTGTCAGGAAATCAAGAGAACAACAAACATGCTCTGACTCCACTGGTTAGGATCTTGCTCCTCAGATAGAGCACAGTATGATTACCAAATATATAAGCAATTGAATATGCGGAAATAACCAGAAACACAAGTAACTAGAATTCACCAATAGCACAGAATATGAGAGACAATACACTATCTTGTATTAACACTAACAGAAAAGAATACATCAAAGAGCCGCCACACTCTTTCACCTTACATAGATTCACCACACCTCAAGTGTACAGTTATTCTTCTCACACACACTCTCCTACACAAAAATGGTCCCAACAACCAACTCACACACAGAATTGGTGTTCACCTCACCAACCAGTCAGTAATAACCCTGCCGGTACATCAAGCACTCTATAGCACTTCAAGCTGATCTCTCATGAACCTGCAACCTGCAATTCAAAGACCAAGCTTACATGTAGATCACCAATGAGCTTGCAACAACCTGCAACTCATAGATCTTACAACTAGAAGGAACTCTTCCTTTCTATCTCATGCCTTAAACAATACATGCCAATGGGTCTATAAATAGATCCCTAACTCAAACACTAACTAAGACTCTTAATTTAGACAATTATCCTCGCAGCCCAAGACTCTAGCTGGTCTTGACATGCAAACTCATAGTTCACTTAACTAACTATCCATGAAATGAACACTTCGGGAACACACAAGCGACCGACGTCGGTCCCTGCTGGTCTGGTTCTGTCGACATCAGCCGACTTCCTGCCATCACCGGTTGCCTTCTGCACTGGATCCTGCCGACATCGGTCATGCTGCCGACGCCGGTTCCTGTAGAACTCAGCAACCTTCAGTTCCTAGTTTGCAAAGGTTGAAGCTTTTAGCTCCACAACCTAACAATCTCCCACTTGGAGATAAACAGCTGCAACCTGTACCTGTACCTGTACACCATCTAGTTTGTTTCCTTGGCTTTGTATCCCTCCTCAAGATCACTCTTGAAGACCAACCACCACAAAATCTGTGATGCAAAATCTGTCATCCAAATTACCGGCCACATCCGCATCTACAACCATGTAGAAAAAGAACTTGACCCTGCATAGCATGTGCACCTGCTGCTGGTCCCACTGAACTGCCCTTCAGTATTACTCTCCCGGATTGACTCCAAACTTGTGACAACTCCCACTGCTTGGGAAAACTCAGGTTTAGTACATACCATGCACTCAACCTCACTATGTGAATCAAGACACCTGTTCTATGAACTGTCTAACCATCGGCGTGCTAACCGGCTTCACACAATCATCCTGAAACAAAGTCAACAAGACCTCCATGTCTCTAGAACACACTCATGCCAAAGAATCTTGCTGCTCCCAGATTCTCCATGACAAACACCTGAACTAGCTTTACCTTTAGTTCAGAAATACCTGTATATGTAACCCTGCAACAAGCACATCATACAGAAAATAGAATAGTGTAGCTAATACTATCCAACCTGGTAAAGAGAAACACAATGATCAAACCTCCATTGCCCTACAGCTAAAACAAGATCATATACCCTGATCTTCCATCTCATGTATCCATTTCCGCTCTTCTTCATCCTCAACATCCATTCGTCTCTCAGTGCTTACTTCCAGCTGGCAACACTACCCAAAACCCCTGTTTGGTTCTCCTTCAAGGAATCACATCCTCATCCATGCCAAGCTCCCACTGTTTCCTGGATCTACCTGTTCTGCTTCTTCAATAACTTCCTGGTCCTATGCCATAAGTGAGCAACAAGTAGTGTAAAGAAGGGAAATGACGAATTTAAGAACTTACTTACACCTTCAGTCCTCCAAATGGGCGCTTGAGACTCCATGACAACTAGCTGTCCACCCAAAATTTGTCTCAGTAACCGATGCCGGTCACATCTCAGTCTACAGCTGACCGATGTCGGTTCCCTGCGACTGCCTTTCTGCCGACGTCGGTTTCCCCTGGCCGACGCCGATCTCTGTCTGCCCCGAGTCACCGACGTCAGGCTGCACATAGCCGACGTCGGTCCCTGTCTGGACGCCGACGCCAGTTTTCCTGCCGACGTCGATCTCTGTGTTTTTCTTGTGAGACCTGACTTTTTCCCGTGAGCTCTTTTTGGATCAAAACCTTGTCCAAATCACCCTTGCTCTGCTCAGAATTCCTCTGCACTTTATGCTGAACTCTGTCCGTCACTTTCTCCTTGAAAACCAAGGCTTTCCCGTTCTTGTCACTAACATCGGATTCCTCAAGAAACCTTACTTTCTTCTTCTGCATACAGGAACCACGATCCATGCCTTCCAAATCCGAAAGCATATTCTTTGACTCAAGAACCAGCATCTCCTTCTTATCTATGTGACCAAGCCTATCAAGCCACATCTCTGAATCTACAGCTGAAGTAGATAACCCAGAAAGAGAATCAGTAAAACAAGTAGATAGATAAAGCGTACCTACTTTCTTACCTCTAGCTATAACAAGTGTACCCTTGGTAACCTTCCAAGAGTCCGCTGAGAGAGTTACTGTGCAACCCTCTTCACCCAAACTTCTAACAGAAATCAGATTCCACTTCAGAACTGGGACATGCATGACCTCCTTTAACACCCATGTGTCACATGTCTGCAATTTCAGCTTCACTTTGCCTTTGCCAACAATTTGACAAGGCTTACCATCCCCTACACAAATTTCTCCAAAGTCTCCCTGGACATACTCATGAAAAAATTCTCTATGTGGAGATGCATGAAAAGAGGCACCAGAATCTAATACCCAAGATTCTACTTTATCCAAAGAACATACCAGAGCATCCTGTGCAACGTAGCCTGCAACATCTGCTTCTTCTCCATGTTCTTCATGATGATCTTCACCTGATCTTCAATCTCTCTTTAAGTGCCCTTGCTTTCCACATTTCCAGCAGGTTATTCTACCATACCTGGACTTGGATCTTTTGCCTGTCTTCGACCTTGATCTCCCACACTCTGTCCTCTCTCTTGGCCTTCCTCTTCCTTCAACACTCAAAGCATTTCCAGATAATTCACCTGTGCTTTTCCTGCGTATCTCTTCATTCAAGATTACACTCACAACATCATCCACTTTTAAGACTTTTGAAGGAGACACAGTATTAGAAACTGCCATTACCAAACCTTCCCAACTTTCAGGTAATGAACACAAGATTAAGAGAGCTCTAAGTTCATCATCAAATACAATATTTACTGAACTTAACTGGTTTACCAAACCATGGAAATCACTAAGATGGCTATGAATAGATCCACCTTCCAACATTTACAAATTAAATAAACGCTTCATAAGAAATACCTTGTTTGAAGCCGAGGGTTTTTCATATAAATTTGCCAAAGATTTCATCAACTCCACCGTTGTCTTACACTGTGATAAGCTGGAAATCACAGATGAATCAAGACTCAATCTAACAGATCCCAGAGCCTTCCGATCAAGAACCTCCCATTCTTCATCTTTCATATCCAAGGGTTTGCTAGCAACCCCACCCAACGGTAAGTACAAATCTTTCTGATACAGATAGTCCTCAATCTGCATCCTCCATAATTGGTAGTTCTTGCCATTAAACTTGTCCATTCGTAGTTGACTGCTTTCTGACATTGCTCAACTCCCACTCAAACAGAAACCCTGTGAGTAACCTGTAATCAAAACACACTACCCAGATCTACACCAATCTGTTAGTATCCCAACCAAAAGCTCTGATACCAATTGTTGGTATCAAGCTCAAGAACCTACAACCAAGGCTCTGATACCACTTGTCAAGAAATCAAGAGAACAACAAACATGCTCTGACTCCACTGGTTAGGATCTTGCTCCTCAGATAGAGCACAGTATGATTACCAAATATATAAGCAATTGAATATGCGGAAATAACCAGAAACACAAGTAACTAGAATTCACCAATAGCACAGAATATGAGAGACAATACACTATCTTGTATTAACACTAATAGAAAAGAATACATCAAAGAGCCGCCACACTCTTTCACCTTACAGAGATTCACCACACCTCAAGTGTACAGTTATTCTTCTCACACACACTCTCCTACACAAAAGCGGTCCCAACAACCAACTCACACACAGAATTGGTGTTCACCTCACCAACCAGTCAGTAATAACCCTGCCGGTACATCAAGCACTCTATAGCACTTCAAGCTGATCTCTCATGAACCTGCAACCTGCAATTCAAAGACCAAGCTTACATGTAGATCACCAATGAGCTTGCAACAACCTGCAACTCATAGATCTTACAACTAGAAGGAACTCTTCCTTTCTATCTCATGCCTTAAACAATACATGCCAAGGGGTCTATAAATAGATCCCTAACTCAAACACTAACTAAGACTCTTAATTTAGACAATTATCCTCGCAGCCCAAGACTCTAGCTGGTCTTGACATGCAAACTCATAGTTCACTTAACTAACTGTCCGTGAAACGAACACTTCGGGAACACACAGGTGACCGACGTCGGTCCCTACTGGTCTGGTTCTGTCGACGTCAGCCGACTTCCTGTCGTCGCCAGTTGCCTTCTGCACTGGATCCTGCCGACGTCGGTCATGCTGCCGACGCCGGTTCCTGTAGAACTCAGCAACCTTCAGTTCCTAGTTTGCAAAGGTTGAAGCTTTTAGCTCCACAACCTAACAAAAACCATATTCATGATTGATTAAAAATAACCACTACTTGATCTCATGGAAATTACCTCTTTCAATGTAGTTTATAGCACCATTTTAAGGAATAAACATGGTTGACAAACATGAAGGAGAATTTGGTAAGTATTCACATATTTATGGGTCACCTCCTCAATGAATTGATTATCCATTGAGGACTTGAATGGCCTTGATTATTCACTATTTTTAGGTTTGACAAATTTCACTTAAAACATATCAAACTAAAAATCATCTATATATACCTTTTAATGACTTTAAAAAATGATAGAATGCTGGTGATTCTCTTTGAGTTCTTGATCTTTCATCTCCAATCTTGACAAAATTTTAATATCTCACTAGATTTTTGATTATTCATGATAAATCTATCTACTTTATTTTCTAAGTCCATGTTTGAGCTTTGGAGATAGTTGAAGGTCTATCTTCTTTCTCAAGGAGTTAAAACAACTATCTCTTCTCTATTTTGACTTGCAATTTTACTTTAGAAACCCAAATCACATTTGAGACTTGAAGTTACTTGAATTTTCCATATGCAAGTTTGAAATTTTGGATATAAACATGTAACCTTGATTTGGAGGCACTTAAAATTCTCATCCATTCCTTGTTAAGCCTGTTTGATATACTATTTAGGCTTGGATAACTATTGGACTATCTCTCCTTTGTCATAGGGCTTGTTTGATATGCCTTGAAGGTTAAGACACTGGTAGATCTCTATTTTGATTCTTAAGGACTCAAAACTATCTATTTTCATCACTTCAAACTGACATTCAGATTTTATAGTGTATTTACACCTATGGTTTGGTTTTAGACCTGTCATCCTTCTTTTCAAGCTCAAGACTTGGGTTAATGTTTGAGTCTTATACTCATTTTATCTCTTCACCAGGTATGAATATTCTATGTTAGAATTTTATGAATGTGAATAGGATCATGAATTATTTTTTATCCTAAATTGGCACAAAACCTTTTAATAACCTTATTCTAACATGATATTGACATGTATTTCCCATTAAACATCATCTAGGCTGACCTGGACAAGCTTACCAATTGACTTATAGACATACACCTTCATTTAGTCCTTTAATAAACTTTTGATTATTTTATTAAGTGTTGGAGGGTGTGAATGATCATCCTTAAGTGTTTAGAGTATTTTATCTTCTTGAAATATGATAAAGAGTTCAAAAATTGATCTTGGGGTTTATTGAGGGTTTAGGGGTAGTCTACCCTCTTAATGATGGTTCATGAATCTTATGCTCTCATTATTCCTTGTAAAAACTCTAAAATACTCTTATATACCTTTTTCACCTTCTCTAATAACAACATGAGGCTATAGATCTACTAGATTGAGCTTTAGTCATTTAAGCTCTCTGATTTTAAACATCAAATAACTCTCATTCACCTTCTTAAGGACCATTGATAGAGTTGAGTGATTATTTTCACCTTAGGTTTTTTTAATGTCCTTGGAGAATCTCTCCACCACCTCTAATAGCCATTCTAACTCATGCATATGGATCATTAAGCTAACACGTGCCAAAATTCTACCACTCTCCTTTTGTAACTAGATCAATGCTCCTTCAAAGTTCCTCTCAATGTCCAAATAGTTTTTCCAACTTAAAATTCACACTAAAAAGGTCTCTCATGGCCTCATGGATACTTTTGACCATGAAAACTACCTTGGACACATTACAAGGTTGAAAAAAATGGCCTTTTTACACTTATGTTGAGCAAACAAGACTTTTAAAGACCTTTCTAAATAACTATCCCCCACCCCCAACAAAGCTTTGCTGACTATCCTACAAACCTTTTTTACATGTTTAACAATAATTTTTAAACTAAAATATCAATACAAGAGGATACAACATAATCATTTCAACTTGGTCTTTTTGGAAATACCTTAAACTATTCTAAATTACCTTAAACAATGGTAAGTTACCTTAGACATTTCTAAAAACCATTCTAAACATGACTAAAGGACCTTCAACACTAGAGGACCTCATGAAACACTCTTGTCACATTTATAGAATATGAAAAATTAAATTTTTTGTTTATTACCTTATTAACTTATCAGGATTCATGATCTTGTTGTAAAACTTCTTCAACATTAGAGCTCTACATAAGGTCTACAACTTCATTATTTTTGGAAATAATGCTTCTTCCTTATTGTAAGACCATGAAAAAAGCACACTTTTCCATCTTGATATTCACTCATATTAATTAAAGACTTGCAATACTGATATTAACATAGTCTGGGTAGGAATGATGGTTTTTGAAGGCCATATGAGGATTAAGCCTTTTCTTGGAAATCTGAGAAATATATCCTAGTAATGGAAAAATTAATAGACCTAAAACTTCATTTAGAGTGCCATGAAAATTTGGATGAGACCTTATCATGAGACATTTTTTTTCTCTTGAAGCCTTTTAGGTCATTTTTAAAGATAGAAAATGTTATAGAGACAATGAGATACAAGATAACTCTCTTGAACCCTATCCCTTTTCCATAGGTCTACAAATGGCCTACACCTTTTATCTTTTTTGGCTTGGTTTGTTCAATAACCTCCATATTGTCACTATAAAACTAATAGGTAGACTTATATATGTCATTTAGGCCTTGAATTCTTATGGAAAATTGAAGAACCTTTCACCTAAAGGTCTACCTTAACTTGTAATAATCATAATGGTACCATAATTAGGCTAAGAGACTCTACAACTTTAGGGATATTCTTCAAACCTTCCTTATAATACTCCATCTTGAAAAAAAGATATTGAATCTAATATTTATGATTAATATATGAATATTAACTCTCAATATTGGAATAATATTAGGTTTATTAATGATATTCCTCATGAGAGCACTCAAATGGTTCCCTAACTAGTTCAGTCATTCACTTAGTGCAAGATACATCTATTCATGTTTCATACTTTGTATCTTAATTTAGGCTTATTAGAGCTTCTTAATTTCAACCCTGAGTTAAAAATATGCAACCTATTATTTGAATGGATTTGGACTCCATTTAAACTATCTACCTCCATGGAATACATTCCTCCCATGTGTATTTTGTAGGGGGATTTAGTCAATCTTGGTAAAACTCCCCACAACTATGGTTTAAATCCTAAGAGACTATATGAGGGGTGAAAGAGATGTGGATATGATTTTTCATGGCATATTTTTGAGAAACCTATCTCTTAAAACATTCAAATAATTTTTTTTTGGCTACTAACCTAAATGTCACTTTACTCCCATGACTTTAGAACTCTATTTGATCTTGTCAGATCTTGAAGACCCTTGGAGATCTAGTTTTCTATACATGGGACTTGATATCATTATTATGGAAACTAAAACTCCTCTATAGGTATTCACATGGATTTTTTATTTAAGTAACCTTTAATATAGAAGGATAAATCTATCTAATTATCTATCTTTTTATCTACATATGGAGATCCATGAAATGAATGGAAACTTTTACTTTGTCTCTAGACCTACTCATATTGCTTCTCTAAACT
>JARHVA010004165.1:802500-825000 GCA_037957365.1 Torreya grandis
TTTAACTTGATTAGCAAAACAAACAATATTATCTAAGTTACTCTTAACTTCTTACTTAGTCATAACGCTTGATTTATATTTGATTATATCAAGGAATAAATAACTTTTCCTTCTACCAATATCCTATTACATATCCTTTATTTTTTATTTATTTCCTTTTTAATTCTCTTTTACTTATCCATACATTCCATTACTTTATGGTGGTTTCTTTGATCACTTTGAGGTTTTCTTAGTGCTTTCCATCTTTAAGGTTGTTGTGCACCATATCGAATCATTATTATAAATAATTTGATTTAACTTGTAGTTGTTACTTTCCTTAAAATATATAAACCTAATATAACTATCACAAAGCTCAAATGTTTCATCAATTTCTCTCTTTACATAAATCTATAGCTCACCAATTACTTTCTCTTGGTTGGTTCTTCCTATATTTGACCTTATTACATCAATTGGTTGACATTGAGAAGGTTTAAAAATCATTCTTTGTCTATTATATGACTCTTCATGACCCCTCATGGCATGTACCTAATTTTTTTTTCAATAATCTTAAAATGATTTTATGGTCTTCCTGTTCACTTAACCTCCTCACATTGTTATCAAATTTAAACAAATACTACTTCAAAACTCCATTCACTTCATGAGTCACTTTCATTTCGTAATGATCAAATGAAACAATATATGAAAAATTATTACCTTATAAATTTTATCTTAACCCTTAATTTTGTGGGATGGATTCATTCATAAATGTTATGAAGTAAAAATTAATTATATTACGCTCTTTTGCCATCATTGCTTTATTTTCATTATCAAAGCTTATGGGATCTTGAAAATGTTCATTAATCCATGCCTCTGTTGATTTGAACTTAGATATTACTCCTACTTTTATCATTTCACTCTCTTGATAACCTTTTTTCCATAAATACATCATACTTTCATATTATCCTTTGTCATGGTATATAAAAATGAAAAATGTAGGTTGTATAGTCCATTATATATTCATGTTTTATTTTCCCAAATCTCTAATATCTTCATCGTGATAGCTAAATTGATCTTCTCCTCTAGGTTTCTTCTAAGATTATTTAATATGAAATATATAATTTGTAATGATCATTGTACCTCAATATTTCTCAAATTTAGATATATGTATCCATGTTTCTAAACACTCAACTTTTTATGTCTTTCTCTATAACTTTTCTACCTTGTATGGCTTGTAACCTATTTATGGTCTCTTCCCTTACTCCTTCACCTAATTTTTCATTGAGTGAAATCCTTATGAATATTTAATTTATTACCTCATATGGGTCTTCCATCATGTTCTTGTCATCTTGTCCCCTTGTATATGTATAGGATTGATTTATTGCACTTTCATATCTTTCATTATCATGAATATCTTCTTGTTTTATAAGACTAATAATCTAAACCTTATATTTATACTCTTGATTGAATTTTATTTTATAAATCTCCATCTCATTTATATACTTATAATTTTATTCATCTTGAATATTACTTCATTGAATTCCTTTCAACTGATAACAATACTTCCTCAACTCCTATGAGGTTAAAATCATCTAGTCCTTGTATAATTTTTTGCTAAATCAGCTCCTCCTTTATAGTATAACGTATCTCATCTTCTTTTGCAACTTGTAATCTAACCTATCCTTGAGATGTATCTTCCAATAGTGTCATATAAAATACCTTTTATTATTACATATTAGAATCTTTAAGCACTTCATGTACTTCATATTTTTCCAATACTCCAAGAGAGACTATAGATGTCTCTATTGTCTCATGATTTTTATTCAATTCTTCGTCCAGATTAGTAACAGAAAAGAAATTTATTTAATGCCATTTGGATACATTAAGTACCTCTTAATCCCTAATTACATTATGTATGCCTTCAATGAGGCATTATCCATGTTTTAAGTATTCTTCTCCAAATATTTCACCTTCTTCAGTGTAACAAATCTTTATTCCTTCATATTTTACCAACCAATTATCTTATTTTTATTCATCATAAGCATGGTTCTCATGATTTCCTTCTATCACACCTTCAAGTTTTATGCCCTCAACTTGGGTTTTTATTTCATTCATCTCTATCCATAAATTCACACATGATAATAAAATGTTAGATTGAAAACATAGAGACTTGCTTGCCTCTTTCTTCTCCTCCTTAGGTTGCTTTGCTAATTACTTTATTTTTCTTTTCAAATGTCTAGCTTCTTACTATGTTTTCTCTTACTTTCTATTATCTTTCTGAGAGGACACTATATTATTTTCTTGATTCTTACAAATAATTCCTATTTATATTATTTTAACATCTTCATCAAATTTCTATTTTGGCCAAGATTCCTCTCATCTCAACAATATCTTTGTCTACATTCATTTCCTCTTCTCTATTCATTACTTCATTTTTTAATTTATTGTGGTTAATTTCTTGAATTAAGCCCCTAGTCTATCTCTCTTTCTCATTTTTCTCTTCACTCTATCCTCTCTCCTTACCTTAGGCCTCACTTGGACCTATTTATTCTTGACAATTTTATCCTATTTGCCTTCTTAACCTCACTTAGGTCTCTTATCTTTATAATTCTTTACCTATGAATTATCTCTTCTTCACTAACATATCATTTTTATTTTCATTGAGATTTTTATATTTCTATTTCACTCTCTAAGACTCTATGGATTTAGGTCTTCTCTACCACACCAAATATCTTAACCTCTTACCTTTTAAGAGTTCAAAAACCTCTCTCTCTATAACTTATTATTACAATCAATTTAAAATATACAATAAATTAAACCTATATTTTAATTAAATCAACACAAATCAACTCTTACCTATATCATGGGTTTTATATCTTTTTTTTTTAACCCTTTTATTACTCTTACCAACTCTTTATTTGGCTTCTTTACCTCAAAATCTCTTTCTTGCTACCACCTACAATTGTAATCATTGAACAATGTCAAAAATCATATTTTTTATACCAATTTATTATCTTCCCCAAGATCTAACCTAGATTTGATACTAGTCTAATGCATAGGGAGAGAAAGAAATAATCACTTGGTAACTTTATTTCTTGAATAATATCTCCTTGTAGCCCTTCATAATGACACATTTTGATTTTTGTAGAAATATTCAAGGGTTATATTCAATATATGACCTATTAAATATAAAATTTATACTATTATTATCTTATATAAATTTTAATATTCAAACTCTCAAGGGAACTACACCAACTTTACTATTATACCTCATAATTTGGCCTTTTCTTGTAGCCCTCTTGAGACACATTTTCATGTGAGTTGACAATTCCATAGATGTTCACAAAAAAAAAATTATATACCCATTAAGTTTTTAAAACTCCCCACCAAGTTTCATGAACCAAATCATAAGGTAGGTTCATTAACTCTACTTGACCTTTCTCTAATTGGGCCTTAATTAAGTTTCTTTGCCTTTAAAATTGAGTTTTTACTATAGAAATATCCAAACATGCCAAGACTCCATGGAAGTTTTTTATTAACTTAAAGGTAATTATTATAAATTTATAGGTCAAATTTTAGTGTTTAAAACAAATGGAACTACCCAAACCTAGAAATGACCAAAAACCCTAAACTAGGTTTCCACACAGGTTGAGAGGTACAATTTTGATTCTTTAAAATATAAAATAGGGTTTAAAATAATAAAAAATTTGTATAGGGTATTTTATAACTTAATAAAACATTTTAAATTTAAATATCAATTAGATTATTCACAAACTGACACATATATCTCTATTTGCATCTTGGTTGTACATAAAATAATTTTCTTTAGAATGGTTGAAGATGAAACTCAAAAGTATTATTGATACACACTAGGTATATACTAATTATAAATATAAATTATTAAATAACCTCAAAATATTTATATAATAAATTTTAACATCAACACAAACTTATATATTCATTGCTAATCACCAAATTTTTAAGTCACACCTTGTTTTTGGACACAATCTAATAGCATAATCATAAAATTCTCTCACTTCATAAAGAATGAATTTTAAAAAGATAGTTTTTTAAAAAATAAAATAATATTATATTTATTTATATCATTATATTTCAATAATAACTTCTCAAAAGTCATTAATATCTTTATTTTAATCAACTAAACACATAGTCTATTCAACATAGAATTTTGTAGGGAGAAAACTATGTTTTCCTTTATATGGATACTTTTATTGTTATTTATCTTAAATTATATTTATTATACCTTTGTATTTATATTAATAATTTATCTAATACATTTACATCTATCACAACACTTTAGTTAACTTCTAAAGGACTACCTATTATGTTCTTTCATGACTGAGATAAAATAGTATATGACAAATCTTATATTTGGAGTATACAAACTATAGATTAGAACAAATAAACAATATTTTAAATTAAAAATAAAAATAAAATATAAATTACATTCATAAAAAAAAATTAAATACATAAATACTCTCTTTGATCATCATGTCTATCATATATGGATAATAACTTTACATGTAATATGCATACATAGAATTCTAAACATAGTTAGTCTTTTTCTTGGAATATTTGTATTTTTCCTCTTAGATATTTCACATATATATACCTATAATAAATCATCCTTAAATATTATTGACACATTTATACTCCTATAAACTCCTCAACTACTTCTTGATTCCCTCCAAGTACGTAGAGGAATTTACATGTATGCATGGTTTGTCTTCAAATAAGAGAGAAAACATTGAAAACATGATAAAGTAAATGTCAATCAAGAAATAAAAATTAATAAGGATAAAATACTCCTGATAAAAATAAAATATAACCTTTAATTCAAACAAAAACATAAATAAGAACATATAACTTAGAAATAAATTCAAAATTTTGTTTTGGAGTTTTAGTGAGAAACTGCCTCAAGGACTCCAATTTAAATTATGAGTTAATATAAAACCTATAAATGATCCAATAATGACCTCTATGACTAAGAGGACCTCTTAAAGACTTAAAATACCCAAATACAATCCAAACTTTTACTAACTAGTTCTCTCAATTGATGTTCCTACATCAGATGAGAGGATATTTCTCTTTGCTATCACCTAGGATGTGTTGTTTAGGACCTCTTTCTCATTATCAAATGGCCATACTCAACCATGCATATTATCAAATTTTATACCACATCTTAAAAAATGGCCTCTTTAGTTCTATGAAATATCTCTAAGTTAGTTTTTAGATTGTTTGATATCTTCTAAGCATGGATATTCTATCTAAGACTTGAAATTTATTGATCATGATGTGTTTTACATGCCATACATAGGTTTATATAGATCTGTACCTTTGAATAAAAATCTTAAAAACCTTATTTTCTCTCATATAAATCATCATTTTGAAGACTATTTTTTCATTCTTTCTTGATATTGATGGTATTTGTCCATGAATGGACCTCCATGTCCCTAAAAACCCCTATAAAAAGATTTGACAACCATGAAACCTGCATGTTCATATTGAAAATAAAAAATATTTTTTCTTGTTAATGTAGTTTCTCACATTGAAAAGGGAATGAAAGGTGTAAAATTCAAGGAGAGGAGGGAAAATGAGACATTAAATTCACTTTGATCCATTTAAGTATAGATTAGCGAGGATAATAGGGGTATTTTAGCATTATGATCCTCTTTAAGACATTAGATAAAAAAGTCATTTTTTCTAAATGTGACTTAAGCAGCCCAAATGGCATGATATTATGTCCTTTTTATATGTTCACATGCACTTTAGAGACTCTTATATATATTTTAATTATTTGATTATGCCTTATAAAGATTGTTTTACATTTTTTATTCATAAACTAAACCTTTAAAATAGGTTTGTTTTTATTCATGTAATGACATAACTGTACTTTTGAACAAGGAATGCATTAACTTAGATTAAATACATATAAGCATGTAATGATACATAATAATATGTAACAAGACTCAAAAATGTCTTAAGGATAATTATTATGCATTGAGGAACCCCATGGAAACTCATTCACCAATCATGGCTCATGACATAGACCGAAAGACCCGTTCAAGGTAGTTATAAATCTAGGACTCAAGCATACTTGATTTGGATCACACTTAGTCATCATGAGGTTTTTTCAAGGAAGATAACTAGACTAATTTTTGAAAAAAAAAATAATCTCCCAAATCAAGTAGGTGTTATATGGCATAACTAGCTAGAAGATCCAATAGATACTATTCTTAATATCAATATGACATATGAATAGTTGAGAAAACTTTATTTTGATCCAATAAATAACTTAACACATAATTTATTAATAGCTATAATTCCTATTAAATATAAAGTAAATCCATCTACATAATGTATAGAACCAAATATTGGCAAAGGTAAGGAAAACCATATATCTTAGGATGTTCATAAGGTATTAACATTTGAGGTCACACACATACATATAATGGAATAAAAAAAGGCACAACCATAGTATAGGATAGTTTTTTATTCATATATAGATGATCAAATAGACATATCACATATTCAAAATAATAATAATTTACATATTACCTATATCAATAACACAAAATATTTGTATGATCTTAATACCATAGAGGATTGGTATGATCTAGACGAGACTGATTATGAAGCATATGAATATAACACACATGATATAAATCCTTCATAGAGTCATATCCTTGATTATTACATTGGACTCCAATATCGACTTTACTTTTACATAACATATCTTAAAATATTCCAAAAATACAAAATCATTCAAAATAGAAAAGTTCAAAAATTCAAAAATCTAAAAATATTTTTAGCATTTACATATTTTATTAGCTAATTGGTATTTATGTTTTTAGTTTCACGTTGATATATAGCATATCATTCCTTTATATATAAACACGTTTCACTCATATTATGAGTGTGATAAATTAATACCTAGACACATGATATATGCACTTTTAGATGTTGGGCCTTCCTTCTACTCATGTCATATGGACATTGGTGACATCTAATTCTTTGATCATGATATATCTAGGTTAAATTATTCTATTATCATTTTACATTATCAATTTTGAGCTTATATAATTACACATTCCTTTATCTATGCTTATATATTACATAATATACTTGATATTCTATGTACTTAAGATTTTTTTATAACACATATATCTATGGACCAGTATGATATTTTTATGCTGGTTACTTATGTTCCATGAATTATTTGTATGCACTTACTTAAGTGTTTTGGCTTGCTTTTTATTTTGTTGCTTGTCTGAGCATTTGAATATGGTCCATTTTTTTTGTCCTTGTGCCTTTGTAATTACTTTTAAATTTGAATATGTTATTCTATATTGTATGGACATTTGAATATGCCATTTATTTCCTTATGAAAAATTTAATAACTCATGTCCCTTCAATTGTGAAACATTTAAACATGCCCCTTGTTTAAGGTCTCCTTGGACCATGGCATTTTAATTTTATTTGGAATGATCTTATGTGTATTTTTATTTTATCTTTTGATCTTAGTATATAGGTTTTTATATGACATATATCCTACATATTACACCTTGATGTAATCACATTCTATACACTTTAATGATATGTTTACTTAGACATGTTTATTTTGTATGTTACATGATACATTCTTATATTATATAGTTATCCTATCCTTTTGAGATAATGTGATTAAAAAAATGTACTTCCACTAAACTTAAAAAGGGAGCATATTAGTGGGGGCATGTCGTATAAACATGACCTCCACATTTTTCATAGTTTGAAAATTAGTGGGGTCATGATTGAAACATGTTATCCACACATATACAAGTTAATAATTTTATATTTTAGTGGGGGAATTATTGATATGGATCTTGTGTACATTATGAAATTTTAATGAGGTATCCTCTTGAATTTTAACAAATTAATGGAGTTAAACTTCACTCTAGCGTATGAGTTGTAGGTATGGGTTAAACAACCTTGTGGTGGAATAAAAATCAAATCATGTAGATTGATAACAAGGATTGCTTTTAGTTAAATGAATCATAGTAAACAAATAAAACCTAAGTGAGTGGGATGGATGGGTGATATATAATTTAGATTGGGTAGGTCTTAATAAAAAAAAATCAAAAGGAGGGAAGAGTAGAGTAAACAAGAAATTTCTATGGTCTCAAGAGGTTGCTTCCTAGGATGGTTTCTTTGTGGTAAATTGTTTTAGAACTAGAGCTTACTGCTTTTATTGCACACTTAGAGGAAAATTAAGTTATGAAGTCTAGGGTAAAATAGTATAAGAAAATTTATGGTCCCAACTTAAGTTTGATCCATTTAGAGCTTTTGTTGCACACTCTTAATTGTGAGATTATAGTTCAAACTAAGAAGGCATCTAAGGTAGCTATTGCACACACCTAGAAAACTATACTAGAAATAAAACACTGCAACACACTAATAATATTAACATAGTTTAATCTAATTTTTTAATAATCAAAGAAATATAATAACTTTAAATATATTTTTCACATCGAAGGTGTTTATCATACATCAATGAAAATAATTATAATTATCCATATATTTTGAACATTTCAAATTACTTTATTAAAAAAATGAGTTAAAAAAACCTTAATAACACAAAAATGGAAGGAGAGAACACCCTTCCTATATTGATAAAACGTCCAACCCTTATAATGTGTAATTACCTAAATATATAGACTTGGGAAGAGGATGCCTCATCCTCAAAGTGCAAGTGAATTCATGGTTACATTATGTAATTATAACCTTAGTTCTAATTTTAGCTTAAAATTTTCATGTATGCATGATCATGGATAATTACAGCTACACCAATATTAGTTGTACTATATAATTTAATGCAATGTGTGCATGCTTACAAATAGTTCAAACAACATTACATTTATACTCTAATTTTAAGTAAACTATGAAAGAAAATATAAGTATTATCTACATCTTTAAATAGAAAATTAGCCTTCAACTCAAAGCCGATTAGTTGTTTGCATGGTGGTGGTGGTTGATGGAGGCATTGAAGTCATATCTTGCACTAAAATATATGTTGAATCATAAACTTTCCTATTTGACTACAGCACTTGATAGTGCTTATGCCCAATGTCATGTTTATACATGATTATATCCATATTAATCAATTGAGGTCTATAAAACCTATTAAATTATACATAGAGCCTTGCATGATCAGTCTTTATACATTAAATAATTCTAAAGATCTCAAACTCTATAGCCTTTTTCCAAGAAAAATTGAGTTCAGCTTCTATTTATTCTAATATATTTGCTTCTATATTTTGTTTGAAGTTTTTTGATTCGTATTGTAAGAGATATTAAAAATTGGCCTTATTGATAAGCCTACGTATGGAATCCTTAGCCTGTGAAATCTTTAGCTCATATAAAATCTTCTAAATGAAATTTTCATGCTTTGAGTATTTAGGCATTACCACCTCGGTTGCATTGATCCACTATTTAGCCTCCTATGTCTAGATAAATAACAAATTGAGGGCATTGGTAGCCTCTAATGGTGTCATTAGATTTAGGTGTGCATATGTTTTATAAGTTGTAAAAAGAATAATAAATTTCTATTTATTCTCATCTACTTTCAAATAATTATACAATCTAGTAGTTTATACTATGTGAGGTGCCAATTTTTCCCTCATTGCACCAATAGCTTAAATAATATTGTACAACATGGATGTAGCATGATGTACATCTATCTCTATTTGAACTAGATAATGCATATGTTTTTGTTGTTCCCTTATTTTTTCTAGTTCATGCTCTAGCTCTTTCCTTTCCATTATTAGTCCTTCATGTATTTACACTAGTGTATATTTATGAGTTTAAATATAGGATTTAAAATTTTATATGTATGGGGAACACCCAATTTTTTTAATTTCCTCTTGGATAAGGTAAATACTTCTTGTCTCTCCTCCACTATGATTTCTCTCTCAATTTCATCTTCCAATTTCCTCTTCTTGACCCTCTACATAGTCCTGGTATATTTTTCAAATACAAAACTTATAGTGGGTAATTCTGTGATCACTAGATTAGGCCACTTGGAAGCCTTTGACTTCATATTTGTTGTCCATTTTGGGAGGACTAGTTGGGATGAATATATGAGTTGAGTGTCTAAAATTATAGTCTCACCTAATATTTTTCTTGATGTCTATTTTAGAGTTTCTTCTAATAGAGGATCATGAAGTGAGGGATAAATGATTATAGACTATCCACTCCACCATATTGATGTAATGGGTAAACTATGTAAACTAGCTTATTCTTCTCAGCCTTCTTGGTTGTTATCACCATAGTATCTTGAGAGGATATAGGGGAAGGCACATGTAAACTTATCTAAGTAGATGACACATGAATTTGGGGGCTTTATATTGCTCCCCTAGCCTTCCTTGTTGTCATGTTCTTTATCTATATAGGGGATGGGATAGTAGTGGAAGGAAAAATAGTATGAATATTAGGAATGAATGAAAAATATGTGATTAGAAGAAGACTAACTAGGGAATTATGAATAACAAGGGAGACTAAGGATACTTTACCTTTGGAACTAAAAAGTTGGTTGGGAAATTGGCTATATAATAATGACCTCTACCTCAGGAACCAAGAGGGGAGGGTGACTATTAGGATTGAGTGAAACAAGATCAAATATATCAATAATAGAATGAGAAACATGAGATATAATAGGGGTAGTGAAAATTGAAGAGGATGATTGCTCACCTAATGGTTACTAATATAGTGGTGATTTCTCATTTGTGTCCTAAAGGCTCAAGATCTTGGTTCTTTGAATTTCTACCTCCTCATTAGATTCACCTCCAACTATCTCTTGTATGGCTACCTCTACTAATGATGCTTTAGTGGCTAAGTTGTATGGAGGTGTCTAAGCCCTTAGCTTTCTTGTGTAGTAAATGGTTACCTTTGTAGATGTAGAAGGTAATTATTGTGTGTCTTTGGTTCATTTAACCATGAAAAAAACCTCTAGGACTAACATAACATTTGGCTTGGTAGGTCCCTCAAAATATTGACATTTAAGACAAATAGGTTCATCTTGTTCTCCCCCAAATGAGGTGTTAAGCACCCCTAGCTCCTTTAATACTTTTAGTGTCACAATGGGTGTCTAAGAGGGTTAATCTTGATCCTTTTCTATATGAGAGGGTATATTAGCCAAAAATTCTAATGAATTTCATCCTTTAGTTGATGGGAATCTAGTTTGTGTATATGTTATAGAAATAGAAGGTTGCCCTTGAATAATTTAAAATAGGTCTTATTTAAAATTAATTAATTTTTCCTTTTCCATGATTTAGTCATCATTATTAGTATTTAGGAATAATAAATAATGGTCATAGGGGTCATTTTATAGTTAATTCCAAGTTCCTTGATGTGTTTCTACACTTGACCATGGGGATCCTAGTCCTTATGTGGTAATGTGGTAAATGAATATTATTATCTAAACCTAACTACTTCATATAAATTCTTTTAGTTTGTGTACCACATCCTCTCATTCATAAGGTGGGAGAAATTAAAGTAATTTTTCTTGTTGTTATGCATTTCTTCATCAATACCACCATAACTAATAGGTAATTTATTGCTCTACCAAATTTTTAGGGACATACTTAGGGAGGTGAAGAGGTGTTACATTATGACCTATAACCATGATGATAGTGTAATCAAATTAAAACCAATATTCTCCCCTAATAAATAATGTATTTGAAAAGTTATTTGATATCCTAGATAGGTAAATCATAGATATCCATCCATACCTATGGGTAGGAATCCTCAAAACTATGCACAATGTTGAAAGTGTATACATATATGTGCATGAAAGAATAAAAATCATATATAAAATTATTGATATAGTATGGAGCAAGATTCTAAAGTGACATATTATGAATTTAGACTCTATCAAGGACTACATCAATGAGGTATGACATCATTTCTGAATTACCTCCCTAAGATCTCTTATCATTATGCAATATTTACTCATGTATCCTTGCTCTAATTAATTCACCCAAAGGGAATGTCATGTCTAAGGACATTATTATATTAATTAATAGAACCTAATCCAAGTGGAGGAATTTTATTCTTGGATAGAGAAATAAGTTATTCAAAAGGGCCATACCATCTTAAATTTCCATCTTGAATTTGATCAACGGTATTGGCTACTTATCCTTCAATTTGATGGTTTCCCTAAGGGGCATCCAACTATATAATGTATTCTCAATTGAGTTTTATTTCTTCCATGTTACTACCCTACTAAAATCATAAGTGAAATATGAAATAGGGAGGGAGAGTTACCTTTTAAATTCATCACTTGAGATGCACATAATTACTATATTATTCTCTAAATGGTGTAAGAATTCTCCTTCAGTTATCCTCCTAGTGAATAATAAATCTCACAGGATGTCAATGCAAGGATGAACTCTCGATTTTTTACTACAAATTATAACCCTTGAAGATTTAATGGGAGGAGTATATAATGAATTATAATTGATTTGGAGTACATTTTTGTTTATGTGCATGCATGTGAACATGGTGTAACACCTCCCATAGTGCTGAGCATTTTTTATAATCTTTATTGAATTCTACAGGTTTAAAGAATGCATCCTTATATTTAGTTGAAAATTTGATTAAAAACCTTAAAGGGGGTAGATTTCCCCATAATTATTTAGATAAGATGTCATTATTATTTGACTATTTTGATATTGTTCCAATTTTAAAGTTAATCACTTGGTTCTCATGAGTATACTATGAGGTTGTAAACACCGATAGCTGGGGATTGATCATGAGGGAACAATTATGTTAACAAGTTATCTTGAAACCAATGGGCATATTATCATTATAAATTTTTTGATATAGCTTTTTAATTTATGTTCCATTATGTCTAACATCTATAAATTTTATTTTATTTATAATTCAAACTTTTCCACTTCATTTGGTGGGTATGGCATGTAGGTAAAATTAATATGTAGTAGGATTACCACATCATTTCCTTTTTTACATGTGTCATTTAAACTTATTTGGCTTTGGTTTACCATTCCATGGGGGATTTGGTAGTTTGGATTAAGGATTTGGGATATAATAGTGCTTTTAAGGTGAATGGGTATCTTAAGTAAAAATTTTGAGTAATTCCTCCAAAAACTAGAATGAGTCAGACCAAAGCCCCAAAAAAATTGTCTAAGACAGAATGAGTTAGAGAAATTTGTTGAACAAAATAGTTGAACACTTTTTCCAAAGATCCTTTTCATGGTAAGTAATTTTTCCATAGGGTTTTATTGAATAAATCCTCCAAAGACCTAGATATGTTTAAGTGTAAAACTTTATAAACCTAGTTCCCACAGAATAGGTCCCAAAGAATAAATGGAAAATTGATTTGACACTTGGTGAATAAAGCTTAAGAGGTCCCATATATAGGAATCCTAAATAAATATTATAAAAATTCATCTAAAGGATAACTCCAAAGAGTGTATTCTTGTATAGGTTCATATAAATGTGAAGCATTAAAAAATGCCAAAAACAGGCCTCTAAATAAAAGTTTTGAAGAACCAATATTGCTAAGCATAGTTATAAATGAGTTCTTCACACAAATTATCTAAACAAAATCAATGAGGATTTTTGTGAACATGATGATCCAAGACCTTCATATACACAACTTCTAAAAATCATTAGTATGCTAGTAAAAAAAATCATGTTCATAAGTCTACAAAATAAAAAAGTTAGTGAAATACATAAAGCCTTTCCCTTTAAAATATTTTCAAGATCCATCTATAGACCAATTCTGAAATATAGTGGTTTCCTACTCTAAAAAAAGTAATGGGGGTGTATTAGGTACAACAAATGAAAAAATCATAGGGGAAATAATCCCAAGTATTTGAGAACCCAAAACCTTTGGTTAACAACTCTTAAATAAAACATTAACCATTACACGTAAAATAATCAAATTAGATATACAAAATAGACTCACAATAGCCATATACAATGTACTTGCCTTTTCATTTAACCTAGGTCTATGTGTGAGGAAGTGATTTCCTTGTATCCTTATTTTTAAGATTTTAATAGATACCTAGGACAACTATAGGTTTCATTCTAGTTTTTAGAAAAATGATTTGAAAACTAGGGAAGCTCTATCATTTCTCTACTTCCAGACATGCATCCATAGTCTCGACATGGGTACAATGGGTTATTTCTCTTTTCCACTCTTGCATTATTACATGATGCATGATACATTGACCTTATTTCATCATTTTGAGATTTTGATCACCTTTACATTTTATTTTAGGCCTATTAGATCACTCTTTTAAGGATGCTTTGATCCTAATTTTTCTATATTTTTATGTTTTAGAATATTGTTGGAAGAGGGAGAGTAGAAATCATAATGAGATGGTATTTATGAAAGCATAAGTTTACCAAATTGTCCCTACCATCTATACCCATATAAATGGTTGTTTTCTCAAAAAATAATTAATAAGATAAGCATATTTGATCCAGGGAGACTAAAAAAACTTCATAAAATTTATATATAGTAATGCAATAAGCCTTTATATGCCTGATTAAAGTATTTAATGTTATCCTAATCATGATTAATTTTACTGTTACATACCTAAGTTTTAAAATATCAAATTTAAGAGTGAAAAAACCTTCAAGTAAAAAAATTGATGTATCTCTTTTTGGTATGTTTTCCCATAAGATGATCCTTTAGCTTATGAATATGTTATAGGAAGTCCCAATAGGATGAATACTTGCTTTAAGCATATTAGGGAAAGTCAATTAGATTTCCATATGAGAAATAAAAACATATAATCTATAAAGTAGGAAGCTAAATTAAAAAATGAACTACTGAACACTGGGAATGCTAACCTAAGAAGTATTGAAACTAGTCTATGAAATCCATAAAACTACTATAATAAAGCAATAAATCTAATCTAATCCTACTCTTGAAAAAATATTTGTTGTTACTCAGGGATATCCCTATATGGTACAACCATGAATTAATGCTTTAAAAACTATCAATTGACTCTATATTTCATCTCATTACCTTGGATGTCCCTCAAACAAAAAACATTATTACCCAAGATCTCTATAATCTAATATGGTCCAATCCATAATAGGATAAAATTGGCATGCTATCATTTATTTTCATGGGCTATCCCATAGAATAATCAAGTTATATTTTCTAAATTCTTTGAATTTTTCACTTTTATCAAACCATATTTTCACTATATCCTAATGTTTACTAAAATTCAGTAATGTGTTAGTCCTTGAATGTTCCATATCTATTATGTACAAAAATTGAGACTCTACCTTCTCACTTGGTTTCATTTACTCCAACATAAACTATATGTTGTAAATTAAATCATGATTGGAAAAATAGGTTGTCTCCCATAGACAAGTAATTAAGGCAAGGCCTTGATTGCCTACTTGTAACTCATTTGGTCAACCCATAGTACATACTTTAGTATATTATGCCAATCTCTAGGTTTATCAATTATGGAATTTTTAATGGTGTCAATCAAATTCTTATTTGTTGATTCAACCAATCCATTTCCTTGTGGGTAATGGTTCGATGATGACTTGATGGTGATTCAATTACCATGGTCCCATTCAGTAAATTCACCTAATTAGAATGTTGACCTATTATCATAAACTAGAGAGATGGAAGTAAAAAATATAGTTGTGATATTCTATTATATAAATTTGATCACATATTGTGCTCTTAAATATTTATAGATATAACTTTAGTTCATATGTGCAATAGTCTATAGCAGTGAGTACAAAATTATGGCTAGTTGAAAAATTAATATTAAGGAACCCAATGAAGTCTAATCCCCATTAAGAGAATGTTCTTCCTTCGATCACTAGATATAGAGGTATTATTGTGTATAGTTCTATTTTTACCAGTATTTGACATTCATGGAATGTTATAACATGAACATGTGCATTATTAAATATTTTTGGCTATTAATAATCTATTTTGAGGATCTTATGGTTGTGTTGTTTGTAGAGAGATGGGCACTACCTATCTTCTGGTATATATTTTACAAAATTTATTGAGCTTCCTCTTGTGATTCACATCTCAAGTAGATGCCTTCATAATTTTTTATATATAAGATCCCTTTTTTATCATGTAATGATGCACTTTGAGTCTCAAATCCCTCCTCTATTATCCTTTGAGCCCTAGGGAGTAGGTACATATGTGCAAGTATTTAATAATGTTAGTATACTAGTCTCCTTTAAATACTTGGTTTTCACAAACCTATTCAATAGTGATGCATGGATCAGGCTCAGTAATGAGCTGAATGAAGCCATGACCTCTAATAATCTTGGAAGGATTGATTTCTATGTCAAACTCCTATAATTTTTCCATATATTTTTCTCTACATTCTCCCAATTCATTTTATGCTAAAGTGATCTTAATAGTAAGATCCAATACATTGGAAATGGTCTTTTTCCTCAAGATGTAATGTCTAAATATATTTACCACTTTTACAAGGGCAAAAATTTTCTTGTATATCATGTAATACCTATGTTTTGATTCTTTCAAGTTTGTTCTCATGAATGCGATAGGATGCTTGCATTCCTTCTTCTTCTGGGTGAGTATGGAAGTAATAGTATGTTATGAGGTGAATGAATATAAGAATAAGTATTTGGTGAAGTCTAGACTTATAAATATAGGGTAATTTCATCTTTAATGTCTTGAAAATAATTTCAAAAATATACTATTCATTCCACTTTAACATCTTACTTGAGCATTTCATCTATAGGTCTAATGATTTCCATAAATCTTGATATAAACTTTCCCATGAAGTTTATCTTCCCTAATAATGTTTTGAGTTCTTTCTTTCTATTTATTTAGGAAATTAATGATATCCCTTGAATTTAATTAGGTTTAATTGTAATTCCATCTTTGGTGATGTTGTCAACCTAGATCTTGCCTTTTATTACACCAAATATGTTCTTTTTAGGGTCCACTGAAATTCAAAACCTTCTACATATTTTAAAGATTGATTGTAGGTGATCTATATGATCAGTCCTTACTATTGAGAAAAATGTGAGGTCATCCATGTAAGCAATTATATTTTTACCTATCATTCTCTAGAAGGCATGGTCCATAGCTCATTTAAATGTGACACCTATGGTAATTAGGCCAAATGACATCCTCTTATATTCATAAGTACCACACTTTATAGTGAATTTTGTGTTCATTATGTCTTATGATTATACTAGTACATGATTATTTATTGAAAATATATCCAAGAAGGACATCATTCTTGAAACACTCATTATCTTGATGAATTCATCTAGGGAAGGCAACGGATAATTGTTTTTCTCAAAATATTTATTTAAGTTTATGAAATCAACACATAACATAATCTATATACTCTGATTCCTGACTAGTACTAAATTAGGCACCCAAGTAGAATGTCTGATATGAAAAACTTATTTTACACTAAAAATATACACTTCTTTTTGAATAAGAGTTTCCAAGATAGGATTTTCTGGCATTTTCTTTTGCTTAAATGGTTTATGATCCACCTTTAATGGGATTTTATAGGTGATAACCCTCAACTTAAAAAAATTTAGGTATTTATATGTCTATGCAATCACATCCTTGTATTGAGTGAGTAAATCACTCAGCCTTTGCCTTTCCTCTAGGGTGAAGTGGAGACAAATGTTAACACACCATGGGTTATACTTATCTCCTAGATTCTCTCTTTTAAATTTATATTTGTTTACTTTTGGTTGTCTTTGTGAATGATCTTGAGGATGCAAATCAAATTTCCTTTTCAAGGAAACCATTCCTAGAGTGAGGTGGTTTTCATTCAATTGGATGATTCCTTATTCCACCAAATCCTCTTATCATAGGTAAATAATTTCTTTGTCATAAATAATTTGAGAATCAAATTTCCCTAAGTTAGTCAAGAACTGGATGATCTACTACTCATAATCAAAGACTTGGAAATTCTCTATGTTGTCTAGAATTGATGACAAAGTACTAGCTCAATTGAGAATCTTTTTACCTTAGATTCATGTATGGGTTCCAAATTGGTATCTAAATAAAATAATTAATCAACAAATTCTTTCTATTCTCTAGGCATAGACATTATGTTAAAGGCCTCAAAAGATTCAGTCAAATCCTAGGCTATATGTTTATACCCTTTTAGATATTATATGTTGCACTGGTATTTGTTATTTACCTGATTGACTAAAAATTATGAATCTCCATAAATTAGTAGTTGTTTGACATTATTTTCTAGAGGAAAATACAATCCCAAAATTAGTGCCTCATATTCCTCTTTATTATTGGTGCAAGGGAACTTAAATCTATATTCTTACAATTATTTCTTGTCTTTTGTTTCTACCAATTCAATGCCAGTGTTTGATCTTTACTTAGATCTTGTGCAATCAAAGTGGATAGTCCACAACTAGGAAGGTCCTTAGACATCTAGTTTTGAAACCTCATGATCCATATTAAGGGTATAGATCCCAAGATTAGGATATTTCTAAATTACTTTTTCATTCTTTATATTGTATTCAGTAATCAAGTGCTTTATTCTTAGATATCGATTAATTCAAACCTAGTTTGGAATACCTATTCATCATAACCAAATGTGAGATAAATAAATTGCTACATACCTATTAAATGTTTAAAATAAGTCTCTACTAAGGAGGATTTTATATCCTTCGATGATATCCACTATCACTATGTTAATCTCCATTTTTACTCATGGTTTGGATGTTACTTAGATGTGAACACTATTCAAGTATCTTATTATAGAGACCATAGTCTTATCCAATTGTGAAAACATTCTATTTAATGGGATTTGATTCAAACCTATCATTTAGAAAATTGAAGTAGGAATCACCATGGTTGAAGCTCTAGAATTGACTAAACAATTTTGGATGTTTTTTCCAAATGCTCAGATAGTCAATAAGAAAGGTGGGACTTTTGGTTTGATTTTGTATATGAAATTGGTGTGAACAACCTTTGTCTTCTCTATAGTTGTCTTCCTTCTAATAGACCTATATATGAACTATTTTTTTTTAGTGATCTAATCCAATTCATAAAGATCAATCATGGATTTAATATTCTTCATGTCTTTAATAATATTATGCCCTCCTTTGCCTTGTTCCTCTTTATTCTAGAGTTTTTCACTCCCTTTTGGGTTAGGTGGATTATTTTTAACTTTTAGATTTGGTGGAATATTAGTGTTATTTGGAGGATAAGACATTGTGAAGGGACAATTATTCCTTAGATTGTAATTATCCTTTTGATATTTTTTTCAAAGTCTACACTTCATTACAGTTTTCCTTCGGTTCATTATCATCTTCTTCTAAGAACAAAGACTCATGAACTTCAAATACCATTATAGTGTTTAAAGATATATCTTTTGGATGAAACTTAGGTGGATTATTCATCAAGTCTTGACTTATCATCTCCCTCTAGAATATCTCAAACACTTCACATAATTCCACACATTCAATTTCACCATGTTGTGATGTATTATGCACACTACACCAATTAGGTAGATCCATTTCTACTATGTTGATCTTTGAAAACTTATTAGGCTATTGATTTATATTATTCATAGACCTATTGAAGCACCTATTATATCTTCAAAATCTAAAATTTTGGTTATTATTATGTCTAATTGTGTTACCAATCTTCTTTTTCATGTTTAAAATATCATTTCTAAATTTCTAGACCATTCTTTGGATAGAATCTAGTTCTGCTTTGGTAGAATCAGTTCCTTGTGAAAATTCAACGTTATAGATAATTGAATGTTGATATTGTTGATGACCATTCATCTATAATTGGTTATTAATATAACCATAATTATGATTGGGTGTTTTTTAAATTAGAGGAGGTAGTGCATATAATTGATTCTAATTGAAATCAAGGACATTTTTAATAACATGAGGTACTAGATTCAAGTATGGAAAACCAGCATTGGTGTTAGGAGTGCCAAGTATTTTATAGTTCAATTAAATATCAATTTTTAAAGCCTCTTCACATGTCAAATATATAATTGTGGTAGAAATAGTTCTTCACAAGAACACTACAATGATTGGGTCCAAGGTGTTTTTATGCATTTGTAATGCCAATGGTCCATCTAGTCTATACTCTAGATTAAGTGAGCTATACATATTCTATAATCTAGAGTTGGAAGATTGAATTAGATCATTATGATACCTCTCCATGATGGTGAAATGTTAATATAAAAATCTAGGTATTTTAAATTGTCTAATTTGGGCAAGAAATGTGATTTGACACACATTCTAGGAAGTGATTGTGTTCTCTTGAAGTTTGAGGTACCAATCATGGGCAACACCCTGAAAGGTAAATGGGAAAATCTTGCATGCAACATATTCACCAATAACATTCACTAATCTTAATTCTTATTGTGTTCCTCTGTAGTTCTTCCTCCTTAAGGAGAGAAAGAAGGCATATTTTTTTGGGTTCCTAAGAAAATTATGCACATCTCCCAGGATGGTAGTTATATATACAACTAACCAAGATGGTTTTTAGGCAATATCATTATTTATGGGATGGATTTTTATTATTATATATGGTGTTCTATCCCTAGGTATATTAATAATAACTATTATAGAGCTTGGCCTTTGATGTGTTGATAAGTGTGAAACCAAAATTCTTGTTTTTTACCTAGTCTTAATAACTCTCTTGGGCATCTTTAGTGCAACTCAATACAAGGAATAACCTCTTATTAGGGAAGGCACACAATTGTCTTTTATTCTAGTTGTAAATTTCTCTTATGTTGATGTGGGTCTTGTTCACATTCTAAAATTTAAATGAGGTAGCCTTTAACATTTTAAGATCTCCATGGAGGTAAACTCCACTCTAGAGCATGAGTTGTAGGTATGGGTTATACAACATAATGGTGGAATATAAAATAGAGCATACAGGTTGTTAACTAGGTTTGATTGTAGTGAAACAAATCCTAGTAAGGAAATAAAACCTAAGTGAATGTTATAGATGGGTGATATCTAATCTAGAATGGGTAGGTCTTAATCAAACACACTTTAAAATGAAGGAAAGGCAGATCAAAAAAGAAGGGTCCATGATCTCAAGAGGTTAATTTTTAGGCTAGTTTATTTGTGGAAATTTTTTTTCATAAGTAGTGAATACTACTTGTAGCTATTTCACACTCATAGGTAAACACATTTATGAAGTCGAGAAGAATATGGTATAATAGAATTGATGGTATCAACTTAAATTTTATCCCTTTAGATTTATTATTTCACACCCTTAATTGGGAGATTATAGCTTGGACTAGGAAGGCATATATGGAAACTATTGCACCTGCTTAGAATATTATACCAATAATAAAACACTCTTACACACTAAAAATTTTAAAATAGTTTGAACTAATTACTTAATAATAAATGAAATATACTAAATTTCAATACATTTTAGACATATAAGGTTAGCATACATAAATTAAAATAATCATAAATATCCATAGCTTTTGCATACTTAAAATTACTATATTAACATAACCAAGAAAGTAAAACCTTAATAACACAAAAATGGAAGGATAGAAAAGTAATGTAGTTACATGATAATCAAAATTGAATTATTCCTATATTTATAAAGCTTCCAACCCTTTGGAATGTGTAATTACATAAATATATAGAATTATGGAGTGGACACCTTATCCTCTAACTACATGTGAACTCATGGTTAGATTACATAATTATAACCTTAGTTCTAATTTTAGCATGAAAATTACATGTATGCCTGGTCATATATAATTACAAATATGTCAAGATTAATTAGTTTTTACACTATAATGTAACACATTCATGCTTATAAAATTTATAGGAAACTTTACATTTATGCTTTAAGTGTAAGTAAACTATGAGTGAAAAGATAAGTATTATCTACATCTGTAAATAGAAAATTAGCCTTCAACTCAAGGTTGACTAGGTGTTTTCATGGTGGCAGAGGTTGATGGAGTAATTGAAGTCATAGTTTGTGATGAAATAGATGTTGAAGCATCAACTTTATTCTTTAATTAAAACAATTGATAATACTTGTGGTCAATGTCATGTTTATACTTGATTATATCCATATTAATAAATAGAGGTTTTTGTACCCTATTAACATTTTCAAGGTTCCTTGCATTCTTAATCTTTGTATTTATAAATATATCAATATATATAACCATTTTCCTAAAAATTGATCACATCTAATATTATTCAAATGTCTTTCCTTGTATATTCTATTTGAAGATTTTTGAAGACTGTTATAAGAATTGGTCAAAATTGGCCTTATTTATAAGCCTACTTGTGGAATCCCTAGCCTATGAAATCTTTAACACATCCAAAATATTTCAAATGAGAGTTTATACTCTGAGTGTTTATACATTAATACCTTAGATGCATTGATCCACACTCTGGCCTCTTGTGTCCTAATGACTACCAAATTGAGGACATTGGTAGCCTCTTATGGTGCCATCAGATTTAGGTGTGCATATG
>JARHVA010004165.1:830000-892500 GCA_037957365.1 Torreya grandis
GTACCATGCAATTTATGAATTGCATTGAGAAAAGCAAAAGCTACTATACTAGTAATAAATGGCTATGATAAGGAATAAAAAAGATCATACTTTTGATTTGATCCATAGCTACCATGATAATAGTTTTACCCTCATATAATGGTAAACCTATTATGGAATACATGAAAACTTCCTCCAAAAATTGACTAGGGATGGATAAAGGTTGAAAAATCCATGGGGTCTTAATGGTTTCACATTTATTTTTTTGACATTCCATTCATTTGGCCACATATTTTGGTCAATCCCTTGAGTCCTTCATAAAATAAATCCTACTTGATTCTATGATTTGCTTTTAAAAATCTATAATGACCTCCAAGTGTAAATGCATGAAGTTCTTGAAGAATTTTATGTTTGAGGAGAGAATTCTTAAAAAGGTATAATCTATTTTTATACCATAATGTGTTCCCATTCCATGTTAATTTTTTTAAATTCATTAAAACCATGATGAATATTTTGAATCAAATCATTGGTAGCACTATCATTCTCCCATTTAGATCTTATTTCCTTTATCCAATCTACTTGCCACATGGTTGTATACTTTCTGCATTTTGAATGTATCTTCTACAAGTTATAACCTTCAAGAAGAAATAAATAAGAGATTTTCATTTCTTATTTGAGAGATCCTTTTGTAAGGAAAAAATATTTGAGTGTTTTTGGATATTATTTTCATTATTATAAGTCAATAAATTATTTTATGGTATTTTTTCCTTTTCAAAATTCAGTTGATTAAAATGAGTGAATGTTGTCCCTTTAAGAAGAATAGTAAATTTTTTCTTTGATTTCTTATGTGAAATAATATGACCCAAGTACTCCACCTCTTGGATACCAAAAGGACATTTTAAATCTTGTCATAAATCTGACGTTGTTACATAACTAAAAGTACCTATTTCACATGACTCAAATTTTCTTCCCAATTTTTTTTTTTTGTAGATGAGGAATCATAAACAAATATTAATAAAAAACATTCTCAAAAATGGCCTAAAAAGTATTCATCAAACTCTAAAATGTAGATGGTGATTTTTTGAGGCCAAAAGGCATGACCATAAATTTATAATGGCCTTCATGAGTACTAAAAATAATTTTAGGTATGTCCTCATAATGGATACAAACTTGATGATACCCAAAGCAAAGGTATAGCTTGGTAAAATAAACATCATCATGTAAATCATCTAGGAGTTCATTAATTAATAAAATAGGAAACTTATCTTTGATGATGTACTTGTTGAGTTATCTATATTCTAGGAACATCATAAAAGTGACATCCTTATTTTATACTATGACCACTAGGGAGGAATATTCACTTTGACTATGTTGGATGATTCCTACCTCCAACATCTCTTGTACCATATTTTTAATTTCATTATTTTAGGCATAAGGATACCTATAGGATCTAATTTTGGGAGGTGTATTTATTATAATGATCCTAATGAAATGATCATGTGAATGAAATTGAGGAATTCCCTTTGGCATGTCAACAAAAATGAAAAAAATGGTCATCTAGCACCCTCTACAAATTAGGATGTGTAGACTCCTTGGTTGGTTGAAACTCTATAGAAAATAAGCATGTTGTAAATCCTTCTACACATTTTCTAAGAATATTTATCATTTAATATTAACTAAATAATTGTGTATATTTAGCCTATAATCCATGTAATTCAAAGTTCCTTCCTTCTTTAATGAAACCTCATGAATAGTTCCTAGAAATTCAGCTCAATAGTTTCCAAAGTGGTGAGCCACTACACTCCCAAAATAATGTTAGCTCCTCCCATCATAATAAAAAACCATAAGGGAATAAAATGAGTAGTATAACATAATAATATTAATTCTATGAAATTTTCAAGAATAATTGATTGCATCACCATCTATAATCATGACTTGATATTCTGAGGTTGCGTAAATGAAATAGCTCAAATGAGTAGCCAACTTACTAATGAATTTATGTGTATTCTTAGTGTCAATTAACACAACCACATTAAGATTTTGAGGAGTAATATGCCTAAAATTTCATGATAAGAAATATTAGGTTGAGAATATCTATATTCATTCTTAGGTTCTTTCAAACCTTCTTGTAAATCTCATCAACTTCTTCCTCTTCATTAGTGACTTTAATGTAAAACAAATTCATTTCATCACATCAATGCCATTTTATCCATATTCTATCACATATAATACACAAACATTTTTCACACTTTATTTAACTTGTTGAGTTTTCAATCTAGTAGGTCATGGAAGTGATGGTGTTGGGAAGATGCATTCATGTACATTAGTGAAATTTATTCATTCAATCAACTCTTTTTCCTTAGCTAGATCTGCCCTTGTATGGTTTTAGATACATTACTTGGATGAATAATGAAAACCTCTAATTGGATTTTATCTTTGATGACACCCAAAAATAGGTCAATAAGATTTTCCTCAATGATGTCTACCACACATAAGGAGATATCCTAAAATTTATAAATGTAATCCTTTACTATCCTAGTTTAGCACAACTTGGTTAGTTGGATGAATTAGTTTTCTAAGTATTTTTTTTGATAATAGAGAAAAAAATATTCATAAAATATATACCAATAAACCAAGATAACCTTTTTTTTTTTAACACACAACTAGTGATACCAAATAAACTACTCAAGTTCCAAATATACAAAGGCCATGACCAAATTTTGTGAATAGGGAGTTTAATGTAGATCAAATAAATTTTATATTTGAGTAATCCATGCTAGTGGATAATTACCATAAAACTTGTGTAGGTCCACTTTTGGTAACAATGGATTCATACCATGGTTGGCATTAGGATTTTTTCAAGGAGAATAACCAAACTAAAGTGGTGGAGGGATATTTTGAAATTGTTGAATTAAAAAGTTAGCCAATTGCCTACGGATTTGTTACAATTGATACCAAAATATATATAGGTTCCATCTAAGCCTTGTGAGGTCACCTTTAACCACATAAAGATCATATTTATGTACCATGCCATGTAACTCTAACTCAAGATTATTTAACTATCTATAAAATACTCAAATAAGATGTTTCTAACTCAGTGACATCTTTGTGAGGAGTTTTTATAGTTTATTACCCTTTCCTATGACCACAATTTTTATACCATACCATACAAAAACCCTAGGAGGTTTATGACCCCAAATAATGTATTATCATATGATACTATTGTGATCACCTCACCAAGATGAATCCAACAATTGATAATGTGCATAAGGGTGAAACAATTTTTGTAAAAAAAAGTGTATTGGTATAATATACCATTTTGATCATTTTGTATAGACAAACCTAATTAATTTACAAAATTTAATCTTTGATACCAACTTTAATAAAATTACTTGGATGATTTGAAATAATAAAATTATATATCGCATAAGGAAGAGTAGAATAAATAAATCCAAAAAAAAAGTTGTTGAAAGAGTAGAATATGTGGATATTATGACTAAGCCACTTCAAAGGGTAAACCTACACAAAAATTAAATAATAACTTCATTCACAATATGATTATAAAAGACTAACCACTACCTCCTCTATATACTCTAGCTACCCAAGGTTATCCTATAGACTGACCATTCTAAGAACATATAGAAATGATATAAGATAATATGAAGGTATGTAAGCCACAAGTCATCTACAAATATACATAGACACACTATATGTTAAGGGAATATCATATATTTTCAAAAAACATTGGTATAAATATAATAACAACCCTCATTCATTCTTAACCTATAAAATACCTATCAAATCACAAGGCAAATTACCGAAACCACTTAATCAAGCTTTTAAGTGAGCCAATATACCCTATTCCTCCTTATTTCAATATAAAACATAGGATAAGTATTATTTTAAGTATAAATAATTGGATCATCCCATGATCCATATTTTCCAAGTTACAATCTAGGTCACTCTATGTACTTTTTGTTATCACATATTGCATCCTTATGAACACACAAGCCAAAAACATAAGGGATAACTAAATAAATATAATTAATTATTTACAATAATACATATTTAGGTAATTTCCATTGATAGAGGGTTACTTAAGGAAAATCAAAACAATGTGCCTATTTAGACATTTTTCCCACAATCACACCTAGGGTGAGGAAGGTAGGGTTTTGATCATTTAATAAATAATGACAAACTATGCATCAAATTTGATCACATAAAAACAAAGGTGATATAAAACCTATAATTTTCTATGTGTTTGCATCCATATCCAATCAATATTAAATAATGGACAATTGCATCTAGGTTAAATAGGTACATCTATATAACTATGTAGATCTGATGCAAGTGTCCATGGCCACACAATGAAAATTTATAAAATATGATGATTGATCTAAAATCTAAATCTAGTCTACTTATAATATTTTACATATCATATCTTCTTGTGTATATAAAACAAACTAAGTACTCTTGTTTTTCATTTATTGTAATATCAATCAATAGTTTTACTTTCCATTTTCATCATATCTCAGCATTTAAATTTAGAATATTGTTTATATGATTTTATAATTAATTGACCTATTATGTATATATTTATCAACATGTACTTATTCATTATTAGATTCTTAACCCTATACTATATTGATCCATATCAATTTAGGGTTAAATAGTTATTATGTCAAATGAGCACAAAATCAATTTATTCATAATTTTATCCAACATGTTAATTGTCCTTATTATAATATCATCCCACCTACATGACCCTCATATTATATGGTGGATTATATTAATATTAATCACATCCAACCACATCAATACTAAATTAGAGATATTTTACAAAAATTTAGTCCATTCTTGTAGTAAGCAAGATTAGGTAATTTACATGGATCCTTAAATGAGATAAATGATTAACACCATCCATAATATCATAATTATAATCACATAAGATGGATAATATTAGACATTTATACTACATTAGAAATAAAATAAAGTTACAATTTTCCTTGAGCATGCTTACATAGGTTAATGAAATTGTAGAACTTTTTTTTTATTTATAATGATGTTAATTTTGATTAAATAATACATGTTAGGTAGATTTTAAATTTTTTAGGTCACTCTCATATCTATAAATGTTGTATATGGATTGGATTTCATAATTCATTTTCATACCCTTTATTTAGAATCTAAAAAATCACCAAGAGTTATCCTTGACCCGATGGATGGAAAGTTGGAACATTCCATACATGACACCAGTTCATACTTTTCTAACACAAAGCTCAACTATATGATAAAAATGAATGAAAACCTCATATTTATATATGATATTAATTAATTTTTTAAATTATCTGATAATATGATTTTGTTCATGCTGATTATCTAATCATATGGTATCAAATACACAAAGTAAATATTAATAGTTACACTATTATATATTTGTACAAATTCAAGAATTCAACATTGGCATTCTAGCTAAGCGTGGAACAAATAATTCCATTTCTTATCCTATTTTCAACTAACATCTGATGAATATAGTATTTAGGGTAATGAGGCACATCTCTTTGTGTTAAATTTTATAACAAATGTATTGTAGTAAACCTCTCTTTGTTGAGATAAATAAAATAATAAAACCACTTCGATGATCCATGATGGTATCTGGGGTAACTCAAACATTATGATTAACTCATACATTCAAATTTCAATCATTCTAAATAAATTTAACCACCATTTGTTAGAAAAAAATTCTCATTTCATTTATGAGCTTCACTTATTAGGGGTTTTTTAAGTGAACACAAATAATTTATAATATAGTGATGTGATGGGTTCACTCAAATTAGAATATTTAAACTAGAGGAATAAGTATTTGTTCATGATTTCATGTATAACAAGTTAAAATTCAATCAATATGGATTAAGGTTGATGTTGTGAAACAAGCTCAAATTATAGATAAATTAATAAGTGTAGTCAAACATCAAATTTATCGTAAGTTGTAGAAGTTATGGTATAACCTCTTCCTAACTTTCATCATGTCATAATTTTATTAAAATTTCAAAAAAAAAATCATGGGATTCTCCTCTCTTTGATCCTAAAACCTTTATAAGCCTTTAACATATTATGTAGATAACTATGTTATTATATGTTAGACTGCATATTGGTGATAGAAGTTTCATCTTGGTTATTATATACTTTGTAGAATATGCCACAAGATTAGTTGTAAATATTAAGGGTTCACTCCTAAATGGTATGAATTCAATCCTAGATGCTACAAGATACAAGTCTAAAATATAGTATGATGATAGATACCACAAGACATTATTATAAGCCATGAGGAGGCTCACATCTATACTTTAAAGATGGAAATGATGATTATTTATAAAATTTAATTTCCAAAGGTTTTTAGAGAACTACTACATAATCCTTAGGGATTATTCAAGGATTCACTCATGTTCCTTTTTGATAATGTCACTAACTTACTCATGTTTCCAAACATATGTTTGACTTATCCAGTTCCATCCTTACTCAAGGAGATTCTTCCATTTGAACAATTTTCCATGTTATAATCCTTTGAAACATTTATGAAGTACAATTAGAGAACACACTTAAATGTATTTTATAATAACCATTGGTACCTTATTTACAACAATCACCTTCTAGTAGCCCTGAAGTAACCCACACAATACATGAAATTGTATGATTTGCTTCAAGGGTATTGATATAAATCCATAAGTTATCATATATATATTGGCATGAACAAATATTTTTTATTATTACTCTTCATTTTATATTTTTATTATTGAATTCATCACAGGGTTGCACTATATAGAGGACTACCTATTGCTAATTCAACCATCTAAATACTAGAATATTCTATATCATCATTATTTAATCGATAATACTTTGCATTAAAAAAGATAATTATAATATTTATTTATTATAATTATGTTTTTTCATTTTAAAAATGTATTTTTAATTTTTTGATTTAATGTGTTATTCCTATTACTTATTTTAGTCCATAACCAATCTTAAATCAACCATGACATTTATCCTATCCAATTCATATGCCTTATTCAATTGATCTCATTCATAATCATCCCACTTCATGTTACCTCTACAAAAAATCCATCATGATGTGAGATTATTATAATTTTTTGTACATTTTTGCATTTATTATCACGCTCATGCATGCCTCATTTCTTTACCACCTTTTGATAAGAAAATAATAAGTTAACTTGAGGACAAGTGTCTACCTTAAGTTGTGGGGAATAATAAGATATAAATTTAATCTATATCCTTTTGTTTGATATGGACTTAAAAATTTAACTTAAGGGGTATATTTTTAGTTCATGTTGTTTGTATAAATATCAAGAGAGGAATGTAAATCATCACAAAGAAGTTGCAATAAGGATATATTATAATTGCATCACAATCAACAATTGAGACATATATAGTCCATAAAAAATCACATAATAATGAAATTATTAACTAAAATATAAACCCTTTTGTAATATTTATACTTTCAATACTTATATACATACTTATATCCACTATTGTACATGAATGAGGTTTCATACCTGTAGAAACGTTTATAGGATTAAAAAGCCTCCTCATGTCCTGATGAAAACACATATATTTTGACTCTATGATTAATTAATTATCAACTAAATATGATTATAAAATATTTTACTTTGCTTACCTTATTTGGATGTGGTTGTCAAGATTCTATTCACCGTGATTGAAAAATAGGAAGCTACTTTAAATAATAAAATTTCCCTTATTTTTTAAATTGAGTCTCAAGATGTCTCAGTTTCATATTTCTATCATAATAATATTACAAGAATTATTATTTCATGCATTTCATATTTATTGTATGGTTATTTTAATTGATCAAAAATTTAGATAAAAGCTTCAAAACTTTATAGCATATGAGAAATGAATGGTTGTTAAATACTATGTTTTCACTTTTATGGGGACCTAAGTTATTGTATTAATATATAGTCATTAAATTGATGGAGATATATATTTAAGAGTTTTTTTATGTTTAATTTATTACTTATATATTCGTAAATAAATTTTAAAATGATATAATGTATATTAAAGTATCTATAGCTAAAAAATGACTGACTAATGGAAGTAAGCATACAATTCATGTGATGGGAAAAACCTCATTTCTCCACTACAATAGGAATAGATTTAATTTGTTTAAATTTTCATGTCTATAATAATCAAATCATATTAATAAACAAGAGGAGATAAAAACATGGTAAAAAGTGATAAAGATAAAGGATGTCTTTCAATATGCCACTTTATGATTTTAAATGTATTTGTGAATTTTTATTTCATTTCCCATTTTGATCAAAACTAAATTCATATCTTCTGCACATGGACATACAAATGCTTAAGGTGGGGAGTGTGAAAAGACCCAAAATTGTCCCATATTGGTTCTTTGTTATTACTAAAACACATTCATATGTTTTCATCCACACCTTTTTTGACCATATAATGATTATATATGCACATCTTTTATGAATAACATATATACATATTATTTTGTTAAAAACTAGTAATGTTTAAATACACTAGTATGATTTAATGGCTTTAATGTTTGTGTTTTTACTAATAGAAAGTGAATAATGCATAATAAAAACTATTTCAAGGTTTATCATACCTATATATATGAAGGAGATATATCTAATTTAATGTATACCAACTTGTATCAAGTGGATACATGTATTTATTAGCTAAAATAGATTAGTTTGGAAATAGCAGAAAAAATAGAATCAAGTAGATTCCTAATATTGAATATTATTGCCTATCTATATTCCACTTGGAAATTTATACACTCAAAAAAATGACATCTCTTTTCAAGTATGTATGCAAAAGGGATGACTCACAGAATCAACATGTAACATATTTTATTCCAACCCATAACATATGTCGTGCCAACCCATAGAACTATGTCAACCTATGGTAATGATTGTGGGTCACTATTTGATATTTATGAATAATTTTCATCTTATAAACACTTATAATTGACTCAATTAAATGTGGAAAATAATTTTAAAGGTTTGGAAGATATCACAACCACTTGTAACTACTTAATTTCATTGGTATCTTGCATTTTTATTTCCTCCAAGGTTCTTGTAACAATGGAAAAATTGATTTATATTTTATAATTGTTTATTACAACATCCATTGGCCATTTTGGTCCACATATCAATCTTTGCCTATAATTGGAGAGAGAAGCCTAGTAGGGTCCTAATTATTTAGAAAGATCAAATGGCTTAGAGAGAGGTCTATAATAGTAAATGGAGAATTCTTGAGCATGTTTTCATGGTGTCTGAGAGTTTCATGAACATGTTTAGAAGAGCCTACAGGAGAAAAGGGTTAAGTTCAAAACCCTTGTATTTGGCTGAGTCCTTACTTGGCACATTGCTTCAATCTCTTATTTAGCTAATTCTAATTCTTGTAGAATTTTCTATTTTGAATAATTATTGGAAATTATTTTGGACATTTTTTTTGAAACAAAATTCTTGAAGGCATGTTTCTTTTAGACATTTTGTCTTGAGAAAAATATAGTTTTATTTTTAGAAAATTGTTTTCAAAATTTGGCTAAGTTTTGGATCTATTTAAAATAAATTATCTCAAAGAAAAAAGGCTAAGTCCAAATTATTTCAAAAAATTTGTTCAAAATAAAAAATCTAAAGACTTAATTCTTTTGGGGAAAGTGGTCAAGAAAAAATAATCAAGAGTAAAATCTTTTGGACATTTTGTCCATGGAAAAAGGAGCTAAGTGTATTTATGTCAAGAAAATTGTCTCAGCTAATTTTCTTGAAGACCTAATTATTTCAAACATTTTGTCTATAGTAAGTATCCCAAGAAAAATCCTAGAGGAAATGTCTTTGTAAAAAGTTTGAAGATAAAGTTCTTGAAACAAAAAGTATAAAGAAAAACTCTTTTGGGGAAATTATCCTAAAGGTAAAAGGATAAGTCCAGATTATTTTATACATTTTATTTGAAATAAAACATATGTCGACTTAATTATTTTGGGGATAGTGGTTGAGTGAAAATACCAAAGTATAAAATCTTTTGAAGATTTTTTCCATGGAAAAAGGAGCTAAGTGTATTTGTGTTAAGCAAAATTATCCAAGATAATTTTCCTGAAGACCTAATTATTTTTGACATTGTGTCCATAGAAAGTGTCCCAAGTAAAAGCCTAAAGGAAATGTCTTTGGAAAAATCTTGAAGACAAAGTACCCAAAAGAAAAATTACAAGGCAAAATTATTTCAGGGAAATTATCTTGAAAACAAAAAGCCTAAAGTAATTTCCATCAAATAAAGTGCCCAAAACAAAAATTACAATGCATAATTATTTTGGGGAAATTATCCTAAAAACAAAAAGATCAAATTTATTTCTATCAAACAAATTATTTGAGACAAAATATCCATGAGGAAAGGTCTGAAATAGAAAGTCTAAAAAAATGGTTTATTGCAAGGAAATTGCATGGGAAGTAGATGGAGACTGTGAAAGTGTCAAATTTAGGCCACATCAAGTAACCATTGAAATTCAAATATGTAGTGATAGGCATGCCAACATCATTGAAATTTACTCAAATATCAAAGTAAATCTCAATAGTCATGCATTGGGGTCCAAATATTGATGGTCATGTAGAGGCTGTTAATGTTCTTGTGGACATCAATTGATGGGTGCACAGACATCAATTTTAAACCCCATGGAACATATATTTGGATTAAAAAGTTAGGATCAATGATCAGTATTCAATCATACATAAGATCTATTAGAGATTAGTGACTGACAAGTTTATGAATGAGCCAAGATAGATCAATGGCTCACATTCAATCATGGATTTAAGATCAATGACACATCAGTAATTTGAACAGTGAGTGGATCCTAAGAATGGATGCATGGTTGACAAGTGACATAAACACATTCAAGCTAGAATAAGATTGATAGGACATGTTTTATCATGCCAATTAGGATCAATGATGTAGATTGGTCAATAGATTAATTATCCAAGTCAGTTATTGATGACCAATCAAATGAAGGATCGAGCTCAACATATTTTAATAAAAGTTGATACAACATTTTTCAGCCCAATTAAGGTAAATAGAAAATAACCTAAATCTAATGTGATGTAGGATGGACCCAAGTTGAGATTCCCATATAGGGGTAGATAAATGAGTTGTGATGGGGGATTCTCATCCTTCAACACAATCATAGATCAAAAAAATTATACTCAAAGCATGCATGGTATGGCTCTATCAATTTTGATATATGAGGATCTACTATTTATAATGAGTGACAAGTGGTAGATGGAATGGAAAAAAAAGGTAGACATGAAAACATTAACAACTTCATTGCTAGGTCTAGCTACATGAAAGTGACCCTTCCCTCAACTCTTGCATACCATGACAAACTATTAAAGAGCAATTAGTACCATGATAAAACTCTAACATATTGATATAATTATTTTAACTACATTTATGCCATGGCTTATCTAAAAATAACTTAATCCTACCATTTAAACCATAAATAAACATGAGTGAAGGAATAATGTAATGGTACAACTAATTGAAGTGACCTAGATCAATCAGGAAGATTGAATGAGAATAAATAAAGAGGTAGTTAAAAATGTAGTTCAAAGGGAGTTGTGCTCATTTTGTTTCCTTTTCTAAGATCCAAAATCCCTCTCTTTCTCTCCTATTCTATAAATATGGAGTTTGAGCTATTGTTTAACATCCCTCAGGTTGGTATGACTAGACTCTACTAGAAATTGTATTTTACACCTATTGCAGTAATGAATAGAGAATTTTTTAAATTTTCACTAATATTTTATTACTTTTTTGTATTTTTTTGATATACAAAAGTGGTTTTCATCTTCCCTTTATAGGTCCAAGTTCAACCTAAGTACTAATAAAACTTCCTTATAGGTCATCTAGCATGTGTTAATGTTGATGTCGTAGGTATAGAGTGGATTATTTATTGTGATTTATTTCAATCAGGTCTTACCCTTATCACCCTCCATCCTAATTCTATCAAATTTACCTCTAGGTGAAGTATTGTTACTTGGAAACCATAGTAATCATTTTATTAGTTTTTTCGTAATATATTAGTGTGTTAATTAATTCAATCTTGAGAGTGGATTTTTGAAAATTTAATGCATCAACATATGTTATAATATGTTTTATTTTATGCAATATATTAACTCTTTTACCCCAACTTTTTTAGATATTAAAAAGAGAGATCCAAACTATCATATCTAAGGAACTAGACTCATTAAAAACCATAGAGTTCTAGTCTGAATATAGCCAACCCACAACCTTAGATCATTCCCATGTTAGTCTAAGTATAATATTCACATAAAAAAATATGACCTCTATTGGGTGTTATCCTGATAGCTAATATTTTTTGCATGCCTGATGGGACCACCTATTTACATAATTTTGCATATCTGAGTATAGTAGCAAATTCTAGATTTGCATATTTTTCATGGCCCCAAGAGTTGTCACAAGGTCCTCTAAAAAAGTGAAAGAGATAGATTTTTATGATCTATCTTTCCAATTATCAAATTATAAGAAAGCATCTTAGTCAAATCCTACACCTACACCTCTTGTTCCCCTTATTATTTCACAAAATCCTCTTATTCAAGCCAATATTATTTAGCTAAAAATTATTATCAATCCTATACTTCATAGGGTTCTTCCTATAAGGTAATACTTTATACCATTGAATGGTGGTATTCTTATAAATCTTACTCAATGGGATGATATTCCAGTCTCATCTATAAAGGCTCTTCCTTATTTTATAGGATAAAATCTAGTTACTCCTTTAGAACATATTATAGGTATTGCTAACCTTTGTTCAGTACATCATGTGACTCATGAAAATGTAGCAATGAGTTTTTTAGTAGCTTCTTTCAAAGTCAAAGAGCTTCAATGGTACAAAGGATTGGCTCCTACATCAATCAATTACTAGGATGAATTTGGAGATGTTCTATGCAATCACTTTGAAGACAAGAGTGACCATATTTAACTCATGGAACAAATTAAAAAAATCAAGAGATTAAATCATGAACTCATGGTGGATTTTAATTATAGGTTCTATAATACCTAAGATATAATTCTTGTAGTGATCAAGCCTACACCCAAATATTATGTTCTATACTATTTGATGGATCTCAATTCAGATGTAGTTGTTATGATTCAATCCATGGGAGGGAACACTCTACCTAAGGATTTTGAAGTAGAAATTAAGGCTGAAAATTGCCTTATACAATTAGGAAAGTTATCTCTAAGGACCCCAATGCCTCTGTTTCCAAATATCCATCCCCCTAATCCAACTATTTCTCTAGTTCTATATTGAACAAAGTTTTATCAAATAGAAGGTGATCAAATAGATATATTGGGGAAGATAGAGCATCTCCTCAAAACTCAGAAAAATAAGTTGGTTGTAATGGAGAATAAACAAGATCCACCATATAGGACATATCAAAATACTAATCATAATTATTAGTATAATAGGCCATCTTATCAATCTAATCAGTTTGGACAAGGGAAGAATCCTTAGTCAAGGTAATATAATCCTAATTATCCAAGAAATTATAGAGATGTTTTGCCAACTTATAACAACTATAATCAATAAGTAAAATGAATAAATCATTGGAATCTAACAAAAGACATGGCAATGGCACCAACTAGTGAGATCTCACATCAGTCTTATATGTAGTAGAGTTTAGATCCTCATCCACATGAAAACTAGTCAAATAATGAGACTTATCTACCACATGGATACATTCCTTCATTAAATCAACCAAAAGTTCCAAATCAATGAGGAAATAATATTAAATCACCTATTGAAACTATATTTTAAAACTTATAAGAAGGTGAGAATTCATTTGAGCACATAGTATAAAATTAAATTCAAAATATGCCTAATGTTGAATTCAATTGTAGTCCATACTAGATCCAAAAAAAGGGAAATTGGTGAGGGTTTAGGTCCTGATAAGGAAACCCCTTCTCTTTCTCAACCATCACAAAGGACAACCGCTCATGAGTTACCTAAAAAAACATCAACTCAGCTAGTTTAAGATCCTTACATTCCTTAGTTCACATAACATCTAAGAGCACCTCTTGCTCCTAAACTACAATCAAGGATAGCCACTTCTCCACTTAGTATTGTGAATCATATGAAGAAAACTACTATATCAATTTAAATGTGGGATACACTACTAATTTCAAGACAAAAGGAGTATCTACAAGAGGAGATTTCAAATCCCAATATCTCTAATAGACCACCTAAAAAGGAAAGAGTAAGTGATATTCTAACCAAATATAATCCATTTTTTGAGCCGCAAGCTCCTAAGGTTACTAAGCCTCCTTAATTCTATCTTTTAGTTGACATAAGAGATTGTCTTGTCCATAATTGTATGATTGATAATGGAGATACTACATCTGTCATGCTTAAATCCATAGCTAAAAAATTAGGGATTAAGTTGAACCTCATGAAAAGGGAGTGTTATAGTTAGATGTTTCTCCTACTAAAAAAATGGGCATCCTCAAAGATCCTAATATTTTACTTATTTCTTTTCCAAATTTCACCATTTCACAGGATATAGTTTTTGATTTACCTCCATACTTTTTACTATGCCTATACAGAGATTTTACTACTAAAATATGAGGCTAAATTTATTTAAATTTGTCATACATGGTTTTTACAACTAGATATGGAGCTAAATTCACTATAATATTTGATCATATTTCAAGGTTTCACCTTGAACCATAAATGCCAAATATTTATAATATAATTATGGTATTTTAGAGGAAGATGAGGGTGATATTGATAAAAAAACCTTCTAATCCACTTTAATGCATACTAAATATAATATTAGATGAGTGGGTTGTTGATAAACATGGGTATGACCCATAGAAAGGTATTCAAGAAGTTATTCTTGGTGTCTAATACATGCATGAAGAAGGTGACTCATTACCTAGTCTTACCAACTCAAAGCAAGATGAAGAGGGAGTATGGAGTCTATTTTTTTATGGTTCTATATCAAATAAGGGGAGTGGGGCTGGTTCCATGTTGGTTTCACCCAAAAATAAATATTATTACTCTTTAGTTATATTTGAGTTTAGTTATACATCAAATACTATAGAATACGAAACTCTTATTCATGGCCTTCAGTGGGCTAGAAAGAGAGATATTAATATTTTGTAGGTGAAAGTTGATATTGAGTTAGTAGTGTAATAAGTAAAAGGTTTAAGTGTAGAAAATAACCTTGTCCTAAATAACTATAAACATAGATTTTGGGACTTCATGGAATATTTCTTAGCATTCGATAGTTGTTCCATTTCTAGAGGAGCCGATCAACATGCATATAGACTTGATACCATAAGATCACAATATGATATAGTGGAGCAAATCAAGGACAATAAATATCAAACCAAAATCAAGGTTTTATTCATACCTTTAGTTCCAAATAATTAGGTGAGTTGTCTATTCTTTGATAGTGATAAATAGATAGCCTATTTTCTATAGAATGAGGTGGAATTTTGCTCAAAGAATCAAAATAGGTTATAATGTCAATATGAAGATAAAATTATGAAATTGAGATAAAAAATATGCCTAAATTTTTAGTAACTATGGAGAGCATTTTAAATGAATATGATCAACTTATAAAGGATAATATAATCATCTCTTCCAAGGAAAAACATTATGAGCAAGTTCACATAGCTGAAGGTAGGAAACTCAAATGGGTTAAAGTGAACACTGATTCTGAGAGAGTAAATTTCATTTCATTATGTATTGATCACATGGATTTTTTTAATTAGTAATACCATGATTTGAAAGGGTTTAACCTTAAATTATCACAACATAGTATTGGGCTTGAATAGGATGCAAAACTAGGAAGACAAAAGCAAAGGCTCATCAACCCAAAGGTTGAAATTATCATGAGAAAGGAGCTTACCAAGATGATTAAGTCAAGTATAATATTTCCTATCAATCAGTCACCATGGGTACCAAACATTTTACTAGTGATAAAGAAAAATAGAGAGATAAAACTATGTGTGGATTTCATAGATTTGAACCAAGTGTCACTAAAATACCACTAACCTCTTCCCTCAATGGATCAAATATTACAAAGGATATTAGGTTCAAAAATGTTTTACTTATTATATGATTACTTTGGTTACAACTAGATATTGGTGAAAGATCAATATCTATATAGAATAGCTTTCACAACCAAATGGGGTATTTATGCCTATCAAAAGATGCCTTTTGGTCTCTCTAATGTTGGAGCCACTTTACAAAGGGTAATGGATGTTTCCTTTTAGGGTATTTTTATTGAAATGGTATTATTTTATATTGATTAAATAACTATATTTTCAAATGATCCTAATGATCATATAACACACTTGAGAGTTGTTTTTTATAGATGCAGACAATACTGAGTTTCATCCAAATAAGTGTATCTTTTTAGTGCATGAGGGAAGACTACATGGGCATGTATTTTAAAAAGATGATTTTTTAATTGGTTTAGTGATAATATAAAAAATCATTTCTCTATCCTTGATAAAACATAAGGAAGGATTTCAAAACTTCCTAGGCAAGATCAATTTCAATAGAATATTTATTCCTTGATTTGTAGAATTGGTAAGGCCACTCACTCAAATGCTGAAGAAACATTAGGATTTAAATTGGATTAAGGATGGTAAGGGATATTTAAATACATAAAACATGCAATCATCCAAGATCCCACTTTGATTAATCTATATTTCAGTAAGGATTTCATTATGTATGTCTACATTTAGTACAATTTCAACCATACTTATGCAATAGAATAGTGAAGGTTTAGAGTAACCCATTATTTTTCAGTTAATATTTGGAAGAATATAAGGAGAGGTATTATTTTTTTTTAAATAATGTTCTCATTATTATAAGAGGTTTGAAAAAACTTTGGAATTTGGTTTATAATAACAAGATTATAATAATGGTAGCTCATCCTAGTGTGAAAGACTTCATCCTCAACAAGAACTTAAGTGAAAAGAGAGTTGGATGGGTAAATAAGTGCATGGAATATTATATTTAAGTGAAGATAACAAATAGGGTTTAAGGTAAATAATTTTTTGAACATCTTGTAGAATATGTGAAAGAAAAAAGGAAGTGGTTTTGATATTTCAAGACACCTAACAAGAAGCTTAAACTACTCCTCCATCGAGATGGACACAAAACAATACGAGATTCCTTGAAATAGGAAAATGTCTAGTGGGATTAGATGCATAAAGGAGAATATAATTTAGGCTACAATAAATACCATACATTATGATTGATGGAGTGTTTTTCAAAAAAGACATTGGAGGTATGTTTTTAAGGTGTGTTGAAGATAACCAATTTAACAATATTTTTGAATAATTTCATGATAGTCCTTTTAGAGGCCATATTTTATCCAAGACCATAGATTAAAAAAAAATATATCTTGTTAATTTTGGCATAATTTATTTAAGTATTCACATTCATGGGTTAGGAAGTGTGAAAAGTGTGTAATGTTTTAAGATAAATAAAGACTAACTACTATGTTGTTGAGGCCTATTTAATTTGAGTAGCATTTAATGAAATGGGGTTTATAATTCATTTGAATGTTAAATCCTCCATAAAATGTTGGTAGTAAATGTTTCTTGATAGCTAAATATTATTTCACCAAGTGGGTGGAAGCAGTCCCTTTGAAGGAGGCAAATGATAACTTTGTGTTTGAGTTCTATGGGAGTCTAATCACCCATTTTGGAGTACCTTATACTATAATATTATAAAATTATTTGGAATTTAGAATTTAAAATTTATTTTAATGTAATATTTATTAAGTAATTTATCTAATATATTCATCAAATTACTATCTATAGGGTAATGGACTAGTTGAGTCCACTAACAAGAACCTGATTCAGATCATCAAAATAACAATGGAAGATAATCAGGGATCATGGAATACAAACTTGAATACTACTTTATGGGATGATAGGATCACCCCCAATAAGGCCATTATTCATTAACCTTATCTCTTATTTTATGGAAGAGAATTAAGGCTACCCATCTCATTGTAACTTCCAGCTTTGGAGCTTTCACACTAGCTAAAGCTTCTAGAAAGTGATGCAATGGAGGTTAAGATGAATGAACTAAGATAATTAGAGGAGATAAGAGATGATTCCATGAATACCATATGGTCTAAATAATATAAATTCAATAAATTTTTTGACAAAAGATATTCATCAAGAAAATTCCATCAAGGTGACATATTTCTCAAATGGGATGAGGACTATGCAAAGCCTAAAAAATACTCTAAGTTTGACAACCTTTAGAGTGGAAATTATGTCATCACAAGTTGAAAATAAAGCAATTCCTTTGATTTCCAAATTAAATGGAGAGATCCTTCCCATCCCTATCAATGAGAGGTATCTTATGTTTTTCTATTATTTTGAGCTCATGTTCTTTGTACATAATTAGATAGGTCTATCTTTTCCTCCAAGTTATTTTACACATTACAATTTTTTGCTTTGTTTAGTTAGTTTTGGTCTATTTTATTGCCTTCTTGTTGTTTTTGTGTTCCCCATCACTCCAAAAGTTTTTCCAAAAATCAAGTAGAGTCATTTATAAGTAGCATTTCATTTATTTAGTCATCTTGAATAATAATAATCAAAGTCTAGGTCCCATGACTAGTAGGCTAGTTAAGGCAACTAAGTTTCCAAAATTGGTAGCCATTTTGGCCCACATATCAAGCTTTACCTATAGTTGGAGGAAAAATCCTATTAGGGTTCCAATCATTTAGAAAGATAAAATAGCTTAGAGACAAGTTGATAATGTAAAATGAAGGGTTCTCAAGTAGGTTTTTATGGTGTCCAAGTGCATTTTCGTGAACATGTTTGAAAGAGCCTGTAGACCAAAAGGGCTACCTACAAAACCCTTGTATTTTGATAAGTCAATATTTGGCACATTGTTTCAAGGTATTATTTATCTAATTTCAATTCTTATAGAATTTTTTTATTTTGACTAAGTATTGTGAATTCTTTCAACCATTTTGTCTAAAACAAAATACCTAAAGGCATGTTGCTTTTAAAGGTTTTGTCTTAGGTAAAAACTAGTTTTCTTTCAAGGAAATTGTTTCTAAAACTTGTCTAAGTGTTGGATTTTTTTTTGATAAATTTTCCTAAATCCAAAAGGATAAGTCTAATTTGTTTCAAACATATTATCCATAATAGAAAAGCTATAGACTTAATTATTTCATGGAAAGTGGCCAAGTAAAAATCTCAAAGAGTAATATATTTTGGATATTGTGTCCACAAAAAAGGTGGTAAGTGCATTTGTGTTTGGAAAATTATTAAAGATAATTTTACTAAAGACCTAATTCTTTTAGACATTTTGTTCATAGTGTCTCGAGAAAAAGCTTGAAGTAAACTTCTTTGAAAAAAGCTCAAAGACAAAGTGCCCAAAATAAAAAGTACAAGGTAGAATTTTTTGGGGGAAATTGTATTGAAAATAAAAATCCCAAATTCATTTCCATCAGACAAAGTTCCATGAGAAAAATCAAAAAGGAAATGTCTTTTTAAAATCTTGAAGACAAAGTGCCCAAACTAAAAAGTACAATTCAAAATTCTTTCAGGGAAATTGTCCTAAAAATATAAATCCCAAAGTCATTTCCATCAAACAAATTATCTGAGACAAAAGGTCCTTAGGAAAATATCCAAAATAGAAAAATTTAAACAATGATTTGTTTTGGGTAAAATGCATGGGAAGCAGATGGAAACATTTGCACAAGTGTCAAATTTAGGCCACATCAAGTAATTATTGAAACTCAAATATGCAATGATGAGAGTGTGGACATCACTAACATTCATGAAAACATTAAAGTAAAGATCAACAACCATTTATTAGGGTAAAAATATTTATGGTCACATAGACATCATTAACATTCCTATGGATGTTAATTTATGAGTGTGCAAATGTCAATTTTAATCCCCATGAAATGGCCATTTAGATTCAAAAGGCAGGATCAATGATCAACATTCAATCATATATAATATCTAATAGAGAGAAATTACTGATAGCTTAATGGACCAAGATATATCAATGGCTCACATTCAATCACATATTTAATATCAATGACACACAAAAAAGTTAAAGAGTCAGTCAATCCTGAGAATGGATGCATGGTTAATAAGTGGTATGAGCATGTTTAAGTGGTAGAAGATTAATGAGCCACATTTTATCATGACAATAAGGATCAAAAATGTATATTGGTCAATATATTAATGATCTAAGTCAAATTTTTTTACCAATCAAATGAATAATCAATCTTGGGACATTTCAATGAAAGTCAATATGTCATTCTTTGACCCAAGCAAGGTAAATATGAAGGAACCAAGATCAAATGTGATATATGATGGACTAAGATTTAGATTCCCATGTAGACATATATAAATGAGTTATGGTAGGGGATTCTCATCCTTCAACATATTCATAGCTTGATAAACTACCAAAGTATGCATCACATGGCTCTATCAGTTTCAAGATATGACAAGCTAGTCCTCATAATGATTGATAACTGGTAGATGTCATGTAAAATGAATTTAGACATGTAGACTTCAATGGATTCATCACCAAGGCCAACTCTATGAAAGTTACCCTTCTTTCCACTCTTACATGCCATGAAAAATAAGTAAAGATCAATTAGTGCTATGAAAAAAACCTAACAAATTGATCCAATTGTTGTAACTACATTAATGTTGGGGCTTATCTCAAAACAACTTGATCCTACCATTGCAACCATAAATAAGCATTTGTGAAGCAATAATGTAACAATGTAACTAATTAACATGTCCTAGATCAATAAAGAATCTTGAATGAACATAAATTTAGAGGCATTTGTAATTGTGGTTCAAAGGGAGGTGTGCTCCTTTTGTTTCATTTTTTTAGTGCCAAAATCCCTCTCTCTTGCTTTCCTTTTCTATAAATATGTACTTTTAGGTATTGTTGAACATCCTTTAGGCTGGTATGACTAAAATCTAGTTTAAATTATATTCTACACCTCTTGGAGTAATAATTAGAGCATTTTGTAGTTGTTTGCTAATATGTGATTAGTGTTTTATATTTGTTTGAAATGTAAAAGTGGTTTTCATCTTCCATTTTCAGGTTTGAGTTCAAAAAAATTAGTAATAATCCCTCCTTATAGGTCATCTAACATGTCTTAATATTTATATATCAGGTATATAGTGGATTATTGACTGTAAGTGTTTTCAATCAAGCCTTACCCTTATTTCCCTCTAGCCTAAGTCCATCAAATTCACCTCTAAGTGAAGTATTGTTTATTTGAAACCATAATAAAAATTATATTAGTTTTTTTCATACTCTATTTGTGTGTTAGCAAGTTCAATATTGAGAGTGGATCTTTAAAAATTTGGTACTTCACCATATGTTATAATAGGTTTCATTTTATTCAATCTCTTAACTCTTTACACCCTAATTATTTTAGATATTAGAAAGAGAGATACAACCTATCATATCTAAGGAAGTAGCCTCATCATTAAAACCTATAGGTCTATTCTAAATATAGTCATCCCATAACCTTAGATCATTCCCATGTTAGTTTAGGTATGGACCAAACTTGAACAAATATGACCTCTATTGGGTGCTATCTAGATAGCTAACAACATCATTCCTATATTATCATGGGTGTTTATATTATTTTAATAATCATATATTTTGGTTTTAACCTATATATTATATTTATTCTAATAATACCTTGCCTTATCTATTTTAAGGAGAACCTAAAAGACTAGTGGAAGATATTAAGATAGTTGGAAGTATGAAAGTTAGAAGTAGTTGGTAGGAAAATATATAATAAAAAAGTATTATCATTATGTTTAGATCATATTTCAATTCACATGTGTTAATTAAATTTGGATGGATAAAGAGTTTCTTTTATTTAATCATGTCTTAAGACAGGAGGGGAGTCAAGCTCCAGTCTGACTAAGGTAGGGCCCATTCAGACATACTCAATAGTCTCATTTCCCATCCATTATAAATTTTATGTATGGTGTGTGTGCATTCCAATTCATTAAATTCCTATAAGAGTTTAATTTAAATTATGTTTATGTGTTTAAGTTGTGATTGTGTGTGAAGATTCCAAAACAAAGATTTGTATTTTAGTTCTAAATATAGATCTAAATTTTATATGTTACAATTTAATTTCATGCAATTTACATTTTTCAAGTGTGATTTTACTATAAAATATAATAAAACAAACATTTGAATGAGATTAGTATTAAAGATATATTTTTAAAATATTTCTAAATTTTACACAACCTAGGTTGATAATTAATGAAATTAACATAATCCATAAATTGAGTGTTTACCCCTTAGAAGAGGTATGTCAAGTTGAACATGATATATTGGTCTTACATAAATTTAATTAGTGGATTGATTCTGATCATCACTTATGTTATTAATATTATGTTCATGTATTAGATTATGTGCATGTGATAGAAAGGAATATAAATGGACTAGGAGTTACTCAGATTTAGAAACTATCTTACCTCCCTAGATAGATCTGGTAATGAATGGATGTGTGATAAAATTTTAAGCTACCAAGTTCCTATCATAAATTTCCATGCGATCTATTCTAGAATATTTAATCATATATCCTTTTTCTCACTTTAAAATAATCTTTATGTAACATATTAGAAACCCATTGTGTGTGAAATTTTAGAATAACATCTCCTTCACTTTGAAACCCTAGCTCCACTTTTAATAATAGGTATTGTTTGACCTTAATTTTGGATGTGCATCCTACTTGGGTAGATAGGGTTAAGAATATAAAAATGATAATTTATAAGCGTGATAGTCATATATATAATAGGATACTTAAATGCTAATATGAGATATAACATATGTTGAATTTATTAAACTAATATATAGGATAAAAATAGGAAGTACAACTATGCTAGATATGGAAATAACAAGAACTAATATACTTAGCTAGTTTTGATGCCAACACCATTATGGATCTAGAATAGGTAAGAAGAAAAATGAGAGAAGAGTTTAAAATATTTGGTAAATTCTGGATTGAGTTCCTCTAGAGTTAAGGATACTAGTCTCAACCTTGGTGTTAGTTTCAAAGCTATTGTCTAAACTAGATGTAGGTGTCATCTATAAAACACCTGATGGAAAAGGATGAAACCACTTGGATTATTCTAGGTTTGTCTTTCCCTTCACTCTAGGTTATTTAGATCTAGGCCATGGACTATCACTCATCATGAAATTACAAAACCCTAATTTTTGTACTCATAGTGATCTTGAAAAAAATAGGTTCATGGGATCAAGGTGTCAAGCTAACCCCAAATAACCCTTTATAAATTAGTGATGCCTATATAGAGACTAATTTTAATAGGTCTTCATATTGATGTATTTATTCCCTAATGTGTTGGCTTATGTGTGCATAAGGGTGAAATATGTGGAAAGTGAGTATCATAATGACCTCAATTGTAACTTGGAAAATTAGGCTCCTGGGACACTTCTTCAATACTTCATACCTATATGTGTGTATTCCCTATCACTAATATTTAAATAAGAATAAATAGGGAATATTTGCTTAATTTAATTCTCTTTTAATGCTCTTTGGTATGAATGTTAGGTTAATAATGAATGAGGAGTGATTGTGAATATATAACACTCCAATCAGGAAATATATTACTTTAAATCACTTAGTATAATCATTAGGATACATTTAATTTTAAAATTATGTGACTTTAGGGAAGTAGACACATGCATGAGGGTAGGATACTAGCATCTATGTAGTAGTCTAGGACTGAGACTTGTGTTCTAGTAGTTATAAAATAAGTATAAGGTTAAAAATTGTAGGGGGCATAAAATAAGCATATTTTGAGAATTATATTCAAGATAAAAGGTATGGGTCATCAACATAATAATTTTGCAACTAATGCATAGGAAAAAGAGATATATATAGACTAGATGTGAGACTTTCAAAAGTGGGAAAGGTCTAAAAATGAGAGGGTCAACCAAGGTCTGATTTTGCCATGTGTAAAAGACTGAGGTGATATATAATACATAAATATGGTATAAATTCCATCCTTTAATATAGTGATTAAATTATTGGTTTAAAGGATAACAAATTCATACATGGGTGTGTATAACACACCTTGCCTTTGTGTGAGTCCAACTAAAGTTATTTGATATTGAATGGCCTAAAACCAAGAGCATGTTATAATATATAATTAGTGCATATAATATGAAATTGAAATCATTTTAAATTATTTAACTTGAAAGATCAAGGTTTAGGAACACACTAGTGCATCGATGCAACCACCTTGCCTATTAACAAGTTGATTTAAAAACATGTATCATTGTAAAGATCTAAAACTAAGATTAGGAAACATATATATAAATATTTAAAGTACATATAAAAATATGGATAAACAAATATTATAAAGCACATGCCCCCAACCTTGGATAAAAGTTGTGTTTCTATCTTATAGTTGATATTAGCTCAACTATGCAACCCAATCATAATTATAACCTAGTCAGCATGAGGGAACAAAGTCAATGCATGCCATATATTTAGTAAGGCTAGATGATGTAATCAAGTCCAGTCTATAAACTTGGAAAGTTTAAGTGTTTTAATCACCTTAACCATACCAAAAGTGAACAAACTACTAAAATAGATTGACTCACTATAGTCCATAATAGTCTGAACTAATGGGTGATGATAGTGCATAGAATAATTTTGAGATGTAAAAATAATTTGGTTTTGAAATAATAGGCACACATTTCATATCATATGAACCTGAGATATGTCTCTTGTTGAAACTATGTATAATAATTATACCAATGTCTAAAATTATACCAAAAATGTGTATCTAAATCATATAACTATGTGCTTTGGCTAGTTCAAAAAATTTACAAGTGTGGAGAACATGCTTCCAAATTATTCCTCTACCATATATAATGAGAACTCTGGAGTAATGATATAAGTTCCAATGTTGAGGACATGTTTCTAAAACATGTCCCCAATTAATTTGGTTTATTTTAATATTAAATAAGTGTGGAAAACATGCTTCCAAAACATGCCCCCACTAAATTTGAGAAGTATGCCAAATTTGGAGAACATGCCTCTACGACATGATCCCACTAATATCCCCCATTTTAGGTGAGGAAAGATAGGAACTAGTAGTTGCCTCACCTCAAAAGGATAATATAATTGAATAATGTGTGAATAGAACCATGTAACATATATAAGAACATGTCTAGGTAAATGTAACATTGAATCACATAGAATAGTGTGATCACATGAATACCTAAGATGAAATATGACAAACTCAAAAAGCGAAAAAGCACACCCACAAGAGCATTGAAAATCAATTCAACACACAATGGTCCTAGGAGACCAAAACTAAGGGCCATGTTTAAATGTCACATAATAAAAGGGACATGAGTTATTCAAATGTCAAAACAAGAAATAATGACATATTCAAATGTCTATACAAAGAAAAATGACATGTTTATATGTCAAATAAAGAACACATAGTCACTGGGGATATAATAAATGAACATATTCAAATGATTGAAAAAGAAAGATAATATAAAGGTAAGACACTAAAGTAAGTGCATAAATGAAATCATAAGAAACCAACATAAACGTATCATAATAGTGTATGGATCAAATGTGTTAAAAAAAATTTCAAGTGCATAGCATATTAGGTAACCTTTATAATATATAATCATGGATAAAGACATGTGTAAGTACATAAGAGCTCAAGCATGATATTAAAGAGACCATAGAATGATAAAAATTATGTTTATCAATATAGAAGCAAATGCCCCAAATATCCACATGACATGAGTAGAGGGAAAGCCAAACATCTTAAATAATAGTAGATCATGTATCACCATCAAGTAGAATCATGACACATAAGTATTTATAAGTAACTAATATTATATCCATCAACCTGAAACTAACATGGAGATGCCAAGGAGCCAATAAAACATGTTTATGATGAGAATCTTATTCCTCCTTTGAGATATCTCCATCAAATAAATATTTACTTAAAGAAAATTCACTTTATCATCATAAAGAGCCATGAATAATGTTTCCATGTAAACATTATGAAAAGAATCATCACTGTCAGATGTGTTTACTTCTTCTTTTGTAGATGAGTTACTATTTTATTCATTGTAAAGTCTCTTATTTCCCTTGAATGATTCCTTATTTACATTTTTCTTATTGAAGAACTTTTTTTAATTTTAAAGACCCTTAGATTTATTGTGTTCATCCTCATTATATTATTTATGAGCTTATTTGTGCTCAAAATTATCTATACCTAGACATCTAGCTTTAAAATGACCGTCTTTACCACATGAAAAAAAAAATTAAACAAATTTTTCCTTCATACTTACCTAATCCTAAATTTATTTTTCTTGTAATCATGACTTGAAGTTGATCATTATTAAGATCAAAACCTTCAAGACTTAACTTTTTATTCTTGGCATTTATCTCCTTGATCACCTTGAAGGTTGGTTCCATCCTAGGAGGCATGTATTCATCAAATCTCATTTCATAGGTAGTAAGGATTCCATGTATTTAATCCATCTTCAACTGAGTGAGATCATGACTTTCTTTTATAGTAAAAAATTTTGAATCAAACTTTAGTGTAAGAGTCCTCAATATATTTTGTACTATAGTGGATTCATCAATCACCTCTCCAAGACCTCTAACCATGTTTATTAACTCGTCAATCATTATAATATAAGATGCCATAGTATATTCTTCTTTCATTTTGAGAACATCAAATTACCTTCATTAGGTCTACAACTTGGCCAATTTTACCTTTAAGTCTCCTTCATAGATAGTCTATAATTTGACCCAAATTTGTATATTAGATTTACAATGTATCAATTTGGTGAATTTACCCTTAGATAGACAATAAATTATACATTCATATATCTTTAATTTTTCTCACTCAAGTTCTTTTGAACAAGACTAGTTGGAGGAGTAGTTGGTGTAGTGTAACCGTCCATGATAGATTTCCAAATATCAAATCCTAGAGACATGATGTGTGTCCTCATCCTTATACTACTTTAAAATCATAATTTGAACCATTTAACAATAGTGATTTCTTTTTATATAAACCCTACATCTGTTGACTTACCATAATATAGCTTGGATCACCTTTAAGTGGTTAAACTTGAAAATAAGGTCCTACTCTTACACCAATTATTGAAGGTACAATCACTAAGAGGGGGGTTGAATCAAGGATGAAAGATATTTTAGAATTTAATTACAATCCTTTCAAAATCTTAATTAGTGACCACAAACATTCATAAAGCATACAACATGTTCATAACAATGAATAATCAAGATAATGCAAGATCACACACATAACACAATATCTAAATGGGAAACCCTCTTGGGGAATAAAACCCACTCTCAAGCCTAAAAACACATGGAATACTTATCCTATAATATGATCACAAACAAGAGACATTTTAATGAAGCACCCACTTCACAAAAATCACCCATCCCTAAGTATGAACAAGCACCCACTTGTTTTAGATGTTAAACACACATAGAACACCTTATTAAATCATCAACTCTCAAATGATGATTACAAACCAATCTGGTTGGAGACATATTGTATAACACCTTTCTTTCAACTCATCACACACACATATTTTTTTTCGTACAAGCAAGGCATCCCAAACACCCTTTTAGATCTCTCTAGTCTTCTTCACTCATCCTCAATATACTCTATATTGTATTCCATGAACTGAGGACACTCTATCTAATCTCTTTATTTTTCCTTTATCTTATACTCTCTCAAATTTTATACATTCAAGTCTAGAAACCATTACCTTGGTCTCCACTATTTATAGTCTTTATGAATATTAAATTATTGGGTGACCATAAGACATGCCTTAACCCTTAAGACTTATAACATGCTAATACATAGCTTAAAATCATTCTCAAAGGCTATCCATAGCATCTATGGGTCACACTTAAGTAGCTACACCTTTTAATTAGGCCTTTGTTCCCTTATATGTCTCATAGAGACCTATTCACCTAACTAAAACTCCATTGAGTAAATTAAGAACATATGATAAATCTAAACTATATGGGTCCAATCCATATAATCTCTAAGACATATTCATTTCATTTATCCCACCAAAACATCCTTCTACTAAAGAAAAATTGTTTGAACAATGTTTTGTACATAGTAACACCATGAATGAATAAATAGTTGATTCTGAAGCTCCATATCTTCACCTGTGTAATCATTCAGACTGTATAGCTAGATTCAATGTATGCACGTTTAATTCATCTACAACTTTGATTTTTTACTTCATCAATAAAAATTTTTTGGATCAAAATTTAGATCTAAAAAACTAATAATTATTTTTCCCTCATTAATTTGAATATCTAAATTCCAATGGTCACTATACAGACACTAAACATCAAGCACTTTAACTTCATTTCATTTCACTTGGCAACTATGGATAAATATGCACCATCAATCACTTATGAGTAGATCGATATTTATCTTGAAATGCTCATCATTGATCTTAGATTACAGATCTGAAGATTGTCTAAATTGGAATCTATTCATGCCTTATGTACCTTTGATTCCTTGAATTGATACACACCATCGATCTCTATCAGTGTAAATGTCCATGAACCATTGATCTTTTATCAGCTTAATGAGATAGAGACACTTGTCACTAGCACATTTAACAATAGGTACCTTTGATAATTTGAGTTCACACACACCATTGGATCAAGATTTGGAAAATTAAATCTCACTAAATGATCAACTAACTAGTGACCTTAGACTTCAATGAATTTAAACTTGATGGTCTTTGGGCCATCATAATCTACAAGAGAAATTTTGAATGTTTATAACTTGAACTAGAAAACACTTTAAGAGTCCAAATTTTTAGGGTACCTTCTTATATCTATAGACAATATCTCCATGAAATCCTTTATCCTCATTTGACTCTTTGAGACCCTATATTAAATTCATAAACTTACTAGTTTATTCATATCTATATGACATGCATTGATGGTCTCTCTTTTCTTAAGCTAAAATATGCATATTTCTCATTAAAAATGATGAAATTACATACTAGAGCTTCACCAAGACATATATTAATACCTCACAACTTCTTATTTATGCTTAAAAATTTGGATATGAACTATATCTCTCTAAGCCATCAACCTGATCACTTTGTCTTTAATTAAATAGTACAACATGCTCTCTTTGACATCAATGGCAACCATACATCAATTACTATGCTCAACAAGAACATGATGCAAATAATTAATGGTACTACCAAGGAGCATGCATATGTGAAATATATATCATTTTAATATTTATGGTGTTCTATGTATATATAATAGGACTATGAGTTTGTGAAGTTGTAATATAATGAAGAAGTGTTCATGAAACCCATATCTACATGATATGTGGTTTATTTGGAGTAATAATAATAGAAACATGTTTAGGTGCACTATATGTTTAGATATTGTTCATAATAAAAGATGAGGATTTTGTAGGATCCATTATATGTCTTTGGTGTAATGTCCTCTCAAGTTCTAGATGCCTTGTAAAGGGTATTGCCTATTGATTACCCTTTTGTGGTGGATTAACCTTAGTCAGTTTTATAATTAGTTACTTGGGTTTAAATTTTTCTTGTTCAAGAGGATGCTCATATGGAATTTTATAAACTATAATTACCTAATTGACATGAATGTATTTAACACACCCATTCATTGTAGATGGTACTAATTTAATTATATGGATATAAAATCTTCCCAATAACATATCAAATATTATTTTGGAAGGTATAAACTAAAAAGTAGTAACCACATGTGTTGGACTAAATTATAAAGGCATGTTAATCTCACCAAGGACCTTCTTGGAGGTCCCATTGAGTTTTATAATTAATTTAGAAGAAGGATGTAAATCATGATGAGTATAACCCAAATTCATAAGTAATGTCATGGTGAAAAAGATTTTACCTACACTATTATCAATCATAATGTTGTGTATAAGATGGTAATTAAGGAATGTTCAAATGAAAAAAGAATGAAGATAAGATTCATAATACTTAACCTCACTATCATCAAAAGTAATAGAAGGTCTCTAAACCATAGGATTTGTATGTTGCATATAGGTACCAATAATTCCATCTAATGGGTGTTCATAATGTGATGGAATAGGATATGCATTATATGCCATTTTCATTTCTGGTTATTTCATAGAATTGTTAGGAAATTTAGTATTTACTATGCTTAATTAATAATATATTATTGTCATGTAATAATAATATATATTATGTTTTTATTATATGTGAGTTTGGAGTGAATCACTCAATTCACTATAATAAGATATTGCAAGATATTTTAGAGGATTGAGTGGTTAGTGAGATTCTTAAAATATAGGAAATACTTTCCTATATATTTGTGTAATTATTTGATTATTATATACAACATAATATTATCAATTATGTTTTTAAAATATAGATATATGGTTTTTTTAAACAATTAAACTAATTTTCATGTGATAAATCTTGTGTGCAGCTCTTCAAATACTTGTTAGTGGTATCAAAGTACGAGGTTTTGATGGTTTAATAAATCCATAGGAGAATTTATGAGTTATTTTTTTTGAAATTTTATTTTTTATGTGAGAACATTGATTTTGAAGGTGATCAAACATATCTCATCCACTATTTTTTTAATACACTTCATATGTCTACACTATAATACCATGACTCATTCTTCTTGATCTTGTGACTCATCTATCCCAAGTTATACAATATATGAAGAATGTAGGTCTAAAATTAGAAGGCAAGATAAGTATTATAGGTGTAGTCTTGGATTATGATCCATCCACAAGTCTAATATTTTTAGTAAATATCTATTGAGCATCTACTTTATGGATGCCCAATCATCAGACCTATTTTTCCAATAATCATATTGATTATTATGTCTAACACTATGGTTTCTCATAGTTGTTGTTTTAACTTCAACTCACCATGGCATAGATCTTGGTGTTCTCCATTATACCAATCTCAAGGTTCCCCTCTATACATATCTATAATTTGAAGCTCATCATTATCCTATGTTCCAAGCATCTCCCTTGATAATTGGAGTGAGAGTGATAATTTATATTTACAACTATACAATCCATCTTGTCTTATCTATCCTAATTATCCATTAAGTCATTTGTTCCAAGTTGTAGTACAAATAAGAGTTGTATTTAATATCATATGTCTTGTTATATATTTATATCAAATGGTATAAAGTGTCTAAATTTTATCTTTTTTTAGTCTATAAATTTAAATTTGATTAAGAGCTTTAGTTTTTAAAATTTGTTTAAGATTTAATATTTTTAGATCATAAAAGTTTTGAATATTATAGTGGTCCAATGTATAGTTTGTTCTAATTTTAAATATATTATTTTGTGATTCATTGGGAAAAATGTCAAAATTTTAAAAGTGTCATAATGTAAAAGAATAGTCATGCTGAAAAGTTTAAGGGAAAAAAATTTCACACATAGAAGTAAAGAACCTAGTTATTCCTAATCAACAAAGATCTTTGGGATATTGTTGATGGAAACGTGAAGAAACCAAAAGATTCAGAGGAAGTTAAAAATGGGAAAGAAAAGATGGAACATATAAAATAATTATTATATTTGGGATACCTAATTCTAATTTTTATCACATATATTTGTATAAATCCTCTAATAGAATTTGGCAAGCACTAAAAAAATTATTTGGTTCAAAATATAGAAGTGTAATGATAGTATTGAATAAAATATTATTCAATCTCAATATGGAAGAAGGCAACAACATGGTGAAACACATTAGTAAGTTTTGATCCATATCAAATTAGTTAGATAGAATTAAAATTTATGCTCATGTTGATGATGCAAAAGTTTTTTTTATTGAATAGTATGTGAACTAGTTACTCTAGTATGGTTTTTATGTTGAGTAAAATTAATCTTAGTTTAGAAGATCTCATTTATTATTTAATTAAGGAATAAATAATAAGTATGGTTTTTGAAATAGAGGAAACTAAAATGTATGGTATAAACAAAAGAGAAATGGGATTTTTTTAAAAAAATCCTCTTTCAAACATGGATGATCTTCTAAAGTTATAAATAAATAGCTTACCTATTACTATTGTAAATAATCTGGTTATATATCTACAAATTATAGGAAAAAATCACAATATTTACTATATGGAAAACTACATGAAAATGCCTGTTGAGGGAAGAAATTAGATAGTAAAGCTACATAAGATATTTATTTGTATTCATGTGTTATGTACTCAGTTTGTTGGATAAATGTCTATTTTATCCTATCTCCATGACTTATAATAGGTTAGAATATGAACAGACTCCACTTTTGGCACCAATTACAAGAAGAATATGAAAAATCATAGGCTATAAATGTTTATATATACTTATGTTTGTAAAATGAAGAGAGTTGCACATTTGAAGAAATCAATAGGGACTATTTTGGTTATGGTTACCTATTGTGTTTCTTACTTTTTTTCTGACATGCATTCTCTTGTATAATGATTTACTTAATTATTATCTAATCAAATCTAAAAACTCTATCTATGTTAATTAATTAATGGTTGTTATTATTTCCTACTTAATGAAAAATAATTCATCCTACTATGCTCTTATTTTCCTACCTTTTGTATAAATATGATGCATCATCCTACGCACTAAATTATAACCTATATATCCTCATCCTTAGTACATTTTTATATTTTAGGAACCTAAGATAATAATGGTGCAATGAGTATGAAAACACTCCTTCTAGAGGAAACTATACTAATATGGTTATCAGGGTAGAGAGACATTGAGAAATGGTTAGACTAAAAAGTATGTAATTTCACAAAAGAAGAATCCAAGTGGATTGGTCTTACCATGAAATAAATCATTCAAAGGCATATTTATGGAGATATTATTGAATTTTTTTTTGCAAGTTACTTGAATTTATATCTAATTATTTATCATGGTTGTAATGTTATTACGTTAACCCAAGAACAAAAGAAATAATCATCTAGACTGAAGAAAAGGTATATCAATTGCAAAAATTGGAAAATGACTAGACAAGGGCAATATATTATTGGGTTGCTACCACTATATATGGATACATAAAAATTTGTGGTATAAGTGTACATATCTTTTGAATCTATGTAATACTTATTTATTAAAGGAAATAGAGGGAAATTTTTGTATCGACTACCTCTCCTTATGAAGATGTTGGTTATGAACAAGGCCATGGTGCCTACTCTAAATAATATGGAGTAGTCTCTTTAAGTGTATGGGGGTGTGTTAAAAATAATATTTAATGATGAGTAGATGAGTAGATAAGGCTTGAACCTGAATCCAAAATGGAGACACGAGTGAAGAAGAGTCAAAATAAAATTTAGAATTTTGAATGTGAACTATGACAACAGAATAGATGGAATAAATAGAAAAATACCCAAATAGATATGAGTAGAGGTAAGAGTAGTAGTAAACAAGGTGATGAATGAATAATACTATGTGATGAGAAAGATGAAAAAGATGAAGGATGAATAAATAAGATGATGAAAGATGGTAGATAGAAATAAGTGATAAAAATGAAATGGAGAAGAGATGTTCAAAGGAAGGAATAATGTAGAAGTAGAGTAGTTAGATGATAGATGTAGTGCACAGCTACAAGATTGGGTATTATCAGAATAATGGTAAGAATAATTCAATAAAAATTAAAATAAAATTGTAGATTAATTATAATTTCAAGTGCAGAAGAAGAAGAAGTCACATGAAAGAATCATTCACCAAAAGAGCACATGTCCCTATAGCCCAATTTATAATACTCTAGTAGAAATTTTCAACTAGGTGAATAGGAAAATAGTGGTTGGTAAGGTCCATTTTTAGAGAAAGTTCATCATTGGGGTACTAAAATTTAAATAGAATCAATTTGAAAGGCTTTGAAGGCCATAGGGTTTGTTGAAATGAAGCAAATAAAAAAAGGAAATGTAGAACAATAAAATGTGCCTGTTGACTCTCATAGTGTACATATAAATCCTCATATTATGCCAGAAGGATCACCTAGAATGTAACCTCCTCTTATAATAGTTTCATAGTAGATCCCTTTAACATCAGTTTACATAATGGGTCATATAAGAGGACTTATAAACCTAGAAATGTATGATGGGTATATAAACCCTGAACAATACTTACTAACCTATGAAATAAGATGGAATGCTAAGTTCATTACTAATAAAGTTGTCCAAAATTATGTTTTATTAAGGGAACTAACCGAAAGATCACTTAAGTTCATATACCATAGAAATATTTAATAAGAAACTCTATAAAAGTTTAAGGAATGACTCATCACATAGTTCAAGATAAAGAAATGTACAAGTCAAACTATTTAGGACATGAAGGAGATAAGGTATAAGTTATGAGAATAAATTTATGACTATGATCACAAATTGTTTGATGTTATAAGGTGGAATTTTCCTTAATCGGTAAGACAAAGTTGCATGGCTTATCGAAGGAATGCACTCCAAAATCATATCTCTACTATGTAAACTCAATATGCTACTAAATTAGATGATATATCTAATACCATGTGAGTAGATCAATTTGAATACTATGGACAAGTTCCTATCATAAATTATAAGATTGAAAACACATTACAAGCTTTTATGAAGAGAATGGAGTAATATCATGAGATAGATAAATCTAAGTTGAATATATGGTGTATAAAGTGTAGGAAAGGACATCACATGAATGATTATCCTAAGATTGAGATAGAGTTATGTAAAATTTATTGAGTAGTGGGGTACACAATAACATAGTACCATCTTCTACAATAGTATATCAAGAACCCACATAATTTTTACTATAATTTTTATAAGTTGTATAGTCACATTGAAAATAACTATAGGGATTTTCAAGAGATAAAGACATCATGAAAAATGTATTCACCATCACTTTAAAATAAGTGTCTTCAAAAAAACAAATTATTCTAGGCCCAGAGGTCAATAAAGGTTGTTCGACCCAAGCAAGTCCATAATGGATTCCTAGTTTTCCATAATACCAGCCTCAAGGTTTGGCTAGTTGGACCCCTCCTTCACCTCTCTAGACACCACCATCTTCATAATACTAGTATGTATCACCTTAGAGCTCAACCATGATGTAGTAGCAATAAATGAGTTGGACCCCACTAGTTACACAATGATAATTTAGAATTGGTGATAATAACCAACTACATCAGCATTGGAACATAATAAAGTAACAAGGATGATATAGAGGATGTTATTGGTCTAATAGAGGCTTATCTAGAGGTGGATATAAAAGAGGTTACCAAAAGTGTAGAGGAAATAACTATCAATGGTCTCATTTAGAATGTTATCTATGTGGAGAGTACAATCATGCACAATGAAATTGCCCATTGAATCCTCAAAGATAGTCTTATTATTCATACTACATAATATATTACCAACACAAGACAAAATATTATCATGTATTAAAAAATAAAAGAAAGGATAAGGCTATCAAAAATGTGAATATGGTAAATTCACAGCCTAGAGAAGATGCCTTCCTAAACATAGTTACAAAACATCAACATGAAAAAAGAGGTTTTCCTCCTCTTGGAATGACTTAAGACCAGGGAATCTAAAAATAAAAATAATAATAATACCTAGACCTATATATAAAAGAGGGGATTATGTATTAAGTTCAATAGATAATGAAAACATTAAAGACCAAGACACTACTAAAATAGATGCTACAAAAATATATGCCTTAATGTATGTCCAGATCATGTGCATTATGCATCAAGATGGAGTTATCATTGTGATACATAATCTACTAGAGTGTGTGCATTCAAGAAAATAGAAGACATAAAAGATTATTTTTTACATCAAAATAAAAAATCCTATGATGTAGATGCATAAATTGACATTGAGATTACAGTCTGTGAAATCAAATTTTATCTTTGATTTTGGTAACATAGTCAATATGATTCCTAGGTCTATATGGAAAGCTATTGGATGATCCACTCTAAGATACATCCCAATAATTATTAGCTTAGCTGACTACAAAAGAGTTGAGCCCATTGGTAGATTAGAATACATTAAGATCAAAGTTGAAGAATTAACCTTGTGAGGTGACTTTGAAGTCATTGATATGATGATAATAATAACACATTACCCTATACTAATTGGTAAGAAATGTGCATATGATGGTTAGATGACTGTCAAAACTATGTAAAATCAACTATAGGTGCACTAGGAAGATAAGGTTGTCATCATTACTATAAATAGAGTGCACAAAACTTACATCATTTTAGTTAAACCAGATTCTCCATATGTTATGCAAGAAATCAGTTGGATGAAGGTGAACTCTAAAGAAAATATAAAATATCTACATGTAGTTGAAACTTCTTATATGAACATACTAAACCTCATGTATAATCATTACTCATTAAATAGTTTAAGACATCTAAATAATGGAGGCCCAAAACAATATTCACTCAGCCATTGGAAACTTAGTTTGTCATAGAAGATTATGTCTGTGTCTACTAAATCACCTACTTATTTAGAAGTAAACATATTCTATCAAGTAAATGATCATATGTAGGATTATATAGACCCAACTAGAAAATTCACTTTACCTTGGGAAATAGCTTCATCTATCAGTGGAGACTCAGACACACACATACTCAACTAGGCTTAAAGTGATCATGAACTTCAACCTATGAGAATGGTTTTTTCACATGCAAGACAACTTCCTATGTACTATGCAACTAAGGATATCAAAAAATTCATTATATTCTTATAAATGCATGTACCTAGCATTAACTTGTAGTTCAATGCTCTAAATTTTTCTCTAAAGGCAGTTGTAGTGACGTGATGGAAAACTTATTAAAATGATCAGCTCAAGAGGGATGATGCATGCAATCTCATGATTAGTAGCTTAGAACTATCAAAAGTCATAAAAAGTAATTGACCTCTCATCTAATAAGGTGAGTATCCTAAAATCCATACTCATAAATACATTTAAATTTGGATTGAGGAATGTGTGGTACTAAAGTATTGGGTTCACATCTTCTATTATACACTTACTCTATTACCATCAATATAATATATACATCAAGATCACATGAGGTAGATAAAGCATTAGGTAAAAGTGCAAAGTGATTTAATATAGACATTTATTTTTGAAGATGAGAATATTTTGGTTTAAAATTTAGTACTAACAATCAAACAATTCCTATGCCATGGGTGTGTATAAGATTTAAGCATCATGACATAATCCACTGCATAAAAGAATTTAATTTCTGATCTTAATTTAGAATTACAAAGATATAAATCTACCAAGAAAGAATAGCAATATCTAATGAAGCCATGCCATAAAATATAAGATGAAGAAGACATTTAAGATTCAGATACTAATGGTGATATTGATTTGACTAATCTATTTGAACTTAAATGACTAATAAAACCAATCAAGGACCCTATCATACAGCCAATTAAAGAAGACAAGCTTCATAGCATATAAATTCTAGAACAAGAATTGAAATGAATAATATAAGAATATGTTAATGAGGAAAATCATAATATTTACTAGCATCCCATTAAAAATCATGTATCAAAGATAAAAATTGAGGATCCAAAATTGGCACATATAAGTGATTATTGGATAGAAGGTAAAGTTTTTGAAGCTATGCAACTCCTGTAAAATTATAAAGATTTTTTTTTCCACTAAATTTTTAGAGGTCTAAGGAGTTGATGCATCTCTAGGTAAAATGTATATTGAACTCAAGGAGGCTACATGACCCACAAATAAATGTCCATAAAAGCTAAATCCCAACATGAAATTGAAATTGAAGGCTGAACTCGATATCATGAAGGATGAAAGAATAATCTAGCCTATAAAAAGGTATATTGGGTTCATCTCATGGTAGTGTAGCCTAATAAAATAAGGGTGATCAGAGTATGTGGATATTAACACATTCTAAATGATGCATGTGTAAATGATTCACTTTTAATTCCCATTATAGATAAAGTTTTAGAATCTATCATAAGCCATGAAGTTTATTCTTATATGGATGGTTTCAGTGGTTATCATGAAATAGCTATAACAAAATAAGATCGAGCTAAAATGACTTTTGGGATAGAATGGGGATACTTTACATACAAGGTAATTCCTTTTAGACTTAAAAATACACCTAAAATTTTCACTCACATAGTGGTGACTGCATTCAAGGACTTCATTCACAACTTCCTAGAAGTTTATCTTGGTGATTGGGAAGTCTTTTCTTTGTTTAAAAAACATTTATCTAAAATGTGCTTCATGTTATAATGTTATTGAGATCTTCACATTTATATGAATTTAAATAAATGTTTATTTTATACACATTTTATTGTTTTGTTAGGTCATGTAGTGTGTAGTGAAGGCATTTTGGTGGACTAGGAAAAAATTGTAGTCATTCTGAGTATGCCTCCACTAGTCAGCTTAATGGAAGTGCAATATTTTTTTGTCCATATAGGGTACTTTGAATACTTATTACATAAAAGTTCAAAGTTTGATAAAATAGATATTAGCTACTATGACCATCCTTATCTTTCTAGATTAGATTAAGCCCTTTTATGTGTACATTGATGCTTCAGGTATCATATTTAATGATGTTCTTACACATCCTAAAGATGGTGGAATCAACCATCCATTCATTTTACAATATATAAACTATCATTCATAGAAAAGAGTTATACAATTGAATGATTAGCACTCACTATAATGTTCACACTACAAAAAATTTGACATTATATTATTATGACACCATTTGAAGTTTTCACTGATCATCAAGCTATGTGCTACCTTGTCAATAAGATTATGGTGGGAGGATGAATCTATAGGTGGTTGATGTTATTTTAGGAATTATAATTTTTTATTAACATCAAGCTATGAAGAAAAAATGTGGAGCCAGATCATCTTAGTTCACCATTCTTAATAGTGAAGAACCAAAATAGTAAAAGGAATATTCTCCTGATGCTTATCTCTTTCACATTTATATGGTTCTTAAAAACTTTAAATCAATGAAAAATTTCCTAAAATAAGGAGTAATCCCTATACAATATTAATAAATAGATTACAAGTACTTTTTCACCAAAGATTTACCATACACCATCATCAATGGGATTCTATATCATTTTGTGAAGGATGAGGTACTACATAGGGTAGTTCTACAACATGAACAAGCTCAACTCTTACGGGAGGCACACCAAGGAGTAGCAAGAGGAAATTTTGTTGGAGAATCAACTTTTAGGAAGTTATTATAGAGTGGGTTATTATGGCCAAAACATTTTCAACATGAACATAAAATACCACAACACTACAATAAATGTCAATGCATGGGTGATCCACTATAAAAATATGGAAGACCTTTACATCCTTTGTTAGTTGAGAAACATTTTAAATAATGGTACATTGACTTTATTACACCACCAATATATTGAGGAAATGTATTAAAGTAAGGTATATTATCACTACAACTGACTACCTTACCAAATGGGTTGAAGTTGTTATGACACCTAACTATGGTGTAAATGACACAACAAAGTTTCTCTATGAGAACATTATTACAAGGCTCATATTCCCCATCAAGACTATCAGTGATGGAGTGGCACACTTCATAAAAAAACAATCAAGGCCTTTGCTAAAGAATCCATGATTTATCATCATAAAAATATTTTGTACCATCTACAAGCTCATGGCCAAGATGAAGCTTCCAACAAAGTGCTAATAAAAATATTGACAAAGATATATGACATCAAGAAGGATGATTGGGAAGATCACATTCCTACAATATATGGGTATATCACATGCAATATAAGAGAACCATATGTTTTAATCCATTCTTGTTAGTGTAGGGGCTTAAAGTAGTTATGTGAATGGAATATTTAGTACCTAGTTTGTGCATTGTAAAGGTCATGAGACTCAGGGATCATGAGTCTCTCACCAACATAGTTCTTGAACTAAATAGTATGGAGGAGTATAGATGCAAAACATCATGGATGTAAGAAGCTCACAATTAGATCCAAAAATCATGGCATGATATGAATGTACCATAAGGAATTTCATAAAGATCAACTAGTCTTATTATATGATAATCATTTCAAAGCATTTTTAGGCAAATTATAGAGTTGATGGAAAGGGCATTTGTTATACATGAAATATCATAGCAAGGAACCATGGTTTTGAGAGATCTTTAAGGAACTATTTTACCAAGGTGGGTGAATGGATGTAGGATTAATCCCTACTTATAGTAATTAAATTTATCTCATTCTACTAAGTGAGTTGGTGTTGATTAACAATAAGTAGATTAGGGTTTCTCTTTTTAGCATTTTTTGTGTGTTTTTTCTATTTGTGTGTGTTTTTAGATGATCTCTTCACTACAATTCTATAACTAATATACCAATCAAATAATATTCCAGACATGTATAGAAGAATCAATGTGTACCATTATGGATGTTAGTAGCAGTGAATAAAAGTAATTAATTTTATGAAAAGTATAGACAAGTCCATCAACAAGATCTCCACTATATACTGGTCATCTACTAGAATTAAATTCTAGATCCAAGGTTTGATTTACTTAATCTTTAACAAGTTAATGGCCTATCAACATCATCCACTTATACCCCTATATGTAAATCAAAGAGCACAATGACATATCTCCACATATGTCCCAATGAATAACTATCTTAATTGTTATATTAGATTAGATTTTCCATATCAACCATTACATTCATGTTGAATCGATAACTGATCATGACATTTAATCAAAATCTAATAGGCCCAAAATATATAAAGGCAAAGTTTGAGAACCAAATTGACATTTTATTATTATACATATTTTCAAAAATGACAAATTTAAAGAGTTGAGATAGTTTTATTATTAAAAAAGCCACTAGAGTTTCAAATTCATCACTCATGAATCATGGACACATCATGGCTCATTAGGAGACTGACCGATGCACAAAAAAATAATGGGCATTGATATGGCTCTCAAGTAGATAAATTTTAATGAGATGGAGCCATTCAACTTTATTCAAGTAGAAAAATAGAATTTATTTCATCTAAACACAATTGATGTTGTGTAACTACTCACTCTCATAACCTCCACCTCTTCTAGAATATAGATCTTGAGTGTCTACTTTGAATGCTAAATTTTGGTGACTTAGGGGAGATTTTACAAGTTTTGCTCAACTAATATAATGATATAAATATCTACCTTGGCCTAGACATCACCATTATCATCAATATAGAATCCATGGCCTGAGATTTGGGCATGCATGTGTGAAGAGACTCCCTATCTCCATACAAGACAAGAATGCCACCTATACTCTAAGAAGTCCATGGTTTGTATGTTTAGAGATCAACAAGGATCCTAATTGAGTAAATTTATGATGAACCAATGTGCATCCTCATGAAATGTATCATAAGAAGGTTTGAAAAGATTACTAAGTCTTCAAAACAAATCTTAAAAGGAGTCATGGATATCACTCACCACATGATGCATATAAATGAGAAATTTAATATGCTAGAGTACCTCATTTAGGAGATACTCACCAACATTGATAAGTGTCACACATCTCCAAAGTATAAATTTTAGTACCAATTCCTTATCTTCCTTCTCTATTTCACATAATGGAAGTCCCTATAGGGATAAGTGCACCCCAATATAGATTAATAGCCAACACAACAATTCCCCAATCTCATCTAGATACCTAAGAAAGGAACCCTAATATAGGAGGGAAAATTCAAATCATGGTGGGATGAGTGTTTAGAACTAATCATCATACATCCATGTGTACCACCAAATGTCATGTAGTATTTAGGTCATCACATATCTATCACCTTACTCCTAAAAGGTGTCTTCATACACATTCATGAGTTTATAAGGTTTCCCTTCACACCACTTCCATTATTTGTCACCATGGACATGGTGCAGGTGGAATTTGACAAATAAAAAGCTTTCATAGCTAGGCATGCAACTCCACTATAGGCCATACCACCTATCATAGTCATCTATTTAACATAGCAACTAGAATAATCCACCAATTCATATTAATAGAAGGTAAAGTAGAAGATTTTTTTATAGTATCAATCTATGTCTCCTCCTTTTAAGAACAAGACATGAATAATGGAAACTTGGTTAGATGATTTGAATGTGCCCAATATTATCAACCTATGTGACCTTTCATAAATTGGGATGGATGAACAAGAATTCTACCAAGTAATGATCATAGATATGGCTATAGATTTCTATGATAGAGAGGAGGAGAAGTAATTCTTCTTATTGAAGGCTATGTGCATGGTCCAAGTGTGTAAGAAAGTTCTTCCAAAACTATGGGTTGACCTCCTTCCTTTCCCAACATGCATTGTCATTGATAATGTATAAGAAGAATTGGAGTAGATGTATAAAAGGATAAAAAAATTCTAGCCACAACCTACTCCTACCTTTATATATGAGGATGTATTTGTTCCCCTTCTAGAATGCACACTATAATCACTCATATTTAGACCCTAAAATAGGAAGGAATATAGGTTATCCCATACACTTGAAGAGTGTACCTTAGATCAACCAACCACTATGTAGTCAATTATAACCTATTCCATCTTCCACTACACTACCACCCAAATAAAGGTTAGTTACCCTTAGATGCAAGAAGGCATAGGTTTCCAGCTCATAGGTCTAACCAAGTGATTCACCACCAAGACCATAAGCTCAAAAGGTCAAATATATCACACCTAAGAAACCCATAAAAAAATAATATTAGGCCTCAAGGGAATAAGTATCTAACATAGTAGAATGATGAGTAAGGAAAGAGTAGCAGAAGTGATAAAAGGAGCATGATCAACAACAACAAGCAACTCAACAAGCTAAAGAATTTGAGGCCACACAAAAAGCCAAGGATGTAGAGGTTGATTGGAAAAAAACCATGGATATGGCTAAGAAGGTCCAAGAAGATGCTAATGTAGCTAAACAAGCACAAGAGGTGTAGGTGTATAAGGAAAAAAAATTAATCTCGCTACTAAGGCTAAGGTAGATGAAGAATAAAAATAGAAATATGATGTAGTGGCCCAAGAACAATAATTCAATGAAGCTACCAAGAATGCACAACAATAAAAGGAAGTTATAAATAAGAAGAATGAATAATAAGATGAAATCATATTCCAATAATAGTCATAGGTACAAGTGAAGATATAATCATAGGCTAGACAAAAAGAAGCCAAGGGTATGGCCCTAAAAGAACAAAAGAAAGAAGAAGAGGAACATGCACATAAGTTGCATGCAAAAGAAACATAAGTAAAATATCAAGTTGTATAGGAAGAGATAAATAAGAAAAAGGAAGAAGAATAATCCAAAATAAAATAGGATAAATATGTTGTACAACAACTCAAGCTAGCATCAGAGGCCATGGTGAAACAACAACAAGCACCAATGTATCCATGAGTAAAAGCAACATAGATAGGATAAGAAGAAAAAATGGTTACAACTCAGATAGGTCCTTATCTCCTACAATTGTCATTAGGAGGATTTTAGATTTAGGATGTCCCATTTTTTTATGATCGACTCACCACTTTCCCTCTTCCACTTGCCATAACTCCATAACTGGACCCTTTAATAATTTTATATACATTAGGTGCACCCCCACTCAAGTATGAAGCCTCATTTGACATCTTTAGGCTCTCACTAAAGAGATAATTGGAGGGTGTAACATCATTTTAGGAATCCAATATGTTGAAGGATACCTATTTGGAATTGGATATGGATCAATCCAAGGTGAAGAATATAGAGTTGAAGTCTCTCCTTCATGAAGCTAAAAATATTATCCAATACACATGTCCTAAGTTGGTCAGTCCAGCAATTGAGGATCAAGTCATGTCTGATAAGTGTAGACTCAAAACTCTAGTCTCTTAGTTGACTAAGTACTAGTGCACAACCTAGAAACTCTACATAGTTGGCACATTGGACCATGATGTGAAGACTAAGGATATGATGCTCATCATTTTATTGGAGGAGTACTAGGGTATGCTAGACATTATTGCATTACAAGCATAATATATCATGCACACCTTGCTAGACTAGAAGAAATAACAAAAAGATTTGTTAACTAGCTCCAACATAGACTTCTCCATATATGCCACCACCAAGACAACTATGAGTAATCACACTACTTCTGTAGATGATAAAAATAAGGTGTTTTAGGACTTATTCAATTCTTAGGAAAACATGCATGATAACATTTTCAACTAACAGAGTTAGCTTTTGCATAGCTCCTTTTTAAGACTCTAAACATAACATCACATAGACAAAATAGATTAGTTGAGTGGTGAGACTCAAATGAAGGTCAATAACACAAAGGTAACCATGAGCATCACTGATGATTTGGATCTTAAGTAGATCATTGGCTATCATGAACCACTATGCACCCTATTACACATGGTCCAAGAATTCATGCTCAAATGGCATGCCTAGATTCTCAACAATAATTTGTATAAGCCACCATCAAAGCTCCATCAATTTATCACTTAGTGTAAGGTTGTGCAGTCCAAGGATAAGGACTCTTCTAGATAGTCATGGTCTGCATCCATGCCAAACAAATAATGTTGACATATAAAATGTATGTGATGAATATTATCTCTTTAAGATGATTTTTGAAAGAGGCCAGAGGTAATAGAGGAAGGAGGTCAAATAATGACCTATCATCAATCATCAATTATGGGGCCACACTTTTGGTATGATGACATTTATTTCAATTGTATGGTGTGGATTTCATTTTTTAAGCTTTTTAGTACGGTGTGAAAATAACAGTAAATGTGTGTTCATGTTCATTGATGAGTATTCCTCATGGAACCCCTTTTTTAGAAACATTATATAATGTTTATCAAAATTTATTTTAGTAATCATGATGTAAAGGCTGGTAAAATTGTAAAAAGAACCATTTATGTAATATTATTGGTAATCTTAGAAAACTAATTATGTAATGTTTTTGGTGAACCTAAAAAATTAATTATGTTAAGGTTTTTGGTAAACTTGGAAAACTAATTGTGAAATTTTATTGGTACACCTACAAATCTGACTGGATAAGGTTTTTGGCCATACACGGTAAAAACCATGAGTAATAATATCATGAGAACATAGAGGTGACATGCTATAATCAAAGAATGGGATATGTTTTACCATGTAAAAACTAAGGGGGGAATGTTAGGAAATTTGGTAACTACTATGGTAAGTTAGTTAATAATATATTATTATTATATAATAATAATATATATTAGGATTTTATTATACATGAATTTTGAGTGAATCACCCAACTTACTATTATAGGATATTGTTAGATATTCTATATGGTTGAGTGGTTCATGAGATTTATAAAATATAATAAATACTTTCTTATCTATTTGTACAATGATTTGATTATTAAATGCAATAGAATAATATTATTTATATGTTTAAAATATAAATCTATATTTTTTTGACTCCATTACATTACATGGAATTTGATAAATCTTATGTACAACTCTTCAAATAGATGTCAAGAATGATCTTGTAGAGGATTTTTACGAAAAATTGTTTCTAGCGATCACTAGGTTATGAACTTGATTCTTTGGGAGGATCATCAAATTTAATATTTTGGTCATCAATAAGGTCTTACATCTTATGATTCAAGGTAAATCACCTATTCTTAGAATGCCCTAGTCCTTGATGATAATCACAATAAGCATTCACAGCATATCCTCTGAGTAAAGTATGATTCGTATCAACCTTTATAGGATGAGGGAGAGATATAAGATGAAACTCTATTAAATGTATTTTTAATGAGGTTGAAGACTCAGGTAAATGTGAGAATTGTCTCCTTTATGCATTGGATAAAATAAGTTGACTAGATTGTTGTGAAACTACATTAACCATGGTGGTTATTTTTTGGGGGGAGCTCATGAGGCTTTACCTTATAACTTGGTTTGAATTTAAAGGAATTTTATGTAGATTTAGTCAGTGTGTTTACTACATACTTAAGTTTATTCAATGAGAAATGTTTCATTTCACTATCTCAAACATGGCATAAGTCATCAAAAGATTTAAACTTATTAAAAATAATGGATTCATGTAAAGGAGAAAGAAAAAATTTCTTTAATATGTCTTGAAACTCTTTATCCACCATAATATTAGTCATTTTATCTAACATTTCCTTTTACCTCAAGACATATTCATTATTAGGTTCATTTGTTCCTTGTTTGGTTTGAACAATTTGAGCATAGGAAACCTTTTCATAAATATTAATGGAAAATTGTGCTAAAGACTAATTTGAAGATGTTTAAATGCTTTCATGGATCAAAGAGGAAAATCATAAAACCACCTCAAATCATAGTCCTTGAGGATTCTTGGGAAAATTTTGGTCAAATTTTTTTCATTAAAGTCATAGTCAAGGCATGCTACATAAAAAGATCAAAAATTTTGTTCAAGATCACCCTTACCATCAAAAAATGTGAGCTTAGGTGAAATAAAACTATTTGTAAAAGGATCTAAAGATATCTCAAGTGCAAGAGGGTTATGAAAAACATCTTATGAATCAATAGCATGAGAAGATTTTAAAGCATTTTGTTCAATGTTTGTAACCTTGTTCTCCAAGGTATTTATAACTTAAAGGAGTTTATAAATTATAGAGCCATTAGGATATAGATTAGAAATTTGATTAGTGATCAAATGGCATTTAAACATAGTTTGAATAAGCATAATCTAGTTTTTAGGTTGAAACATTTCTTATCCCCATGGTATATGTAGTAATAGTGATTTTCAATAAATAAAAGTTAGAGACATAATCTATGCCTCCACTAGTTGTAGGTGTATTTATTGGTATCAAATCAATTGTCATACCTTCTAATGACTAATCATGACTAGGTTAAGAATACTTATTTTTACCATGCTTAATTATTTCATCTTTTGTAATATATAAAAATGCATCCATTAAGCCTTTGTTATTCTTCAGATGAGTGACCAAGGGTTATTTATCTTCTATTTGAAAATTAGTTTTTGATTTAAAATTTTTTGTTGTTTCACAAATGAAAAATGTATAATTTAAAACAAAGTATAGAAAATATCTAAAAAGGAAACATAAAGTGCTAAACCACCTAGGTTTTGGTGTTAAAAAGTTGGGTTCATAAAAATTTTAACCTTTATTTTGGATGTGGATCCTACTTAGTTAGATAGGGTTAAGAATATAGAAATGACAATTCACAAGGGTGATAATTATATATACAACATGATAATTATTTGATAAACTCATACACAACACATGATAAATTTATTAAATTAAGATAATCTAAATGTAGGAAGTACAACTATGATAGATATGGAAATAACAAAGAAATAATGTGTAGACACCGAAATCATGTCTATCCCTTGGTCATCCTCCCCCTTGGTCTCCTTGGTCCACCCCCTAAACATTCCTAACCCACACACTTATTAATTTAAAATAAATTAACTATTTTAAATTAATAGCCCCCTTGACACATCACCCATGCCACCCTCACCCCATGCCAAATCTTAATTACTTAAACCCCATTTTAACCCTCCCATTAGCCTCTCGCATTCCTTTAATCTACCTTGGACCATTTTCCAATGATAGTTAGCCCTGGCAGTTGGAAGAATGGGGAAACAGGCTAAAAATAGCCTCTTTTCCCATTCTTTAGCCGCTGACGTCGGTCATTATTCTGCCGACGTCGGTGGTTTTGCCAGTGATGGTTCCTTTAAAACTACATTTTTTGCTTCTGTTGCCAGTCTCTTGTGAATGTGAATCCTCTTACTCCAAACTTTAAGCTTTCTCGCTCCTTAACTTCTTGTAGGTATCATCATTTCAACAGCACTCTCCAGGCTCAAAGGTTCTACTCCAGTCATTTTGCACCAGATTGAAGATTGCACGACACCTCCATCATCAGTGACAACAAAAATAGACCACCTGCACCTCTACCTCTCCACCCACAGCTAAGTATTTGTATTGATATTATTTTATTGTGTTTTTAAATACATTAGCAATTAGATTACTGTACATTTCTAAGCATTCTTAACACAACCTAGTGTGTTCTTCTCAGAGAGGCTGAAAAGCCTTCTCTCACCTTTATCTCTCTTTTTGCCCCTATCATCCATTCAGTCCCTTTTTAGCCATACTCTCTGCCCTGCAAACCTAGCAAAAGCCACTAAAGACTCCCACATACACCCCAAACTACTTTGCTGACCACAAACAGCCCTGAGACTCGTCTAAAGCCATATTATCAACCCAGACCTAACTTTCAACCAAACTAGCCCTGACTTCCTTCCTAGAAAGGCTAAGAGGCCCTTCTCCTACCCATACCCCTTTTCTAGAAACACACCCCTATCCTTCATCTGGTCCTTCTTTCAGGCCACACTCTCTGTCCTACAAACCCTGCACAGACTCTCAGACTACCACAGACTATCTCATCAACCACAAACTGACCTGAGACTCATCCAAAGCCTCGTTGCCCCGACTGATGCCAGCCACCAGGCCCATTTCCCCCATCGATGTTGGCAGAATAACTGACGCTGAAGACCTACCAACTGATGTTGATAGAACCACTAATGCTGGTGACTTTGGAAGATAGATTGCCACATACAGGTACACATTTATTTCTATTTCTTTTTTTTAGTCATTTATCATTTCCTTTTCTAGCAACATTCTAATTTTTATCAACCAGTAGACTATCACCCTTCCAGAAAGCCTTTGTACTTCTAGGATTAAGCATTGCTTGGCAGTCCACCACCTACCTATCTAACAATTTTCTTGTTTAAGTCTCTTTCTTCTATAGGTGTCGTCCTCCACAGCCAAAGAAGAGTCTCTTCAATGTCTAGATACGGTATGTAGACCTCATTCAGGTATCATCTAACCCTTGACCATTACTTAGTTTCTTATTTCTTTTGAATGTAGAAAAGTGAAAATAGTTAGAAACATTCTGGCATGCCCGGTGGGACCCTAGGAATTTTCCTTGGGTTCATAATTTTTCTTCTAAAAGAAAACTTTTCATATAGGTGCATTAGGCCTCTTCTTGCATCCTTTTCCTCTATCTCTTCCAAAAGACACTATCAGTAAAGTTAAAAAGAACCCTTCTTTCTTTCTTGCATCTTAGACTAGTCAAAATCATACTCTTCAACCTCTTCTCACTTGTCTGCATATGAACACACATTTCAATTTGGGCTTAAAATCTATTGCATTTCATTTCTACCTGAATGCATACTTAGCTCTCACATCTAGTAATTAAAAATGCATCATGAATTAATTGTAGTCCACTTATGTTACACGACCAGACCACTTGCACAAAATTAAACATCTAAACATACCTGAGACAAGGTCTGACTAGGATTTCATCACCTAGCAGATACCTTACCCATCCTGGCAATCCCACGTGGACTTCACTACCAAGGGGAAAGCCCACTTTGTTCTCTGGCAGAGGTTAAACTCTAGGGGAAGTATATACTGGCTAAGTGGCCCAACTCAGCTCTGGGTTCATGAAGTGAGGGGAGCAAGCTCCTAGCACTAGGCCACGTACAGAACCTAACACAGACTCTTGAGCACCAAAACTAACCTAAAACCAACCTTAGAATACTTCTTCTAGGACCCGTTCTACAAGCCAACTTCTCAAACACACTCTAAGGCATAAGCCAACAAGACTCTAAAACTTATTCTTAGGAATTAACGTTAGGGTCTGCTTGTCTTCATCTTCTTTTCTGCCTTTATCTAAGTTTATGAGCTGGTGAGGATGCATTTTTCTAAGCTTCAAACAACTCAAAACCTTTTTTTTCTTTCTTCTTTTCCAACCACACAGTAACCAACATCAGTTTTCCAACCAATAGCGGCAACCTTTCTTCACCGTCATCAGTTATCTGACTGACCTCAGCAACCTGTTCCACTGACATCAGTTATCTGACTGACATCATCCACTTTTTCTCACCAACATCAGTTTTTCAACTGATGTCAGTCATTGTCACAATCTTTCTTCCAAAATAGCAGGCTTAAAACCTGACTTTCTTGTTATCCAACACCCATTCTAGTTTTTTGAGACTGAAAAACACAATTTCTGGAACCTGACCCTTTCTTGCCTTGAATGGTTTTGACACGTACTCAAACCAAAACTCTTGTTGACCATGCGAGGCAACAACCACTCCTGCCTTCGCCTTCCATAACCAATCCTCTAATGGAGTATCATTCAGAGACCGAATGAACTCCTACCCAACCGACCCTGACTCAGCCTCCCATTGTCCTTAAGGGGGACCAAGACTATGAAAGGTTCCTTGACCTCAATGTCAAGGCCCTTCAACATTATCTTGCATGAAGTTGAACGTGAGACTCCTTAGGCAACCCAATTTATGGGATGCCAACCTCTTTAGTTGAGATAGCAGCCATATCCATAGTGTCTATAATCCAGCCCATAGACACCCAGGCCGTCACCTCAACTAATAACTAGACCATGACTAATATTCTAAGTGTGGCTTCTCCTTCTATCTCTGGGCCCACTTCCATTGGTGTTTTAACCCCCCATCAACCGCAGACTACTCAACAAACTTCTACCCCTTTCCAAAATCTAGTTGTCTCCATTCCACCTACTCTCGTCCCTATCAACACCAGGGTGGCCACTCATCCCTTGGTTAATGTTGTCACAACCCAACCACCTCTAGCAACATCAAGCCTAGTCATGCCTTCTACCTTCATGACATAACCCCCTTGGTCTCCACATCTATCCCAATGACTAGTTATAAGTATGTTGCACCTATACAAGCACAACTGACTATGTCATATGCCCCTTCTAGCACCTTCCAAGCACCTTACAACCTAGGGGGTGCCCCACCCACAAATCCATCAGTTGATCTTATCAGAATGCTGATGGACAAAATGTCTAATCTTGAGACCTCAGTTTTGGACCCAAAAATGTCCTTTCATATGACCAAATTTGTAATGAACCCATCCATCCCTCCATCCTAATCTGGTCGTATCCCAGTCAATGGGAAATTCCTAAGTTTACTCACTTCTACAGTAAGGAAGACCCACAGCAGCATCTATGAGCATTCAGACATGCTTGTTACTTGATAGCACATGATGATGTGTTACTGCTATGCACATTCCCCATGTCACTTTCTGGTGCTACCCTCGATTGGTACAGCTCTCTCACCAGACACTCTCTCTTCACATTCACCCAGCTGGCCCAACTTTTCCTTGACCACTTCTCGATCAATATCACCAAAAAGGTCTCTATCACAGATCTATACTCTATCAGATAGTTTGACAATGAATCCATAGCCAATTTTGTTGCCCATTGGAGAGGCTTAATCAACCAACTCTCCTTCTCTTTACCTCAACCTGAACTCATCAAACTCTTTTCCCAGGTGTGTGCCAAACATATTTCCTCTACCCTATGGGTCCAAACATTCTGCACCTTTGATGAAGCTTTCACGATGGCTAGGAAGCTTGAACTATGTGCCATCGAGGAAAACAAAGTCAAATTACAGAGTAAAAACCCCAACACCAAGTCCAATGACTCTTCCTCTAAACCTTCTTCTTCTAATTCTAAATCTAAGGCATCATAAAATGTTGTAGTTGTTAGACCATCATCTTCAACAACAACTAACCAATCTCAGTCTTCCACATCAGACTACATCACCAAACAATTCCAGCAAAGATATGTGCAACGTCAGTATACTCCACTAGGAGAATCTTATGCATCAGTGTTGGATAAACTTGTCAAACAGGGAGTCATGAATCTCCCCCAAATTTGACCACCCCCTCAATTTAATCCTTCATGCACCATCTCTACATGGTATAGGGAGAATGACTTCTACAATTATCACCATGTCAAAGGCCATGACACGGGCAACTATAAGACTCTCAAGAACATCATTTAGGACATGCTTGATAAAGGTGACCTTGTCTTAGACAACCCAAATGTGCCACCCAATCAAAGCATAGACATCTTTAAACAACCTTTTCCAAACCATCCTCCTAGCCAAAACAAGGTGCAAACCATGGCTGATAACTCCCAAGAACATAATATACGCACAGTCAACATGATCTCGCCTCTCATGCCTGACCAACCTCTCTCATAGTCTCAAGAGGTTAATCCACCCATTAGTCCATCACACATGGACAAACCCTCTTCTCCTGTTAGTTCTCCATCAACTTCCCTTATATTGGAGGATGCCTTGACCATGCCAGCACTGTCAGCCTCACCTTCATCCTTCCTCCTACCAATGAAGGATCCTACCCTTTCTACTCCTCAACCATAGGTAGAAGGCACAATCATCCCTGCCCTCTACCCTCTTGAGGAGCCACATTCTCCAGTTCATTCTCCACCAAGAGAATAACCTGTCTCTCCACCTTCTTCAACCAAAGATAATCCAATTATGACTCCCCCACACCTTGGGTCCGAGATTGCTACACCTAACACATTTTCGGCCCCGCAACCATCCACATCTTCTAAAGGACCAAAGCCTCATCTGACATCTTCCCAACCATTCTCTTGATTAGTGGAGAAACTAGGACTTCTCCAATCAAGGAAATTGGAACATGCGGCATTATGGGAGCAACTCAAAGCCCCTCACCTTGCCCAACCTGTCTCATCTCATGCTGCTGACCCTCTTGTGACAAAATCTCCCAAAACCTCCAACAAAGACTAGAGTTCCACTTCCAAACATTCAAAACCTCAACCATCCACATCATAACTTAAACCCTCATCCACTATATCAAAACTGATCAAATCTCTCAGAGTTCACCCTATCACTAACCTCACTCACCCACAAGTGAAGGTAGACTTGAACCTTGCCTTGCCCAATAGTATCCTCAAACCAAACCAAAGAAGGTTGCTAAACCACGGTGATGAACTCCTCCTCCATTGTCACCATCACCTTTGCCCTCCATTTTGGGCCCTCATCCCTCTACTCTAATAGGAGTTCTCCCTACTCCAACCCCTAACAAAAACAAGTTACCTCCAATACTTCCTTTACCTACCATAAGCTTACCTCCTCTGAAAAATTCAGCACCTCTCACAAAGAGAGTGTCATCTACACATGTGCCTGCACCACCAACACAAAAGGTGTTACAGAAGCCTCCTTCAACACCTCCCAAGTAGAAGTCATCGACACCTCATGCATCAATAAGCATGAACCCTTTAGTGGGTTCATACGCTTTGATACTGTGCTGACTTTTACAAACCTCTAGCATAACCCTTCCACCTATCAAACCATTCCAACCTCTTGGGTCAAAGACATCCTAGTTCGATGATACTAAGATTTGTCTATATCATCACACACCAGGACATGATACCAAGAATTGTTGTGCCCTCAAGGTTGTCATTCACCAATACATGGAGAAAGACACCCTTTTCCTTGAGGATACTATCGACAGACCTCCGACACCCTCCCATATCTCTCAAACCCCTTCATCGTCATCGACATCTCATCAACAGACTATGGTCTCTTCACCTCATTCAACCCCTCTCTTTGAAATTAATGCCATCCACATAACCACTAGGTCATAAAAGGATAAGGCAAAAGAAAAATTTGCTATTCCTTGGACCTACCCTTTTGTCTAGCCACCTCAACCACCAAAGCCCAATATTTCCATCCTGGGTGCATCCCAACCCTCTTCTTTAGGGGCAATCCATGACTCTATGTTAAAACAGCTTCACCAAATGCCTGTGAAGATGATCTTGTATGATCTCATCCAAAGCTCACCCCAACATTATCAAACTCTAATCAAAGCCTTACAAGTAGCGGAGGTCCAACCCGAAGACCCCCAACCACTAGCTACCCTGGTCCACTCATTATCCCCCGCCGCCTCTATTACTTTCAATGATTCTAAAATTCCTACCTCGAATTCAGAAGATCAAAATGCTACTCTTTTCATCACAGCCTATGTTGATCGCACCCACATTAAGTGAGTCATGATTGATGGAGGCACCAGCATTAATATCATTTCTACCCATGCCTTTGATCAATTGGCCCTCCCTAAGAATTGCATATCAAAAACTGACATAATCCTTTAATCCTTTAATGACACCACTGCTACCACCATTGGCACCATCATCCTCCATATTTGTGTCAGCCTGCGCATAGTCCCAGAGCTCTTTTACATCATCGAGGGAGAGTTCCAATATAACATGCTACTAGGACAACCTTGGATCCGTGCCATGGCTTGTGTTCCTTCTACACTTCACTGTTGTGTCAAATTTGAACACGACAAGCAAGTCCATGTCATTCCTACCAACCCATCCCCTTTCAAGACTTGTAACATGACCTATCAACCAAATGATGTTCTCATTCCTCTCAAGACACTAATCCAAATACCACCTCTATCCGTAGAAGCTTCAACTAGTACACAAACCACGATCGCCCTCACATCACCTTCTCAAGTGACAATCAAGGACCCCATGGAAGATATCTTCCAATGAATTTCACTTGGGGAATATTGCTTACTTACCTTCGACATGTTCTAGACTCCACAAGAGTATGGATAGCTTCATCACAATCCAAGCTATGACCATCAGATCAGAATGGTCATCCCTTATGGTCCTCCTAACCTTCAAACCAATCTCATCTATGGGGGGCTGGATCGAGCTCCTACTGATAGGAATCCTCTCTCCTCACCTCAACCATTCACATCTGACTTCTCCTTTCTTGGCAACCCCACCTTTGCTCATACCTACCTTTATAGGTGTGCATGGAAGGGTTTTGGTTTTGGGTGCTACAAACAAGGCTCCCATCAGCCCATTGAACCACCCAATGATGACAATACCAAGAAATGATATGGTCTGGGTTTCCAAGAACCCACCGAGGCTTCTGTAAACCTTTGTCCCAAACCCATCATAGACCAATCTCTGCCAAACTCGCCTATTCCCCCATCCTCACCTATAGAGTCAATGGTTTCCATCCCTCCTAGTTTTTTTTGCATAAACACCATCCACTTAGAACCCCTAACCTATCAACTAAGTAGGGTATCTAGGTCTCTCCCTCTCGTTTATCCCAACATGATAGATGATGAATCGGCAACCATCAACACTGTCCACTACATAGACAATGACACCATTCTCACCTACATGGGTGCCGATGACTCTTTCATTTAGTGCTCCCTCCCTTCTGAAATGCAAGTTATGTTAAATGAATCAACCATTGACATTAACCTTCCATCTTCTAATGTTCCTCATGTCTTAAAGATTGGTTAATCTTTAGATGCCTAAGAGCAGATCGACTATACCACATTTCTCTCAGACAATAGCAAGGCCTTTGCTTGGACCTATAGTGAAATGCTTGGCATCGACCCCAGGATTGCCACTCATAACATCGTCACAAACCCATAGGCTAAGCCTATTAGGCAAAAGCTTCGAAAGATGCATCCTCGCGTTGCGCTCCTTGTCAAAGAGGAGCTTCAGCATCTTCTCTTTCTCTCTTTCATCCACCCCACTGATTATCCACAGTGGGTGTCAAACATCGTCCTTATCACCAAAGCAACTGGGGGGATCTGAATCTACACTGACTATTGCGACCTTAACCTAGCCTATCCCAAAGATGATTTTCCTCTTCCTAACATTGACCAACTTGTTGATCTCACAGCCAGTCATGAGATGCTATCACTCATGGATGGGTTCTTAGGATATAACCAAATCCTGATTGTGCTAGAAGATTAGCACAAGACTACCTTCATCACCCCATAGGGGAATTTTTGCTACAGGGTCATGCCTTTTGGCCTAAAGAATGTTGGCGCCACATATCAACATGCCATGACTTATATTTTTCATGATTTCCTCCATAAAATCATGGAGGACTATGTGGATGACCTATTTGTCAAGTCTAAGCTTCATCGCAACCATTTGACCATCCTCAAGATCATCTTCTCTCACCTTCTTCAATATAATGTCTACCTTAACCCCAAGAAATGCATTTTTGGGGTCCTCTCAGGAAAGCTCCTAGGTTTCATCATCTCTCTTTGTGGCATTGAGATAGATCCCACTAAAATTTAGGCTATACTCGAAATGCCACCCCTAATCAATCTCACACAACTTCACAGCCTACAATGGAAGCTCTAATCCATCCATCGCTTCATCTCACAGCTTTCTTACTGATGCCAACCCTTTCATCACCTCCCCAAGAAGGACATCTCCTTTAAGTGGGATAAGGACTATCAAAAGGCTTTGGAATTCCTTAAGTTCTACCTTGTCTCACCACCAGTCCTCATTCCACCTAAATATGACCAACCCTTTTACCTCTACATCTTAGCAACCAACCATTTGTTAGGTGCCATGATCGCACACCGAGACAAGCAACACCTTGAGCAAGCGGTTTACTATATAAGCCAGACACTCATCGACTATGAAACTTGATATACCCATACCGAGAAACTCTATTTGGCCTTAGTCTTTGCTGCTACCAAGCTCCATCATTATCTTCTCAATCACAAAACCTTTGTCATCACTCACACTGACCCTCTTAAATATATGCATTCCAAGCCATACCAAAACCAACGTATGGCTCGTTGGCTCATGCTTCTGCTGAGTTCAACTTGGAATTCATCTAGTTGAAATCCATCAAGGGGAAAACAATCACTGACCAACTGGTAGATGCCCCTCTACCTAACAATCAACCTTCTCAGTGTGAGTTCTTTGATGAATCGATCACCACCCTCTCAACTAATGACACATTCTACCAAATGACGATGTTCTTTGATGGCTCCAAATGTCAACTCGGCGGGGGTGCGGGGGTCATTCTCATCCCACACAAGAGTGAACCCATGCCTCTGTCTTTCAAACTTGACTTTGAATGTACCAATAATATGGCTGAATACGAAGCCTTAATTTTGGGACTTCAAACTGCCCTTTCTTTAAGCATCAAGACCATCAACATCTTCCGTGACTCACAACTAGTCATCAATCAAATCAACGGTTCATATCATTGTAAAAACAAAATTTTGCAAAGATACAAACACCGTGTTGACACCCTTCTAGCATCTTTCAACCATTACCTCTTGCAGACTATTCCTCGATCTACGAATAAGTTTGCTGACACCATGGCTTCTCTCACCTCACATATTCCCTCTTCATCATCTTCATCAAGAATTTTTGTCATGGTACATCATGTGCCATTGCCTTCATACATTTCCACTAACATCAACCTCATCAACACCATAGACTCTAGTCCACAGGATGTGTGGTATAAACAACTTGTGGACTACTTGGCTCATTCTATCATCCCTTCTGATCTCTCTAACAATGAATGATGAGCTTTCATCAAATGCACGGCTCAATATACTATGCTAGGGGGTCTTCTCTACAAAAGAGGTTTTGACAACCTCCGTCTTCGCTATCTAACCTCCACTGAAGCATCTAATGCCATTAAATAGGTCCATGATGGGATTTGTGGTGGACACTTCAGTGGTAACTCAGTTGCCAAGCACATCCTTCACTTGGGCTATTATTGGCCCACTCTTCATCAAGACTATAGTGACTATGTTCGATGTTGTATCAAGTGCCAGCAGCATGCTAACTTACTTCACCTCCCGAGCCATGCTCTGTAAGTCGCTCAAGATTTCTAGCCTTTTTCACAATGGGGCTTAGATCTCATCAGTGAGATTAACCCTCATTCGTCTCTTCATCATCAGTCCATTATCACCGCCACCAAGTATTTCACTAAATGAGTGGAAGCTATTCCTCTCATCTCCATAAAAGCCAACAAAATTGTCGACTTCATCAACACCCACATCATCTGTCATTTCAGTGTCCCTCACAAAATCATCACTGATAATGGCAAGTCATTCAAAAACAAAACTTTCCAAAAACTTTGTGACTCATTTGGCATCAAGCTCAGCTTCTCTTCACCTTACTACCCACAAGTAAATGGGCAGGCTAAGGATTCCAACAAAATCTTAACTAAAATTCTCATGAAGGTGGTCAATGACACTAGAAGGGATTGGCACATTCACATTCCCTTCACTTTGTGGGCCTACCGCACTAGCATCCAAACCTCTATGGGTGCTACACCTTTCTCTTTAGTGTATGGAATAGAGGCTATCCTACCTCTTGAAGTACAGATCCCATCCCTCCACATCTCTCTACATGACATTCTCTCTAATGATGACTTTTGTCAAGATTGCTTAGCTCAACTTGAGTTACTTGATGAATGTCGTCTTGCTACCCTCAACCATCTCCATGTCTATCAAAATTGCATCAAGCGAGCCTATGACAAAAATCTGAGAGAATGAGATTTTAAAATCGAAGACCTCATCCTCAAATAAAATCAACATGTGACCAATATGGAATGGAGTAAATGAGGAAATTTTTCTCCTAATTAGCTCAAACCTTACATCATCACGCACAGGTATGGATCAGGGACTTATCATCTATCTTCTCTTGAAGATTGACCAGAACCTGAGCCCTTTAATGCCTTGCATCTGTAACCATTCTACTATTAGTCGAGTACTTGCTCACTTGACATTTAACTTGAGCTCATCCCTTGAGCAATCCCTGTCATCTTAATCCTTATTTCTTTTAACCATGTTCCCCTACACAATCCCTTTGTAACCCTTTTATAAAGTATGAATGCTTTGTCCTAATAAAAGGGAGCCCTTAAACTTCTATAGTCTTGTCCATGACTCAACATTCTATCAAAAATAAATTGAGATGTCAAAATATCAAAAGGTCACAAACTCTAAAGGCAGACTGCTCCCTCGAAAGACAACTGTACTATCATTGTTGTAGCTAATAGACTACTCCCTTGAAGGATAGCTATTCAAATCACTCATATATATAAAGCAAAAATATAGACCACTCCCTTGAAGGATGGCTATGACTAAACTCTTACTACAAATAACACTTTCTTAGAAGCTTCCCACATCGATCAACTTCACAAATGACCACAAAACAAAATGACATCTATGTAGACTTCCCGCATTGATCAGTCTGCCAAAAAACAAAAAAACAAAAAAAGGTCATGGACTTGACTTATAGTCATTCTTAGGGTCTCCTATAAAAAGGGTAAAAGTTATCCCTACTCAAAAGGGTTTCCCTCTCCTCCCATATCACATCACCTACTTAAGGGACTTCGAGCTCATTTTAATGTCACAGTGATTCGCTTACTTCTCTAACACAACCAATGGTTAACGACGCAATGCATGAATGGGGCTTTTGGTTCAAACAACCCCTACCTATGCCATCATTATGGTCCTTGTCAATGAAATAGAAACATGCCTTTCACTTTTGACACATCTTGGTCACAAAAAATCCAACCAAATTATTATCTATCCAACCAAACCAAATCAAACCAAGCATTTTCAGACAAACATGACATAGTCCATTTCACATAGTTTCTATGGAAACCAATACTCATGGAACCTTTTGACCAGATGCAATATGTTAAGCATAAACCATTACTTGTTGAAGCATAAATAATCTCAATTCATTTTTATCATACACCATCACCAATATGGAAAATTGCTAGGGATGAAAGACCACTCAACCAATGTTACAGAATATACCATCACACAATATGGAAAAGGTTGTAACATCATCATGACCAAAACCAATCATCAACCATTTTGCCTCCTACTCTAAACTACATTAGTCTGAGGCCCTTCCAATAGGGGCTATGTAGGTAGCACTCAGATGACATGACATCTTCTGGGGTTAGCTCAAACACATCCATTTGTTCGTCTATCTGATGGACAAACCATTTCGACCTCTACCCATGACTTAACCTCATCCAAACCAATCCATAACCGACCCTCTTCCTCCCTTTTTGGGAGAACTACATTGGCCTAAGGCCCTAACAATAGGGGCTATGTAGGCAGCACTCAGTTGACATGGGGTCTTCTGAGGTTAGCTCAGCCATTCCTTTGTCCATCCTCGACCAATGACCTTGGAGATCATGACTATCTCCTTAGACCATGACTACTTTTGAGATAACTCTGCCTTGGTTGTTTTGATTGCCCTTACTACCTCACACCTAGTTAGCAAATTGTCCTCGACCCCCACAAGTATTGGATCGTGCTCTAATTGATCCCCACTACTTGTGGCCTTTTTTGTGTTTTCCAAGAGCACTTCTTGATCACAAGATACTTGGCACACAATGACCATTAGAGCTACAGCTTGGATCATTTAACCCAATTAGCTACGACTAAATGTTGGGGCTTGGTTATTTTGATTTTTAGCACTCCTCAACCTTTGACCATGACAATTTGACCTACCTATCGCGTGGTGTGGCATACATGCAATCCTACCTTTTGCAGCATTCACACCCTAACCTTCACCCTTTCCATCCCCTCTCTGTTAAATTGACACCTGATCTCAAGTTCCCTTCACTCGACTACTACTTTGAGGGGGGAACACTCATCCCATACTTGGGGTAACTTACTCCTATTTTTGTCTTGCAGTTCGTCAGAACAACTAACAAGATAAAAAGGGGCAAATGTAGACACCAAAATCATGTCTATCCTTTGGTCATCCTGCCCCTTGGTCTCCTTGGTCCACCCCCTAAACATTCCTAACCCACACACTTATTAATTTAAAATAAATTAACTATTTTAAATTAATAGCCCCCTTGACACATCACCCATGCCACCCTCACCCCATGCCAAATCTTAATTACTTAAACCCCATTTTAACCCTCCCATTAGCCTCTCGCGTTCCTTTAGTATTCCTTGGACCATTTTCCAATGATAGTTAGCCCTGGCAGTTAGAAGAATAGGGAAAAAGGCTAAAAATAGCCTCTTTTCCCATTCTTCAGCCATTGACATTGGTCATTATTTTGTCAATGTCGACGGTTTTGCCGACGATGGTTCCTTTAAAACTACATTTTCTACTTCCATTGCCAGTCTCTTGTGAACGTGAATACTCTTGCTCCAAACTTCAAGATTTCTCACTCCTCAACTTCTTACAGGTATCAGCATTTCAACAGCACTCTCCAGGCTCAGAGGTTTTGCTCCAGTCATTCTACACTAGATTGAAGATTGCACAACACCTCCAACATCAACGACAATGGAAACAAACCACCTGCACCTCTACCTCTCCACCCATAGCTAAGTATTTGTATTGGTCTTATTTTACTGTCTTTTTAAATACATTAGCAATCAGATTATTGTACATTTCTAAGCATTCTTGACACAACCCAGTGTGTTCTTCCCAGAGAGGCTGAAAAGCCTTCTCTCACCTGTATCTCTCTTTTTGCCCCTGTCATCCATTTAATCCCTTTTTAGCCATACTCTCTACCCTTCAAACCTAACACAAGCCACTAAAGACTCCCACAGACACCCCAAACTACTTTGCTTACCACAAACAGCCCTGAGACTCATCCAAAGCCATATTATCAACCCAGACCTGACTTTTAACCAGACTAGCCCTGACTTCCTTCCCAAAAAGGATGAGAGGCCCTTCTCCTACCCATACCCCTTTTCTAGAAACACATCCCTATCCTTCATCTGGTCCTTCTTTCAAGCCACACTCTCTATCCTACAAACCCTACACAGACTCTCAGACTACCATAGACTATCCCGTTAACCACAGACTGACCTGAGACTCATCCAAAGCCCCATTTCCCCGACTGATGCCAGCCACCAGGCCCATTACCCCAACCGACGTCGACAGACTAACCGATGCTGGAGACCTACCAACCGACGCTGGTAGAACCACCAATGCCAATGACTATGGAAGATAGATTGCCACATATAGGTACACATTTGTTTCTATTTCTTTTATTTAGTCATTTATCATTTCCTTTTCTAGCAACATTCTACTTTTTATCAACTAGTGGACTGTCACCCTTCCAAAAAGCCTTTACACTTCTGGGATCAAGCATTGCTTGGCATTCCACCACCTACCTATCTAACAATTTTCTTGTTTAAGTCTCTTTCTTCTACAGGTGTCGTCCTCCACAACCAAAGAGGAGTCCCTTCAACATCTGGATACGGTGCGTAGACCTCATCCAGGTATCATCTAACCCTTGAACATTACTTATTTTCTTATTTATTTTGAATGTAGAAAATAAAAAATAGTTAGAAACATAATGTACTTGAAAAGTTTTGATTTTAATAAAATTTTGGATCAAGAATAGGTAAGAAGTAAACTAGGACAATATTCTATAACAATCACTAAATTTTAAATTGAGTGCATCTAGAGCTATGGACATTAGTGTCATCCTTAGACATTAGAATTGATCTTACTATTTGAACTAGACACATGTGTCCTATATTAAAACACCTAATAAAAAATGATGTGACCACCTAGATGCTTACAATTTTTTTTGTCTTTGTTTTATTCAATTTAGATATGGGTCATGGACTATCACTCCTCATGAAATCAAAAAACCCTAGTTTTTCA
>JARHVA010004165.1:900000-1085000 GCA_037957365.1 Torreya grandis
GGAATATGTGATCCTTAATACCTTATAAGTGAGACAAGGTATCCTTGCTTGTATGACTAGTACACAATAATTAAAAAGGTTTGTCTTAACCCTTTTATATTTACCAAGATGTTCTACACACCTTGTACCTTACTTGTTCCCAAATATAGGTACACATATAACTCTTCAAGTAAGATATTTCAAGAATATAATAATATTAGTCTAAGCAAAGATATACAATAACATAATAGTTATAATTAACTAGAATTAATATAAATTTAATGTTAACCACTCCTCATGGTAAAGTTCCAAGGTTAGATAAAATAGTGAATCTAAAAATTCACACATAAAAATTATAGAACTAACATCTCATAAACAAAAACTTACTACATACCCCCATATGGTAGAAGAAAACATCACAATCCATGTTACCAAACACTATTCCCTTACCAACTTGTAAGTGTAATATCATAAAATACTTCCACAACTATAAATAAAATATGAATCACAAGTATGCATCAATATATCTAATCCTATAAATTCTCTCAACAAGAATTATTAAAAAATATCCTATGATCTCAAGGGAATAAGATCAAACAACAAATCAAAAACAAGTTTCTACCTAAGGAAACTTTAAATCAACATCCTAAAAATATGAATCTCCTTAGTAGATAAAAATAATCTAAGAGGAGAGTAATATCATAATGAATCACCCCTAAATAACTAAGAGATATTACTATTCTTATGAATTCTAAATAAATATAATGATGCTAATCTATAAACTCATTATACAAAGGAAATCGCAATCACGACATCTACACTCAATTATTAAAAAATTCCCACCGCACTAGGTGGTACCAAATTAGAATGGCCTTAAATAATTTCCACTCATAATATTTGTGTTATAAGACACATGATAAAACATATAAACCTAAGTGGGTAGCACTCCATGCTTTTTTTTCAAAACACTCACAAAGCACAAACATAAATAGTGAATGTCATTCAAGAAAGACAAAATCACACTCAAGGTGTTCAATCTAAAAGACCAATAATATGGTAGGAAATTCGTGTTCACAACTCTTGAACTAAGTTATGCACATATACACCAAACACCTTACACAACTGTCACAAATGAGATACTTGGTACACCAATATTTTAATAACTTTAAGGGGGGTATGACTGATCTAAGGTACACACTCTATATATCATACCTAATTTCAAAATTCTCTTTTTGATAAAGAGAGATAAAAAATGATAATGGACTCATTATGTCTTAGATTTTAATCCATAACTATGATACCACATGTAAGAACCCTTCATGTTGTACTTAGAAAATGTAGTAATATTTTTTAGTTAAATAATTAACTTAAAAATAAAACAATATAATAAATTAGAACCATAACTAATAATACTAATATTTCTAACTCAAATACTGTATACAATACAAATCTTATATAACTTCACAAAAAATATTTATAATAAGACACAGCTACGACTGGTCCCAAAATACATCTGATAATCAAAATATACAAGTACATAATACAATTACATTCCTTTAGGCATATGGCCTAATACAATAACAAATACTAAGATCTCTAGAGCTTGACTTGAACCAACTCATGTATCTATGATAATCTCAAGTGTCATTTCTAAGTAGTACTATAGTGGAGGAGGGAGAGCATCATCTAAGTGCCTTACCACACCAACCATGGACTAATGATCCATTGTGCAATCTCTTATCAGGAAATGGCCCTCCCTTTATGGATAGGTATATGGAACGGTGCAAGAATATATGAGATGTGATAGTACCCCATGTGCTATAAGATTTATAAAAACACATAGTATACCATAAATAAATCCATTCTAACATGATATCACACAACATGAAAATAAAACATAGAAATATAATGTATATAACATTAATTTGATCAAATTTTTCATACAATCATTCGAGATAAATCAATTTCATAACACAACACTTAATCATATTATCTATTGGTAGTACTACCTAGGCTAGTGGAACCTGTCTCACCACCTATTAGTATCATCAATATGGATTCTTAAATAAACATATCTAATATATTATACAACTTAAATAACCACTACATATTTCATTCTCTTAGGAAAAATATCACATCACAAGCCAAACAAGATATACACATAATAATCTATGCATGAATGGGTCTTTCATTAAAATCAATCCCAAATTGGAAACAATGACCACTATTTATACCACCTAGGTAAAACACACATTAAACTATAGACTATTTCAATAATATCCAAGTAACTACACCTCAAGATAACCTAAAATATCTTAGTCTGGTGTTTCTTAGACATGCCTACTAGTTTATCCATAAATAGTCATACAAAGTAATCTTAGATACATAGAAGGATACACTCATATTCAGTCAATTATAACTATAACAAGCAAGTCATATCATGCATATAATTCTATCTTATCATTCATTTTCACTCATAATTTTTTATGTGCATAATTATTATATCATTCTAACTGTTATTAAACATACTTATCAAAGTAATAATCAACATGCAAATAAAATATGTAAGTGTGGATCAAGATATACTAGAATCATTAAACCATAAAATAGGGATTATACCACTTGGGTATACCCTAGATAAATTTATAGAATAATAATCAAACAAAAAACACAAGCTCAAGGCACACATCATGATGCACTATTTAATTCCAAGAATGTCAAATAATTGCATATAAAATACTCTCATAAAATACAATGCACAAAGGTTTTTACTATTTATTTTATGTGAATCTAATCTACACAAACTAGGTTTATGCATTAAATTATAAAAGCTAGATCAAACACATATAATCTTCCACAATAGCTACTAACATGCATTTATCCATCACAGGAATATTGAACCTCATTTATTGATTTATTTCACAACCAATATCTATGACAACAAGAAAATCTACCAAGCAGGTAGTATCAAAGTCAATAAGGACTTGATTTATGTTAAAATATAAAACTAACATCTTTATAAGTTAAAATTATTCCACCTTAAGTTTGGCCTTAACATATCCCAAAGACTATAAGTAAAACAAGGTAAGGGTCTACCTAATTTTTTTATTATTTATAAATATTTTCTCTTACTCTTTACTAATATAAAAAGAAGTACTGACAACCAACTTTATTTATCATTTTAAACTAATAAAATGAGCTTCAATAATATAGATCATATAACTTACATTTTTTCCCATAATATCCTCGTATATAAACATATATTTATCTATCCTTTTATACATATAATATATATATAACCATGTATGTTTATATGTTCTCTTCATTATGTAAATGTATTTGTAATAAATGGGTCTGGGTACTATATATATATATATATATATATATATATATATATATATATATATATATACATATATATATATATATATATATATATATATATATATATATATATATATATATACACATATATATATATACACACACACATATATATATATGCATATATATATACATATATATATATATACATGTATATATATATATATATATATGTATATATATATGTATATGTATATATATATGTATATATATATGTATGTGTATATATATATATATATATATATATATATATATACATATACATATATATATACATATACATATATATATATACATATATATATGTGTGTGTGTGTGTATATATATATACATATACATATATATATATATACATATATATACATATATATATATATACATATATATATATACATATATATATATACATATATATATATACATATATATATACATATATATATATATATATACATATATATATATATACATATATATATATATACATATATATATCAAGAAATATCTCAATTATTTAAAGCTATAAATTACTATTTCTTTACAAACTGAATATATTCCAACTTTTATTGTTGGTTAATATCACATCTCTAAATAACTTAGTTTTATTTTTCATAAGGATCCCATAATAATTATTAACTCAACAATTTGGGTGTAAAAATGAAGTATGTGACCATACATTAAAATTTTATTCTCTCTAAATCATAGAATAGATTAAAAATAAAAAATATGGAGCAAACATTTTACATGGTCAAGCTCGATGGTGTTCAGCATGGTTTGGTTGATGCAAGGGGAAAGAAATTTGTGGCTAATGTAGTAGTAGAAAGTATGAGAGTGCTTGATGATTGGGAGAGTAGTGGTTTGTTAGAAGAGAGGAGAGAGATAGAGAGAATAAGGTCAATGTAGAGGCATGGATCTCAAAGGGAGAAGGGGAGATGCCATTCTCCACTTCTTTAGGTCATTAAATCTTAAAGAGCAAAGCAAACTCTATTAATAAGCAATGATAATTTAATGAGGAGGAAGATATTACCCAGGGATCCATTAAAGGTATCTTCACTACCAGAGAGCATACAAACCATGTGTTTGATAAAATTCCTCTATAATAAATGCTTGGTAAATATAATATATTGCATCAAATGATGCTCTGATCTATTTTTGGGAATTGTTATTAGAGGGATCTATCTATGTTTGTGATGGAACTCAAATAAAATATTGAGTAGGATATTGTGATTCTAGTGAATCTTCAATGTTTGATTTTTAATGGCAAAAATATAAAAAATAATACCTAGTTCAATAGATAAAAGGTAGGCTTAACTATTAAACTCATTTATTTAGAATATGAATTGATCCATAATATGAAATGTAGGTTTATTAATTGAAGTGTAGTCCAAAATCAAGGAACCCAGATTTATAAAATAAAATGGCATGCCTACTAGTGTGATGCCATCATTTAAAAAGTGGGATGTAGACTAATCAATTAAGGATATTTTTATCTAAAAATGGTGTGCAAAATGTTATTCCATCAAACATTTAAATGGTATTCTTATGAAAAAAAGATATAAACAATTAACATATTTCCTTGATGTTTCATTTAAATAAGATACGACTTAATATTTTTAAATGTAGGCTATGTATTTCACAATTTAGTTATAAGAATGGGTCATTGGTCTATTAAAATGAACATAGCTCATAAAAAATAAAACAAAAACCACATATATAAAATAAACCATATGAATTTATACATATAATTTTCATTATAAAACCCACCTCTATAATTATTCTAAGCTGACAAGGTAAAAAAAATTGGTTATCTTTCTCTTGTGTCCTCGAATCTCTTTCTTCCAATTCTACTACCTCCTTATTCTCCATATTTATGTGTCTATGTCTCTCTTCCTCTCTCTGAGTCTCTATGTTTCTCCTCTTTTTTAAATTTCAAGAGGCCTTATTTATAAAAATAAAACTTCTCTTTCAAAGCTACACTCTTACTCTTGCATGATATTCATCATTTAGTTAACTTTTCATGCATAATATTTAAAACATTTAAATTGCTTATTTTAAACCATTACACCTTATTTCACAATTTATCTTCATCATAAGGCAAATTTGAACAATTAACTAATAATATCTTATTATCTATTTTTTAATGTAACTTTATACATGTCTTTACAAATCTATGATTCAAATATTTCACTCATAGCCCAAAACTTATTATCCAATCTAAAACTATTCATCTCTGGTTTAACTCTATTTTAACATCTAAGTTACTTATGTTTAAACCAAGTTAACCCACCTTAACTCTTTACTCAAAGCTTCCAAACTATCCATTTTAAACTAAGGCCTTTGAAGGATTTCATTTAATTATTACCACGCTAAGTGGTTCAAATTAGGACATTTCACATATATGTTTAGTCTAAATAATATGTTAAATAATATAAATCAATAATTGTCAAATACAATAATCGAAAAACTTAGGATTATAATAAATAATTATTTTATTAAGATGGATATATATTTAATAACTATTTTTAATTCTTATTGAAATATGAATTTAATTAACATAGTTTAATACAACACCTAATAAAGCATTTAATAAACACCACGATCATTATAACCAATTGAATTTATTCTATTACAATTGGGTAACAAATTCATTCCTTTCTAATGGAAAACCAAAATATAATAAATGAAAACTACTCTACAATTAATAAGCATAATACTATCAAACCATATCAACGTAAGAATTTAACAAGTCAATCTATGGTGGTGTGTAAGTTTGGATTACTAGAAAATTTCCACTGATATTTCACTTAATTGTTCCATCTAGTTGACCCTCTTCTATGATTCTCTCCCTCATCAAACTTTGAGGGTAAGACCTATCATGCATCCACATCATAATAAGTAGGTAGTGAGTCTTAGTCATCATATATCAACCAATGATGCTAAAATAAAAGATATGCATCCTCAATGTATAGAATTATCAAAATATAATTGCCATGTTGTAGTGAAATAAAATATAAAAATTGGTAACTTGAGCATGGATAATGACACCCTATCCTTAGGTCCCTCTTTCTTGCTCTCATGACCCTCTTAGGCTTACTTTCATTGATTCTAATTCATCCATGGCCTTCCAAACTTGATCCCAGCTGAGCCAAGACCCTCTCTTCATGACTAATCCATCCCCCTAGGCCCTATTATATTAGAACAATTGCTCCTAGCTTGGACACTAGCATCAGACCCTAGGGTGTCTATCTTTTGATGTTATTGTCCAAGTGAATCTTATGCCCCAATGGTCATTTCCTTCTAGATTCTTATTTTCAATCATGTCAGCCTAATGAAAATTCATTTAACCCATGACCAATAAATGCATATATAATTCCATTCATATATCATTTGGAAAGGGTTGGAAAATATCACTCAAAGAAGCAAGAATACAAGAAATAACACTCAATCAATCTTCGCTATTCATTGCACATAACTATCTTATACACTTTTAATCAAATTCAAGTCCTTACACTATCCCCTAGTCATGTCAAGCACACCCAGTTTTTGCATTTCTTGCATTTTATTTCACTATTACACCAAGCATTCTTAAAGGGAGAACTACATATGTCTTGATCCCTTAGATTATTTGCATGTAGGCAATATGCCCACACATGGGGAGTGAAGCATGTCTAGTGCATCTTACAAACACTAACCCCTTTTCCTTATTTACTAAAGTTTTATTTAATTGCATAGAAGATAAAAGTAAACAAATAATCAACTCTACAAGGAGCTATGTTGATAGTGAGGCACTAAAATTTGGTGCACATGCTCACACTGACCAGGTGAACAAAACCTAAATCCTTAAGACAATATCACTTAGGAAGGACTACAACACTAGTACCACTCCTATCCACTATCAATTCTCCTATCCAATAAGAAAATGAAAGCCATAATCTTATATGTAATAGTGTCTCAAGCCTGTACACAAATTTATAGATCCTATTTTAATCAGATCAACATAGAATAGGATAAGTTTAGTTTTCTCTCTCATTACTATTTTTAGAAAATCTCTAATTACCAATAAATTTCATGAATTTGTAGCTTTAATTTAGAATATTATTTACTAATTTTATCTTACTCAACCCTTTTATTATTTAATAATTAAACACTAATTTTGCCAAAAATAAAAATTCATTTGGTGAATATCACTGAATTTGAATTGTGTATAAAAACCCTAGAAACCCTAGGGTAAAATTCCTAGCTGATTTTTCCCAATAATTTTTGATTTTTTTATTAAATATTTAAAGCAAAAATTCATCCAAATTTTTAAAATTTAGTTGTAAATTTTAAAATAATTTTATTTTAAACCCTAGTTGCATCATCTAGCTCCCAGTCATTTCCCAATAATAATCCAATAATTTTATAATTTTTTGCTTGCATATATAAATAAAAAATTTGAGTCAAATTCACAAATTCAATAGTAATTTCAAAAATAATTTGATTTAAAACCCTAGTTGCATAAAATAGCTCCTAGTAATTTTCCAAACATTTTCTAAATTTTTAGTTGCATATTAAAATCATAAAATCACTTCAAATTTCAAAAATGCATAGTAATTTCAAATAAATTATTTTATTCAAGACCCTAGTTACATCTACTAGGTCCCATTAAATCAAAAACTTTCCCATAAATTTCTAAACTTTTACTTACATGTTTAACTCAGAATTTCAATTTCAATTTCAAAAATTCATAGTAATTTTCAAAAATATTATTTTCAAAACCCTAGTTGCATGTACTAGCTCCTTTTTGCTTCTTACATTATCAACTTACATTTTTGGGAGATCCATATCTTTTTTGTGCAATTTCAAATTCACTATTTTTAGGAATTTACATTTCCTATATTCAGTATTTTCCCTTTCTAGCACTTTGCCTATTACAACTTATTGCAAATCATTAAAACACATTACAAATTATTTTCCTACTTTATTAATGGCCCAATATACTAGTTTTGATAAAACTGATAAAAGATAAATTTAAGAACTTTTAACCAAACATATAGATATACAAGATGACATATTAGAATTCTACAAGAGGAATAAAAAAAAGTGAAAAATGGTTAATTTTCTCAAACCGCAGAGCAACCAATTATAAATGACACTATGGGGGAAACTATGTCTCAACAACCCCTTATAATATCCCAACCTGTGTCTATGCCACCAATTATAATGAGTACATTCATATCCCCTGATGTGGTATCCCTTGTGCAAGAGATAAGATCTCTTCAATCCAAGGTTCTACATCTTGATCAATGTGCCACTAGACCTACATAGGCTTTGGATTATTTTTCTCTTCTACATATACCATTGGCACACCACATTACCTCTACACCATTGTCATAAGGTTTTTTTCAACCCAAGATTACTCTATATGATGTCAAATGTAATCCAAAAACACATTTGAGATTTTTTCACATATCATGCTTGGATTATGTACCAAATGACTGGCTATTTACCAAGCTATTTTCATGGAGTATAAAGGATTATGCTTTATATTGGTTCTATAATCTACTGAATTAGTCAGTTAATGCATTAAAACCTTTTTCTAATTTGTTCCTAACACACTTTAATATAAAAATTGGTGATAAGGTTTCATATACTCAATTTTCTTAGTAGAAACAATGACCAAATGATCATCTCATAGACTATATTCTTTAGTGTAAGACCATATTGGCTAGGATGACTATCCCCATGGTAGATTAGGAGTTACAGGACCTCTTGAAACAAATTCTTATATGAGCACTGCATGAATCAATCATGTTCAAAAGATTCTCTTCCTTCACTAAATTGTGTCACACATTAAAGGAAAGAGAAGTGAAACTAATTTCAATGGGAAAACTAAAGTACACTAATACATCAGACACAACTAATAAGTGTAAAAATAAATTCCCATACAAGGTCAAGTTCAATGATACAAAAAGGAAAAAAAAACCTACAATCAATGCAACTTCAGAGCCTCTTCAATGAATACTTTTATTAGAACCCCCTCAATGTACTTTTACAAATCTCGTAGTTCTTCCATCTAGGGTTTTACATTAGGTTTTGGATTGTAATATTATCTCTCCCTCCTATTTGGTAAGTTGATCCAACAAAGCCCCTTCTAAAGGGATATGATCAACATGCATTTTACAACTAAAATAGGGTATTAGGCCACACAACAAATAGATGCATCAATTTAAAGCATAAGATACATGACCTAATAGATTCAAATGTTATTGATCTTGGCACTTCAGTTTAGCCTCCACCAACAAAGAAAACATAGGATAAAACATTGAAAATATTCTATGATCCATTTACACAAAATTTAAAATAGGATCCATCGGACACATCAGGGTTTCACCATGCATATCATGTACATCCAACACTAAATACATATAGGGCACCTTCAGTTGAGTTACATCCTTTTAGAAACATGATTAGTGTATATAATTCCAAAGTTTTATTTAGACATTCTATCTCCTTCTCAAAGTAGGAGATCATCGAGGATGACTTAGATTATCATGCACTCTTTATCAAAGTTCATTTATAATTAGCCTATTCATAGTGTGCTTATTCATAATGGTTCCAGTCTTAACATGTTCACCATGACACTACTATAACACTTGGGTTATTCAGATTAGGATATAATTCTGATAGACATAGTTATTAGTGGTTTTAATGGGAATATATAGAATTAATTAGGTGAGATAGTACTTCCTTTATAGGTTGGTCCTACATGTGTGGCCACACCATTCACTATAGTTCCTAGCATTGGAGTTTTTTATATGTTACTTGGTTGACCATGGATTCAAAAACTTTGAGAAGTACACTATATAATTCATAGATGCATGAAATTCATTCAAGCTAATAAGGTTATTACAAGTGGTGGAGTTCTATATGAGTTACCACTCCCCACTTTAGAACCATTATGTACTTTATAGTCACCAGTTGTAGTTTCACCACTACTTTTGGTTTTTCCACTAATTTTAGTTTCTCCTCCAGTTTCACTTCCTCTCCCACTTCTTATGCAGACATAGTTGATGCATCCAACACCAGTACAAAGCGTTCATACACCTACACAGCTTAATTATTTTAAATAGCTTCCAGCTATATTATTCATACTCAGGTCAATCTCATTGAGATATCATGCATCTACACATAAATAACATGTTCAAAGAGCTTCTCCTACTTTCAGATGGGTCCCTAAGAACCCTATAGTTGCATCTACTTCTTAGAGTTATAAAGGGACCCCACCATCAATTCTTACTTTAGATATTTCAGAGTATCTACAACATATACAACTTTCAAAGCCACAACCTCAAAATTTTCATCATGATTCATGATCATATAGGATTTCAATACTTGATATAGGACACCATGATTTGGAGTCTTGCATAAGACTCATCAATCATTATCTTTTTTCCTCAACAATTCCTATATATAGTTTATTCTAATTGATTATACATAGATCAAATATTTTAAAATATAAAAATAATACAAAATTATAAAATACAAAAATAATACAAAATTCCAAAATACAAAATCAATACAAAACTCCAAGATACAAAAATAATATAACATTTAAAAAATTTAAAAACATTCAAATATGTCAAAAAAACAAAAACATTTCAATTATATGCATCATCGATGCTTTACACTACTACTAATATGATAGAACTTACATTTGTTGTTTTATGCTATTATATGTTGATTTATCTACATTAACATGCTTCACTTGATCTTTTTTGAGTATGTGTAGTGACATCCAGTTACTTGATTGCTTCACTCTACCCATTGAGGGGGAATCATAATTCTACATTCAAGACACACATTGATATACATACCCACTAGGGGCATCTTATACATGACTAAACCTTTTAGGTTATGTCATTCCTACACTCCACACTCTAAATTATCATGTTAATGTACATTATCTACTAGCTTACATAGATTACTTGATCGACATTTCACTAGTATCTAGCATTTGTGTATTTTTTAGCATATACCTAGTCTTTTACTACTCATGTTTTGTATACATTCATCTCTTGATTTTATTAGTTAGATATGATTATACTTCTAGAATTTACATGCTTTACTTTATTGCTTATCATAACTTGATGTGCTTGTATTTATAGTTCCTTCTTGTCTCCTGTATGTGCCTTAAGACATTTGCCAATGTTCTTTTCTTCTATTCATGTGTGTGCCTTAGAATATTTGCCAATGTCCTTTTATTATACTATTATATGTTCTTGTGGCCCTTGTGCTAACATTACTTACTCCACTTATATGTGTATGTCACATTTAAGCATGCCTTTTATGCTTACTTTCTAGTTTGAGTGGCATGTGCCCATGTCCCTCATTTGCTTGTCCCCTTGGCCACTCTTGTATGCTTATTACTTCTTGCTTTGTGTGTTTGTTTCTTTATTACTTATCGGTTGTTGTAATGTCATGATCCATATCATGCATTTTCATATTGTCTTAGATGCCATGATGGACATCATGTTCCATCCCTCCTTGACCAAACTAATAAACTAACAACTAAAATTTCTAGCTTTAAATTATAGTTTACTACATTTCACATGTTATTATATTGTTATATCTATGTAATCATACCCCTATTGATCTAATAATATTTCAATTCAAACCATGCTATATCTTGAGATATTTTTTTCATTATCATTACTATATCATGTATATTTTCCATCTTAACACACTTTCAAGGCTTCTTCTTCTAAGGGTAGTCATTGCAAGGTACCTATTCCTACCCTCAAAAGAGGGGGAAACAAATAGGAAATTTGATAAAAAAATCTCCTATCAGTTGACAAATCTAGTTTTAGAACAACTAGAATAGCAACTAGTCATTAAACCACTTAAAAAAGACTTGATAGACAATCAAGATTCTAGAATAGTGATTAGTTTCAGCTCAAGACAATAGTACTGACGTTAGAATATAGTGCTAGTGGTGCTACTATCCATTTCTATAACTCTTGTCTAAATAGTAGAAAACCCATATTTTCAAAAAATAGATAAAAAGGTAAGATCAATTCTAGTTTTATTAGCTATAGTTCAGACCATAATTAGCAAATTTAGTATAGTTTTGCTCATAAAATCTAGATATAGGGGGAATCATGCATGGCATGATTTCTCTTACTTCCAATTTTAGATATGGTAATTGGTATAACTTCTAGATTAGAATACATGTTTCAGACACTAGTGATTGGGGGAAAATTACACATAATTTTTCTTCTTTCCTTTCTAAGTTCAACATTACCTAAGCATTCCCAATAGTTTCATTCCTTACTCCATCTACAAGTGGTTGGCATCATTTTGGAGTGGATTTCATACAAGCCTAATCTCCATCTTTTCCATGTTGGCCAAAATTAGCCTAGATTCTAGTACACATTCGGCTATCCATGTCACATTGTTAAATTTATAGAGTATTCATGGGCTTCATGAGCCATATCATATGACATACTTTTTCATACCAGTATCAGTTTATATCTTCACTTCATGGGGTAATTATGGAGCCAAAGGTCCATCCTTTGTATTCTTGAGCCATCTATTCATAGGGATTATACATAGAGTCTAAACATCTATTAGCACATGCATGATCATCTAGCTTCACTTATTAGGTGATGATAGAGATGAAGGTCCAACCTTTGCATTCTTGAGCCACTTTTTAGGGAATTGAGTACTCAACTTCATTCATGATATAACTTTGGGTACATCATCATTAATCACATACCCAAAACACTTAGCCTTATTCAACATCACAATAGGTTTTGTATTGGGTTACATACTTGATGAGGTATATTCATTCCTTTCTCTTCCTCTCTTACCTAGCTTTGTATGTTTTTGTTTTATATTGCATATAATAAGAATCAATATACTCTTTGTTTTCCTTTTGTATATTCACACTTAAACAACATGCTCTCTTTGCACTATCTAGCATTACTTAGAATCATACAAGCTTCATGGGATTTACCTTTTTAGGTAAGTTTAGGTATGATTTATATTTTTATTTATCCTATAATTTCACTTTACTACATCACTAGAATAAAAGGGGGGAAAATATAGTGATAGAAAATTCAAAAACTGGTAACTTGAGCATGGCTAATGACACCCAATCCTTATGTCCCTCTTCCTTGCTCTCATGACCCTCTTAGGCTTAATTTTACTAATTCCTAGAAATATGTTCCCTTCTAGACTTAATCAAAACTAAGCCAATACCCTCTATTTATGACTAATCCATCCCCCTAGGCCCCATCAACTTAAGACATTAGCACCCAACTTAGACACTAGTGTTATACCCTAGGGTGTCCAACTTTGGGTGCTATTTTCCAAGTGCATCTTAGGCCCCAATGGTCATTTCATTATAAATCCTTATGTTTAACCATGTCATCCTAATGTGAATTAATATAACCCATGATCAATATATGCATATATAATCCCATTCAAATATCATTTGGAAAGGGTTGGCAATTATCACTCAAGTAAGCAAGAATACAAGCAAGACCACTCAAGCAATCTTCCCTATTCTGTACATAAAACTAGCATATACACTTTCAAGCCAATTAAAGTCCTTACACCAGGCCTTAGTCATCTAAATCATACCTAGGTTTTGCATTTTCATTCACTATTACACCAAACACTCTTAAAGGGAGATCTTCATGTGGCTTGATCCCTCTTCAGAGTATTGGTATGTAGGCAGCATTCCCAAACACAAGGTGTGAAGCACATTTAGTGTATCTTAAACATAATAACCCCTTTTCCCTATTTCCCAAAGTTTTTTTTAATTGTATATAAGATATAAGTACATAAAGAATCAACTCTATAAGGAGCTATATTGACAATAAGATACTTAAATTTGGTACACATGCTCACACTAACTAGGGAACAAAACCCAAAAAGCTTAAATCATTAATACAATAGCACCAAGGAAGGATTATAGTTATTTTGCCACTCCTATCCACTTTTGGTGCTCCTATCCTATTAGAAAATGAAAGATAGAATCCTATTTGTGATAGTATTTTAGGGTTGCACACAAATTTCTAGACCCTATCTCAATTGGATCAGCATAAAATAAAATAAGTTTAGTTTTCTCTCTCTCTCACTACTATTTTTATAAAAACTCTAATTACTAATAAATTTCATAAATTATTAGCTTTAATTTGGAATATTTGTTACTAATTTTCTCCTACTCAGACCCTTTTATTATTTAGGAATTAAACACTAATTTACCCAAAAATAATAAATCACATGTAATGTATACTAGTCAATAATCCATACCCATATACGTCAAAATGATCAAATCAAATCAATTATAATCAAATATTGACCCTAATAATCAATGGATTAAAGGTTATTAATTTATAGGGTGAAATTAGGATGTACATTTAGGTAATTTGTTTTACCATTGACATGTGAAATGTATGAGCCAACCCAAATGAAACATTTTAATTTAATAAAAATTATGTTAAAAGGCATGTATATTGGTTTTAGTTTGCACCATGAGGCTCATGACAAGTGTGTGGGGGAAATAACTAAATTCATTTGTGCATAGTGAATGAATAAGAGACATATTCACATGGAATAATCAAACACACATTCAATAGAGTGTAAGTATTAATTGTAGGAAATGTATCTTCTATTTTTAAATTATAATATATTAGATATAAATTAAAATGTCTATAGTGTGTGTATAAAAATTATATTTACAAAAATTATAATTTTATTATGATTATGTAAGATGGCATCAGTTTGGTTGTGTTGTTAAGTTTTTAGCCATGTGTGTATGTTACATATTTAACATGCATAATACAAGAGTAATGATAACTAATGTAAATTTACCAAAGAGGATGTTGATAGGCACGTTGATCTCCTATCATATATGGTAGTCAGAAATGATCTGAATAGTTAATTTCTAGTCTATCTTTAATGATTTCTAATACTATGATCCTTAGTTGGCATCTAATAGCTAGTTGGGCCATATTATAAATCACATGGTTAGGATGGGTCAACACATGATTGTGTTTAGGTGGTTCCCAAATGAGTACATGAATATATGATCAAATGCCTATAAAGTGTGTGTAATTATGAGTTGTGAAGTTTGTAGTGAGGTGTGAAGGCTATGATTTGAAGTGACAATTGAATAAAAGTTTATGAACAGGTGCAAGACTTGTGAATAAGGTTTTGAGCTAAATTTGAGAAAATTATTTCACATTATTTTTTAATAAGTGTGAGCTCTACATAGAGTAGCAATGAGGTGTGTATTCAACTATATGATGGATACATATGGATCATTCACAATTTCTTGTATAGAAATGGTTTCCATTGCATCAGGGTGAAACTAAGGAAACTAAACTTAAAGCTCATAATAAGTGTACCACTTATCTTGATTTTCATATTACCCAACCTTAACCACTCAAAAAAATTGATGCATTTCTTAATAGGTGAATTTATTTTAGTTTAATGATATCATCCTTCTCTATGGAGTGAAAGTGTTCAAGATCCAAATCAAAAAGATGTGTTACTATTGTATTAGTAATTAGTGGAGTGTATGTCTTGAGAAGTTCCACATTCAAGATTGGGTGCAAGCCCAAGTATGGAGGGAGATAAAAAAAATTAAGGTGTTATCACTATATCTATGTAGAATGGTTTATGTACAATAAGATAAAGAGTATTAATCTTCCATTGTGGGCCTTTGAAGAATTCCTTCTGAAGGTGTAGACAAAATTTATCACCAACTCAAAATGCATGAGGTGGTTGATGTGCATCATGGTGCTCCTTGTACTTTTCTTATGTGTGAGAGAGGATTTGTTGAACCTATTAATTAACATAATAGACATGTCATATAATATTCTCAACTTTATCTACTTCCTATTATTGTGTGTGAAACTTAGTTCTATTTGGTGCATGGTAAGGGATATCTATAGGTGTTAAATTTTGTAACCCAATACATGTTTGGAATGAACTCTAACCTATATATCTATGAAGGGTCTATTATAGTCATTTTTAATGTACAAAATATTGTCATTATATATACAAGGATGTGTCCAATTGTACGTTCATAAAATATGAATAAGTGTGTGATTAACCAAGTCAATTTGAACATCTATTTGTGGATGAAAAATATATATATATATATATATATATATATATATCAATCTACATACCCATCATGTTCCATAATGATTTCCAAAATTGACTTACAAATCATATATCTCAATTGAAAATGATGGATGTTAGAATCACAAAATGAACCTAAACATGGTTGAATAAATATTAAATAGCATAATTTGTGTTAATGTATTTATTGCATGTGAACATTATATCCATCTTAAAAATCCTATTCACTATGAACACATCTTACTGGTGTCTCATAATAGGAAACCTAGTTAAGAAGTATATGCTAGTATATTCCCATAGCTTGGATGGATCTGATAAAGGTGTGTGAATTTATAGCCTCATATTCATGGGATTAGTTATGCAATAAAAAATCCAAGACATGATGTGGAATTCCATGTATGTGTGCATTTGTGGAAAGTATAAGTGTGACTATAATGTGGATAAAGTTTATGTCACGTTAAAGTGTCCTGAGGTCTTAGCATAGTGCACCTCCTAGTTGAGTCATTATTTATGTGTGCCATTATAAACATAGATATGTATGATCTTATATATAATCTAGTCACATAATTATAACTCATAAACTTGTTTACCTTATGCTATGATGGTGTAAGTCACTATGAAGTCATAATTAAATGATTAGAGGGATATCTACTCTACAAATTTATGGTTGTTTTTATCCAACACCATGATGAGTGCATGAACTAGTGGATGACTAAGGCAATGTGATACCTTATTTTCCTTACCTTTCTTGTGTTTTATCATGATATATAACTAATATATTAAGTCATCTATTTCATGTGTCATGTATTCTCCATCTTGTTCTATGTTTCTAAGAATTGAAGTGGTTTGTGAAATTAATGAATAATTATATCTTTACCAAAAATATAGTGGCACCATTATTTATTTCCTTGAATAATAATGCATATATTTTTCATAGGTGAAGTACATTTTCACAATATCATTGAATTTCTATAAGTGGTATACAACCAGATGTCCATACTACATGAGCATTAAATGAAGCACATAGTTAGATGCATCCATGTTAATTTTGAAGGAATGAATAATGTTGGGAATTATGAGAAGAATAATTTCATAGATGCATTTATTAAGTGCCTCAAAATCATGATGTTGTGCATGAGTCCAATCGAAATTATTTTTCATGTGTTATCTAGTTGAAATCCCAAGAAATGTGTGAGAAATAAAGGATGAACCTATGGTACAAGTTATCAAGCCCAAGAAAACTTCTTAACTATATGATATTATGTATATTAGGCTAATAGTGGATCACTTTTATCTTTTATATATCTACAAGAATGCCTGTGTGATCAACAATGTAGCCTAGGTACTAGAATTGCACAATGTTGAATGTACACTTTTCTAAGTTGGCTTGTAACTTGTGTTTATGAAATGTGTCAAAGATGTGAAATATGTACTCCATATACTCTTCTAAATTATTGATTAAGGTGATAATATCATACTATTAGATGATGATGAAGGATTTTAGGAAAGCCCTAAGTATATCATCCATCAAGTGCATAAATGTGGTTGATACATTAGATAGGCCAACAGGCATGACCAACCATTCATATAATCCTTTTTGTGTTTTTATAATGATATTCTAAATGTCTTCAAGATGATTTGAACTTGATTATAATCTAAATTTAAGTTAATCTTGGTTAGTTATTATGTGCCTCATATCTAATAAAGAAGTTCATAAATGCATGGCATTAGATACTAATTCTTCACCATTATCTAGTTAAGTGCATGATAGTCTATGTAGAGTCATAAGGACACATCCTTATTGGGTGTGAGGCATATAAATATCTCACATGATAAATATTTAGGCATGATCTTTCCCTAATCAATGAACTCTTGTATATGGTACTATATTTCATCATTCTCACAAACTGATTTATGAAACAAGGGATATTCAGATGAGGGGATATAAGAATCAAATTAATGTGGCATTTTAATGTGTAATGTGTTATAAGTCCCTAAGGATATATGAATACTTAACTATGTTTTTTTGATAACTTATCAATATTTTACTATTATGATGTTGTGTGAGTGATGTGCACTACTAGAGTGCACTTTGTCTTTAGTTGTGTAGGTGTTTCAAGGTAAACCATGAGAAAACATGAATTTATTTGAATGTGAGTCAATTTTGTTACATTGGTTTTTAGATACCAAGATGACTTTGTTCACAAACACTAACTGAAATAAGTGGTAGAAATGATATTTGGCATTAATAGTCTAATATTATGGATTGGATAATATGTAGCATTTTAGTCATACATATATTTTATCCCTAATAAGATGTCGTAAACATCCATAGGTGCGATATCATAAGTGACATTATCCTTCATGGGCTTGACTTCATACTATAGATTGCATTGTCACTAGACATGTATATCTTTCCCATACTATAACCACCCTATAACATATGGCCTAGGGTGTGCAGTAGTGGTAATACCAAGGTGTTGAGTTATGTGTTGTGAAATTATGTTCTTCTAACTTCCACTATGGATGATGATGTGGAGAGGCTGACTATTCACCCAAAACTTGGTGTAGAAGAGATGTTCACACTCTTTATAGATGTCAATTCTAGTGGTGATGGTTCTTAGACAAGAGGCATCTAGATTAGTTATGTCCATTAGTATGGGTCTTGATGTATATTGTGTGAGTAAGGATTGCTACACATGACATTCAAAGTCATCATGGGTGGATGAATGATTTTAATGGAGCCACTTATAACCTAGATTATTCTTTCCTTTATTTAAATTATAATGTTTAGGAGCATTCAAATGTTTCATAGTATATTGAGGCTATTAAAAGTTGTGAGAAGTGTCATGATTCTATATAGAAGGCTAATGTGTAGTGAGGGTAGGCCTTACACACTAAATTAGATGAGGAGGTAGAATGTTGATTTATCTTTACCTTGGATTATATCTTGGTGGTGTTACGATATACTTATCCTAAATTTTCATAATTATATAACTCTAGATTCACATAGATATAAGGTGAGAGCACATTAATGTACTTCAGCATGTTATTTTGTTTACTCAAGTTCTCTTACAGGTACATGGAGTAGTTATGGAATGTGTTGGTGTATTATTGCACTAGCTAATCCTTATGTTTATATAGTTTTTATAACTTGATGTATTCATATTAAATGTGTCATAGAGGTTAGTATTACTCATTTAGTGTGACAAAAGTCTTCCATGATTTTATTGAAATGCATTATTATGTATGATACACATTGAAGTTCTCCTACCAGTGGAAAATTAGAATGGACATATTTAGTACTACGAAGGTGATCTTATTAGAATTGGTGATGTATTTTACTCATAAGTATGTCTTAAGTTGTCAAATCCATGAATCCAAATTTTTTTACATCAATCTTACCTTCAAAAAAATGGATGTCAAGATTGACTTGTAATTTTAATGGGGTTTGTAAATGGAACCATTGTGGAACATACTATTGAGATGGATGGGAAGGCATAGGGTTGATTTACATATCTAACTCATTGAAATAGATAAAAATTTATATGTTTTATGCCTCTAGTGTGCTGACAATAAGCCTTAGAACTATTGGGGCTACCTCAAGTTAGTTCTAGGCATTAGTAATATTAATTTTATTGTTGCCTTCTTATAGAATTTTTAAAATATAATTGATTATTAAACCTTCTCTCTCATTTTTATTGTGTGGTTATATGCATATAAAGGAATAGATCATAGCTCTAATACTAATGTTCCACACCATAGGGCACATTACCTATTTTTTGGGGAGGAAAACTAAGTTTTATTATACAAAGTGAATGCAGAGGATATGTATTTATATGGAACAAACACACATTCAATGGAGGGAAGTCTTATTGGGAAGAAATGAAAATTATATTCATAAATCAATGAATATGGGATATATAATATAATGTATACACTATGTGTATAAATAGTAGATGCATCGAGTAAGATAATTATGTTATGAATATGTAATATATCATCGATTTGGATGTGTTATTGACTTTTTGACTAGATGCATGTGTTAAATATTTAACATGCATAATAAAACAATGGTGATAATTGTTATAAAACTACCAAGGAGGATGTTGATAGGTACATCATCTCCTATCAGATGTGGTATTTAGTAATGATTTGAATATTTAATTTATAGGCTATCTTCAATGATTATTAATCATGTGATCCTTGGTTACTATTTAATATCTAGTTGGACCACATTTTGAATCACACAGTCAAGGTAGGATAACATATGGTTTTTCTAAGGTGGGACCCAAAGGATTGAGTTTATGAGAAAATTATTGTAAATTACATAGGAATGTGAGATATAGGTGCTTAGTGAGATGTGAAAGTTGTGATCTGAGGTGATCATTTCACAAACTTATATGTGCAAGCATGAGACTTTTGCATAAGGTCATGAGACAACTTAAAGCAAAAGAGTGCACGTGTTTGCATGATAAGTGTAAGATTTGAATAGTAGAAAAAATGCAGATTTTATTTGACTATGTAGTGAATGCACATGGATTAGGTTTGGTACACTAAATTTATATGATTCTAACTAGAGGTGTCAATAAACTAGGAAATAATGATCTAATTATTAGTATATAGTCTAATAATAATAATAATAATAATAATAATAATAATAATAATAATAATAATAATAATAATAATAATAATAATAATAATAATAATAATAATAATAATAATAATAATAATAAGTGAATGCATAGGAGATGTATTTATATGGAACAAACACACATTCAATGGAGGGAAGTCTTATTGGGAATAACTAAAAATTATATCCATAAATCAATGAATATGGGATATATAATATAATGTATACACTATGTGTATAAATATTAGATGCATCGAGTAAGATAATTATGTTATGAATATGTAATATGTCATCAATTTGGATGTGTTATTAACTTTTGACTAGATGTGTGTGTTAAATATTTAACATGCATAATAAAACAATGGTGATAATTGTTGTAAAACTACCAAGGAGGATGTTGATAGGTACATCATCTCCTATCAGATGTGGTATTTAGCAATGATTTGAATATTTAATTTATAGGCTATCTTCAATGATTCTTAATCATGTGATCCTTGGTTACTATTTAATGTCTAGTTAGACCACATTTTGAATCACACAATCAAGGTAGGATAACATATGGTTTTTCAAAGGTGGGACCCAAAGGATTGATTTTATGAGAAAATTATTGTAAATTACATAGGAATGTGAGATATAAGTGCTTAGTGAGATGTGAAATTTGTGATCTGAGGTGATCATTTCAAAAACTTATATGATCAAGCATGAGACTTTTGCATAAGGTCATGAGACAACTTAAAGCAAAAGAGTGCACATGATTTCATGATAAGTGTGAGATTTGAATAGAAGAACAAATGCATATTTTATTTGACTAGGTAGCGAATGCACATGGATTAGGTTTGGTATACTAAAGTTATATGAGTCTAACTAGAGGTGTCCATAAACTAGGAAATAATGATCTAATTATTAGTATATAGTCTAATAATAATAATAATAATAATAATATTATTATTATTATTATTATTATTATTATTATTATGTACAAACTAGGAATTGTTATAATTAATTGATATAAAATTGGGTATTATAAAAATATAATATTATTCAATAAGAAGTGTGGAAAAGAGTCATATATGTATGCACAAGTCCTGTATTATAAATATAAGTCAAGACTGACATTGTTAAGTGTTTAATACCATTTCTATGTGTCTACACATGATTTCATTTTTATAAATAACACATAATACACAAACATTTATGTTGAGATAAGTTATTTGTAGGATTCACACCTCACCTCAAAAGGGAGGCATATATTAGGCTTCTCTTAGAGATTAAATGTATTTAAAATAAATAATTCATAATTTGGGTTAGACTACATGATTCAAATTCATACAAATTGAGGATTATTTGGGGAATTATACATTATTATGAGGAATAGCTAATATATTTTATGCATTATGAGACACATTATGGTTAAAATTGAGAAACTTTTATCAAATTTATCAGATTGAGTATATTTATAGACAAAATATGGCATTATATATAACTTTATGCTATAGATATATTATATTTGTGGCATGAATGAAGTTAATGAAAAAACTTTTCTATTTATATATTCAAGATAAAGTTTAATATGTAAGTAATTTAGGTTTAAAATCCATCTATAGTGGTTGAAGTGGACTTTTAATTTCTGCATGAATAAATTTAAGGTATAACCATGATATTCAAACTTGTTTTGGGTTGTTATTAGAAACCCATGTTACACCATGATGAAGTAGATTGATTAGATATATTTGAAACTTGGACTAACATTGGATTGGTCTATAGGCACTGGGATACTTGTATCTTAAACCAAACCTCTAGATTATGAGGCTATATCCTTTGATCATATCAATTTTGGATAAATTTACTAAAACATACTATGATTTTTGGGGTGATAATATTTAAAGGGATTAATTAAAGGGAAATCCTATTCTAATGATGGTGATACACCTATATTTCTAGTTCATCCAATCACATTTTTATTTATATAACACTAATTAACTAAAAATGGACTAAAAAACTAACTCTAATGTTCCTTATGCAATAGTGTTTCACATGGATGTCTTAATGAATGATAATATACTGGAGGTAAAGATATAAATGTCTAATTTGATACAATTTGAACCTTATTACACTATAAATATTGTTACCAATGTTTGACACTTCATATAACCCGCATAAGATAATTTATCAATAGATAGTTGTGACAAAGACAAGCCAAGGGAAGATTTATCCACTTTTACACATCTAAAAAAGCATATACACACTATAATTAAATCATATATATGATATAATAGTCCATTTTATTTACTCAATAGGTTGTAAACATCAATCTTGGTAGAGCTTCATCATGCCCAAGAGAGGGATCTTGAAAATAGGAGTAAAAGCTTGAATATATAGAACATGAGAAGAGAAGAAGCCAAGAGAATGGGATAGAGGAGATAAGGAATACTTATCCAATAATAAACTCTAGATTATTTTATTTATAATAATTATCAATAGTCCTTCATCACATATCTCTATGTCTAGTGCCTTGCATGCTCCTTTCATGAGCTATTTGGCATTGAAAACAAGGTGGTGGGCCATCTTTGACTTGTTAAAACTCATTTTATAGAATTCTACACCATATATTGGAAAATTAATCATCTTAACATGAGAATCAAGTTTATTGAATGACCTCTCCTCCATTGAGATTTAGAATATGCATTGATTCTCACTTTAGATTAGTTAACTCATGGTAATGATTAGTTATGCATGAATTAGCACTTGAAGACTAGTTGTTCATGTAATTACCACTTTAATATCATATATTTTGTGTGTTTTATCTTAAGGATCATTTATATATGGGTTTCCACTCTCCATAAAATCACTTCATCATTTATCTACACCATTCTTCACTTACTTGCTTGACCAAGTAGGTCTACTAGGCTAATTAGGCCTGGTACCCTAACTATATGCACATTATGTGTTTTAAAATCATGAATGAAACATTATAAACTTGTGATAAAGTGATTTTTAAACCCATAACAATTACTCAAACCATGACATATGTACGCATAGGTAGGCAACACCTGTAAACTTATCAAATTGAGGTACTGGGTCACCTTTTCCTTTATTTCCTCTAGATTGGTTGATTTGAAGAGAAAAATAATGGAATTTATAGGCATTTATTTTAACATATGATGAAATTATGAGGAATAAAAAGTTCAAAACTTTAATATCTATTTATTGGCATTCATTAAACTACCTTGTACCTCTATTTCATACATTTTTCCCTCAAAAACCCTATTTTATACCATGTCTATATAATTTAGTACATCACAATAACATTTAGAGTACCCTCTCTTAGTTTAATTCAATTTTCCAATGATTATTATGTGATTAATGGGGTTTTTAGTGCAAGAAACTTCACTTTTCTCAAAACTAGTCTATAGGAAGCTTTGGGGGAGTTTTGGAGGTGAACCTTATTAATGATGGTTCATAATGTATGGAAATCTTTTAAAAAACTTATTTAAATGTATATTTATTCAATATACCCATCCAAATTTCTTTATAATCTTGGGTTCCCATGTAAATGTTGTGGAAAGATACATATGTAATGAAGTTTGCTTGTAGGGTTATAAATGCATTTTAGACATGCTTATACTCTTAGTGATGATTCAAAAACCTCATATCCTTAAAAAAAATCAATAATTAATGAATTATAATAAAATATGTATCCTAAAATCATTCTAAGATAATTTTTTCAAACTCTTCATGTGCTAAAATATATGATCATCTAAACAGGCATTTCAAACTAAGTGTATGGACTGTGTAGTTCAAATTTTCTCTTGAGAGTGAAAATAACCTTTAATTATCCTTCCCTACTTTAAATAACCTCATATAAGACTTATAACATCCCATTAAAAAAAATTTCATAATTTCATAGTGATTTGTAGTTCCTAAAAGTATCTTCATGTAGTGTAGACCTTATAGGTCTTAAGACTAACTTTAGGCCTAAAGGCCTAATATTGAGTTGTAGGGTTTGAGGCACCTTTAATAGAATATTAGGGTGAAAAACAATTTTTTTAAAATTAATTTACATCCCATTTTACTTCATTTTTATATCCAAACTTCACTTTGTCTTGATGGTCACTACCCTAGTGTTTCAAGCAATCATACTTGTTAAACCTTGATAGTTGGGTTTGGTTCTCTTTCTTGTACGACCTGAGATTAATTATCATAAAAATATAATTTTATTCCTCTACCTATTATCAATAATATTTTATAAATATCAAATAACTTATATATGTATATGAAACTCTCAATTTATATGCATAAACTAGTTACATGTATATCTCTTAGATTAAACTTTAAGGGTTTTGACTTGAAAAATTGAGTGTGATAAATATAAATAGGTATTAAATACTAAAAATCACAATTACCTACCTTTAAACCTTTATCATGAGGTTTAAAACCTCTATTGTTCTTTAAAACACCTCTCAAAAGCTTATATAGTCTCCTCTATGACTACTTAACTAACTAGGTTCTCTCTATGATAGAATAGTGAGTGATTCCAATGACCATATGATATTCAGGATGGAATGGATAGATTAATATATTCATGAATACTATTTGTAACAAATTTTAGATATTAACTCCATATTTAGGTTTTTTTAAGTCATAATGACATAACTTTATCTCCTTTTGACTGTGTTTTCATGATTTTAGGATTGCTCACCTACATATTAGGATTTATTTAGTCCTTTGAAAATGACTAATGGTATATGAGGGTTAAACCATTTATTTATCCTCATTAAAACAATCAAACATGCTTGATTTCCTCATTATATAATATATTACTAGTAGGTGTCTTTGAGAGGTGGTGACTATTGTATCTTGGAAGGTTTGTAACCTCACTATCAACCAAGATACCTACTTTATATCATTTAACTTGCTTATATTTATTTAAAAATTCAACCTCTCTTCATTATTTATGTCTCATAGGTTCTTCTCCAATCTTGGTAAGACTGAGTTTTACCTTCCTTAATTGCACATTACCTCTGAGTTGGTTGTAGATGCTTATTTGACTATGCTTTATGTATTTGACTATGTGGAAGGACCTTCAAGGAGTGAGTTAACTTATCTTAAACATAAATTAAGGGGATGATTATTAGGTTCACTTATATCTTTATCATCACTTACTACTTCATTGTGTTGCACTTGTAGACATCCTTCATTTGATATAGGTTTGATCAATAGGAGGGCTTATAGGTTAGGGCTTATAGGTCACTTTTAACTAAATAGGCCACCTTGAAATCACATATAAACCTTTAAATTTGTGATAAAATCAACCAAGATACCTCCACTATCACTATCTGATGATACATGAGGGGTATATTAAGCATAAGGCAATTTGGCCTCCCTTATCTCATTTAGCATTTTTCATGACCAAGATGGCTATAGGTAAGTATTTGGGACACTATATGGAAAATATGTTGATGAAGGTTATGATTTGATTTTATTACTTATTAAACTTCATCCTCTACCATTAAACTTAAAACCTCTTTATCATTCATCTTAACTAAGACCAAGGCCTTGATGCTTAGTTTCAAAACTTAGTCATTATGAGGCTTGTCAAACCTTGATGTATAAATGGAGATATAAAAATAATGATCTATGCTAAGTGAGGTTAGGATATGTTTCATAGTGTCCATTGTAAACTTTAATTTCACTTCATTCATCATAGAATATTATTTATCTCCCACTTGTCTTGATCTATAAGAAATTCTTAAGACTACCTTCAAGTATATTCATGACCTCAGTTATAGGTGAAGATGGGTTTTTGAATATAGGTGATCATTATTCATTGATTATATAAATGTCTTCTTGGATCATCTTATGGAATTTTTACACCTTTATCATTACATTACAATCATGTCCACTATCCTTCTTTAAGGCTAGAATATTGAACCTTATTGGAGAGTGGTGACTTGACTATGTTTTGATGTGATTATATGGATTGAGATATATTTAGACCTAGAGAATCTTAAAGATATATTATATGATCTTCACATTATTTCATAAATGATATCCATAGGTTCCAAAACCTCACTTGAATCTCAAAATCTCTTGAAGGTCTTCACTCATTTGTCTACCTAATTTTTGGGTTCTTGACTATGTTTTCTTGAAGAGATGATTGTAGGACTATTTGATGAGGTGAATGACCATGATATATTGAAATTTAAACCTCATGTCTTGATATAATACAACATCATTCCATATGAATCTCAAACTTTGGTAGACAACTCCATTGATCTTAAAGATGTATAAACAACTTCTTTATCATCCATTCAATTGGTCAAACACATATATACTTCAAGCTTCTTCAAACATTGGTGTATATGGATTTTCATATGGAAATATGTTCAAATATGAGTTTGATATATCATTAGGGTACCTTATATCTATGTATCATATTCATCACCTTTTAAAATGTCCTTTTTATATGTCATTACTCCACCTTTTTGAAAATATGTTTTTCTTCCTTCTAGACTTTGACTATGAGTCAACATCAGGACCTTGTATGTACTATGTACAAGTTTTAGACCTTGAATTTAGTACCAAAAAACCTCTTATCATTTAAACCCTATGTTCTTACCTTGATTGAATCTCTTTAATAAGATCAAATCTCCCTCAAATACCATTTCTTCTCCTTGTCTTGTATCTTTTATTTCCCTCTTTATAACATGGTTGTAGATGACTATTTAGGGGTCCTTTAAATGGATTGTGTTAGAGGTAGAGCTTTAGAGGGTCACAAAATAGTATTAATGATATTTTACTTAATAATTTTTAGCTTGAGAATAGATTTCAACTATCTTCATTTTATAACCATGCCTTCTAGTGTCCTCAAGGCAATATCTTCATGAATTATAACTTGACTAAGTTCCCTTAGTTGTAGGTGGATATTTCCCTCTATTTATCATTATTTTAAGGTATACAAATCAAATTTGCATGATAAAGATGCTTATTCGTGTTATTAACTCTTCTTGGGAATGGATACATGAGGTTAATTTGATTAGACAATGATATGTTGACAATGGATGATGGAAAATGATAAATATATGGAAAAAAATCTTGAAACAATGATGAAATGGAAGTATGAAGTCTGTGTTTGGAATAGTAGAAGATGGAGGTGAAAGGAACATGTGAAGTGTATGCCAAGACCATGTTGAAGTGTCTTAATAAATAATAGGCACACCCTATATAATATATATCATTTTAGAAGATCTTAAATGAGGTATTCATAGTGAAAAAGAAACCAAGGACTCTATTAGAAAACTTTGACATATGTTAAAACACCTTAACATATGTTAAACTAGGAATATGAAGGTGTTTGAATGATCAGTGATATTTTAGGCTATGAATCTTCATGAAAATTTTAGAAACATGAGGAGAGGACATATGAACATGAATTAAATCCCTATAAACAATATTCCAATAAATCTTGATGTTCATTTTCTCTCTTGAATTATACAATCTCTAAAATTGCTTGTAGACTGTAAAATTGCATTGTATTTTTTTTTAAATGGATATGACATCAAACATGTGAAAATAAGTTGAATAATGCCATGGAAAGGTGGATCATGCTCTTGAAAAACTCCATAATCTTTAATTTTTCTACCAAAATGCCTAGAAGAGGATAAATATTAGAACATTGGTTGCTTGCTTGGATGAAAAACACTTAATGAGTGCCTTGAATTGAAAAGGATGGTTCATGAAGGAGATAGAGAGAAAATAAGAACCAATTTGATATATATATAAGCTATATGAGACCCCTTTATCTAACAAAAATTTTAAACATTGATTTTCTCTCTTATGGTTGTACCATCTGTAAACCTGAAGGGCTCTCTTGATGTGAAAATAAGCAAGGTTAATGGAGTGAACAATTTTTGGTCCTATATGAGGTCTTTTTCCCTTGAATATTTTCTATAATACCTATAATAACTCCATATTAATGATAACAATCCCTATTTTATATAAAAGGCCATATAATTTTGTATTCCTATATGAAAACACATAAACATAGCCCTTTATTTGCATTTATTTCACACTTAGATATTGAAACTACCAATTTAGGGTATAAAAAGGATGATTACATGTCATGAAGGGGTTTCAAAAAATAAATAATGAATTTTACATATTTATATGGGAAAATTTAGCATGTGGGATTCTTTTAAGGCCAAAATATGTCTTATAGTTACATGAAAATATGTTTTCAATGCATGAACATTTGAATTAATGCAATTTCATGAATATGAAAGTGTGTGAAGATATTTTGGATGATTTATGTGGATTTTTTACTCCAATTTAAACATTAAAAGGCTAAAAATCTCTCTTTTATGAAAAATACACATAGTTGATCACCATGAAGAGGCTATTATCAATTATATCAAAATTTTCAAATTATAAGGGTTGGTATTTGGCCTTGGCAGGCCAAATTGTGAACATTTTTGGTGACTCATAGGGGTTGACCAGCCTATTGGTCAAGAGATACTACTAATTTTTTCATGAAAATGATAGTTTGAAATAGGACAACATGGCTTGATGACTCTCTTAAACTACCAAATAGGATTTTGTACTTTAAAACACCTCTCTTGACTATAACAAACAACAAGAATCAAAGGAAATAGAAAAAAGAATTAAAACTAAACTAAGAAACAAGAACTTAACCTAAGGAACAAAATAATAATAAAAACATAAAAACAAGGTATAAGTCTACTTGTTGTGCTAATCACTTATTAAAATATGATAAACAACCTAAAAAAACTAACCTAAGATCAAAATATTTCCTCCAGGGTCAAATAGAAAACTTGATTTTACCATAGCACCTTAAAGTATGATTTCCACCTCTTGATAGTTTCTTTTTGTAGATAAGAGCATTATCATTTTTATGGCTTCTTATGGAAAAACTAAACCTTATAATTCTATTTTAAGGTGCATGGATTGTACATGTGGATCTAGGACCTATACAATCTCCTCCTATATTCTTCTTTCTTCCATCAATAATTCTATTCTACCTCATTCATGGGTTGATGATGGTTTGACCCATTATCATGCAATGAATATATTGGTAATTCAACTAATATGATTTTATTGGTGTCTTCATTCTAATCATGAGAATAAAAATGACCGGTTTCCATAGTGTTCCTTACAATACCTTCATCAAGCTCCTTATGAGGTAAATATGAACTATAAAAACTTGAACAAAAGCTCTCCAAGTCCTCCTTAAATTCCATATTTTCATGATCAATTGTAAAAACATGGGTTTCACTACCATCCTTACCATTTATCTATGAGGAATCGTGTTGATCAAACATCTATAACTCTTTGATAGTCATATGAAGGTTTTGTATCTATTGCACTTGCTTCATCTTCATCTTTAATATAGAATGGTAGTTCAACTATCTAGTCAAGCTCTAGCTCATCTTGCCTTGGTGTCTCTAGACTTGCATTTCCTTTTTTAAGCTCAAAAACATTTGTGGAATATTCATGTGAATATACAATATAATGTATTATTCCATCATTCAAATTTTCCATATTGACCTATTCAATCTCACTCAAAAACTCATGGTAAAGTTGTTGTTAATTGTCATCAAATTTAGGGATGTTCTCAACCATAATAACGGTTACATGTGAGTAGTCTGCATGGCTTGCTTCTAGAGATGGAGTTTCTTATACCTCATCTTTATCAGCTACTAGAAGTTCTTGAGAAAAATATAATTCTTATTTAAGTGAAACCTCTTACAACTCATCATCTTTTGCATCGTAGAAGATTGAATCATGCCTATCCATGCCAAAGGGGGTTCTAATAATGATTTATTCTTATTCATGCTCACTCAAGTCACCCTCATATTCAATCACCTTAGATAAATAATCTTCACTTACCTCCTAAAGTATAGGCTCCTTCTCAAAGAGTGTCATGGTAGATCTTAAAAAATACTAAAGAAAATGAGATAAATCCAAATGTGTTACCATGGATGCTTGATTCTACTCATGGGGTTGGTCAACTTGGACAACCATCACTTCCTCTCTTTGTTGCATTTATCCTTGAATATAATTTCATGAGGGAAAATCCTTGGGATCTTAAAAAGGTAGGGGTGGGGGATGAATGACTTCAAGCTTGTCCTTGACTTCAACATTTTGACTTATGCTTGAATAATGCAATTGTTTCCAAGTCAGAAACATGGGTTTAGGACCCTCTTGAATTGGAGATACTTTAGCTTAGGGCATGATTGGAATAACTTCATGCTGAGATGTAATTTGGATCCATGGATAGTGGAATAGAGTAGTAAGAGGTAGAAACTTTTGAGATTTTTTATTTTATTTTTCTTATCTCAATGCTAAAATTTATTCAATAATCATTTGGTTTATCCTCTTCGTCTCCTCCAACTCATCAAAAAAAAATTGTCTTGGAAGGGTGGTTGAGGAGGTAAAGAGGGAAAGAAATTTTGATAAGGAGACTAAAATTAGAATTTAAGTGGCTCATATTAAGATTAGGAAAGTTCATAAAGGGTATTATAGGGTTGGTATGGGCCACCATAATACTGATCATAAGGTTGATATGGGTGAATGTAGGGATGATAGAGGTGAGGATGAGATGGATAGGGATCATATTGGAACTGGGATGGTAGATAGAGATGTTCATAAGGAGATGAATGACCAAAATATACTTTATAAGCTACCATAGCTTATTAGAAGATACATGAAAAAAAATTAATTTATGAATAAGAGCTTCCCTTTACCTTAGAGATGAGGACCATATGCATGCTTGAGACTACTTGTGAACATCAATATGATGTAAATGAGTACTCCAATGGCTAAATCTTGGTCTCACTGAGCATGATAGAACTACTAAAAAAATGAGTTGCATGCTTCTAAGTTAGATTGCTCAGATCTCCTTCAAATATAGACTAATATTGGATTGGTCTATAAGCAATGAGATACCAATATCATAGACCAAACCTCTAGAATATAAGGCTAGATCCTCTAAATATATCAATTTTGGATCAATTTACTAAAATGTAATATTATTTTTGGGGTAAAAAGATTTATAAGGATTATTTAAATGGAAATCATATTCTACTAATGGTGATACACTTATATTTCTTGTTCATCCACTCAAATTTGCACTTCTACAACATTAATTAACTATAAATGGACTAGAAGACTAGCATTAATGATCCTTAGGCAATAGTGTTTCACATAGAGATCTTGATGAATGAAAATAAGTTAGAGGTAAAGAGAGAGAGTGGTATACTTTGAGACACTTTCAACCTTGTTACACTAAAAATCTTATTACCAACCTTTAACACTTCATATAACATGAAAAAGATAATTCATCAATAGATAGGTGTGATAAGGGCATGTGAAGGGAAGATTTATCCACTTTTACACATTTGAGAAAGTATATACACACTATATTTTAATCATATATATTCTTCAATAATCCATTTTATTGATTCAAGAGGTTACAAAGCTCAATCTTGATAGGTTTTCATCATGCCCAATAGAGGCATCTTGAAAATAGGCCTAAAAGCTTGAATATATAGAACATGAGAAGAGATGAAGCCAAGAGAATGGTGTAAAGGAGAGAAGGAATAGTTATCCAATCATCAACTCTAGATTATTTTAATTATAATAGTTATCAATAATCCTTCATCACATCTCTTTGTGTCTAGTGCCTTGCATGCTCCCTTCATGAGCTATTTGGCATTGAAAACAAGGTAGTGGGCCTTATTTGACTTGTTCAAACTCATTTTATAGAATGATATGACATATCTTGGTAAATTAATGCTCTTAGTATGAGATCAAGTTAAGTGAATGAACTATCTACTATTGATACTTATAACATGCATTGATTCTCACTTTAGATCAGTTAACTCATAGTAAGGATTAGTTATGCATGAATTAGCACTTGAATACTAGTTGTGCATGTAATTTACAATTTAAGACCAGATATGTGGCATGATTTATATTGAGGACTAGTTATCTATAGGTTGACACTTTACATCAACTCACTTCATCAATTTTCTATGATATTCTTCACTTACATGCTTGGCCAAGTAGGTCTACTAGGCCAATTAGTCCTAGTTTGTCGATAAAAATCCATGTTTTGTTATTTTGGAGCAATTCATATTTGGTTTCAAAATCACTTGGTGTAGTTAGAAGTTCCTCAACATCTTATAGAAATTTTTCTTTTGGCTTATCCCTTTCTTAGGACCCCTTTCCAAATTTTTTCCTAAGTATCATCCTCCATCCACTTTTTTCACATGATAGGCACATCCAGTTTGAAGAGGATCTAGTTTCATTCCCATGGAGAAAAAATATACATATGGTATCCCCACACTCTTAAAATCCATTTAATCTTGGGTTAGACCTCCAAGTAGTGTTATTGGCTAGTCAGTAAATAAATGGTGCCCACTGAGCCATTATCTTGTTGAATGCATCTTGAACATGTGGCATCCCCATGCTCAATTTTGAAAATAAATGCCCAATTTCCTCTAGGAGGAGTGATATCTCAACACATGGCACCCCCATGCTTATCCTCACCAAGGAAGTGCCCATTTTCTCTAATGGAGTACCAATTCAAGACATGTCACCCCCACACTTATCAAGAGCAGTTTTGGTTTGTTAGAATTTAGAGCATCACCATTAACTAGAGAATATTAAAAGGGATCCACTAGTTAGTTGTGAAAAGAAAGAGTTGAGCCCTTTCTATGTGATATAATTACACTCTTCAAAGGGAAAGGTTATCCTATTAGATTTTGGAATAACACCATTAGATGAGGGTGTGGGTTCTTCCTTCTTAGTAAATATTTTGAAACACTTTAATCCTAGCTTGAAATGTAATATGTTGATTTCTAAGGGATAAATTTTGAGGGAACATAGCATGATAGGGACAAATATGGAGATTTACATGTGGCTTCACTACACCACTCCTAAGCATTATGGCCTTAATAAGATAGAGTGGTTGTATAATATCTAAGATCTGAAGAGTAACTACACTCATGAGCCTAAATTCCTTTTTTAGTTATAATATCATGATTATTGGCATGAGTGTTGGGATTTATAGGTGTCATCCTCATGAGAGTTCATCTCACCTATATATTATGGGCTTTGTCTTTTTGGAAGGGGCTGGTTACCAGTTTAATTGTAGTAGCTACTTTGTATACCACCACTTTTAATAGAATCGATGTAATAGTAGTTAGCATTTTCTCATTCTTCAACCTTAATAGGTGCCCCTCATAGGTGTGACTAGAAATTCTGTATGTTCCCTTGAGGCCTTATATATTATTTTCTCCATCTAAAAATGAAGAGGATGTGATATTCTATGTCAACTTACTTGGAAAATTGTCTCTATTTGGTATTTCTTTTCTTCTACTTCTATAGTATTGATCATTACTTTCATTATAGATCTTAATTCATGTTATATGCTCCTCTATGCTTTGTAGTTTTTAAGGGTTTGATCTATTTTATTCAATTATATTCTAAGTGCTTTGAATATCTTGGTGCATCACCTTAGTTTTGTTTTTATTTTTATTTACATTTCTCTCTCCCCTTTCCATACCTAACTTTGAATGGAGAGCCAACTTCTAGAATCCCAAAGGTTTTTTATATACTACACTTAGTCCCACACTTGTAAATCTTCACTTAGGAGGTTTTTTAACCTAGAATGAGAGTTTTAGGCATCAATAGTTTTTTATATTTTGGCACACCTATAGAATTAACTGGTTTGATTGACTAAGAACCCATGTTTATGAGCCAAAGGTCTATAACAAGGTCATAAACAATAATTAATCTAATCCTACTAACACCACCTCTAAGAGCTCTAACTCACCAAAGAACCATAGTGTCTAGCATTACTTAGTAATAATATATGGCCCTTCCAATCCAACCAGAGAACTTTATATATAAAATAGAGGTAACCTATTGATTCCTATGACACCTCCAGCTATATGGGACCCCATGCCTATGAATGCCTTAAAGGAACTCCATAGATTATTAGGGGAGGATTTCAGAAGTGTTGTATAACATCTTAAAGATGTCATGAATGTATGTACTATGCATTATGTCATGCTTTAGAACATGGCCTTAAGGCTACTAATGTCATATTTCAAAGGAAAAGATATTGATTGGTACCAATATTTGCCAACCAACTCTATCAACACTAGGGATGACCTAGGCAACAAATTCTTTTAGTGATTTAATGAGAAATTACACCAGTCATCCCTCTTATAGAAACTCATAACCATCAAGAAAGGCTCACAAGAAGCCATTATCAATTTCAACACCAAGTTTGACAAAACCTAGAAAAGGATCATAACAATGGCCTAACTACTCATAGGTATGGATATTATGTTTTATCTCAAGGATTTTAATTCAGACATTGTAGTTATGATTCATTTGCTTGGAGGCCACACACTATTGGAAGATTATGATCTAGTAGTAACAATTGAGAATAATTTGATAAATGTGGAAAAGCTACCTTTATGCACATCAATGTTTATGTTCATAGAGATATCAATTCCTCCAAAAGAAGAATCCAAATTTACCTTAAGAACTATATGTATGTATATCTACCCACCCAAGCAAGTACATCTAATCAATCCTCCTTGACTAGATAAATGAATGATATGAAGAGTATCTTGTGAAACTTTTCCAATGAGATAATCAATCTCAAAATATAACAAGCTAACTTTGAATCCCTCTTTAAATAACTACCAAGAAAGGAGAGCACCATATCAACAAAAATAGTACTAGGAGAGACAAAGGCCAAAACATCAAGCTATAAATCATCAAGTGCCAAACAACCAAATGTATCCCATGAAGTAAATAGTTTTTGTAATAGATCCTTTGCATACAGTAGTGCCTAACACAAATACAGAGGTAATTCCTAGCCAAAACAACTTGCTAGATGACTATAATTCATGGTGATTTACCTGTAATGATGCTCATGGACCTCAAAATTGTTTAAGGGCTAACTTTTAGCAAAAAATTGTTGAATAGTGATGACAAAGGAAACCCCTTGATTTGGCCTACACATAATAATATTTGGGGGTTGAGAATATACTCTTGATGACATAAATGTGAGGGATGTCCCTATAACAAGAAGAATAAATATCCCTAGAACATGCACTATTCTCTTGGGTTGAATATGAAGATGTAGTCTACATGAGAAAAGTTCGCATGTATAGATCCCTATAGGTTTAATTAGATTACTACACTCTATAAGAGAAAATATTGGTTGAAATCCCTAAATCCACTATAAGTCCCAAAGTGACCTTTGAGAAAGGACCAACATGTCTTACCTACCCAAAGTAGATCAAGGTAGTGCATAACAAAGCAAAAGATCTTGTTGTCTAATGTCAAGGGTCCTACAACATGGTAGAATAGTTGAAGAGGGTTTCAACATACATCTCCTTCTAAGATGTCCTATTTATCCCCAAGAGAAGCAAAAAAATCCCATGAAAGGAAAGCCAACTGTGAAACCTACAAGGACAAAGGGAAAGGAAGATAACACAAGTGCACAACCTCATATGCTCTCTACATTCATTAAGACCAAAGAAGGGGTAAGAAAAATAAAACCTACTCCATCATATCTAATGTTGATTATGGGGAAGAAATTATTGCATGACTTCATGATTGATTTAGGTGCAAGCATGACTGTGATGCCTAAACAAATATCATATGCACTTTAATTGAAGTATGAGCCATTGAAAAAAGGAGTAATGTAACTAGATGGACAGAAGGTTCAAAACTTAGGGATCATTAGGGATCTTCCACTCATGTTATATTATTATCCTACCTTTACTATATTATAGGACATTATAGTGATAGACATCATACCTATCTTTGGGTTATGTTTATCAAGAGACTTCATCATTAAGATAGGTAGATATTTATTATTGGACTAGTCCCATTTAATCTTGAGGACCAAGTATAAAGTTAAAGGTGTTATCTAGATTGCTTTACCTAGAACACATAGTGGACAAAGTTATGATGAAATTCAAAGCAACACACACCTCCTTCTCAAGGGTACAAATGCATTATGTGGATATATTTGAAGTAGAAAGTGTTATAGATACTATAAGTCCAAAGGAAGAAGCCCTTATGAATGAATTCATTAATAATGACCCATTTGAAAACTCCAATGCCACTAGTCTAAGAACCTACATGATCCATGATGAAGATCAGACCATTCTCAAGGTCATAAAGAAGAAATGACACTAGAGGAAAGTGTTTGAAAATGAGCCCATATTCTAGACTTTAAATTTTAATGGTATAAGATGCAAGACCAGATTTGGATCCAACAATCAAATAACATCTCATTCTAGAGAAGAGACCCTTCAAGCCTTCTAATTTTAGTTTGCCTATATAGATAAAGAGGCTAAATACAATGCATTAGTCTATGGACTTAGCCTTCTTGAGCAGATGATCATTAAATAGTTGAAGGTATTTGGTGATTCCAAATTAGTAGTAAGGTAGGTAAGGGGATAGCATCTACAAAGAATATGTGTATGAGATCCTACCACCAATGTATATGGGGTCTGATTGAATCCTTCAAAGCCTTCAACATTCAAATCATCCCAATGGACTCTAATGTGGAGGTTGATAGAATGGCAATGATATTTTCCCAATTTGACCTAGTAATAGACTTTATCATTAGTAAGCAAGCATTGCAAGTAATCATCAAGCCTGTTATCCTAGACAATGACCAAAATTGGTAGGTGTTTGAAAATGATGCTCAGATTTCCATTTTACTCTAGTAATCATGTAAATTTGTAGAGCAACTACATCAAAAATTTAAAGAGGCTTGTGGGGACCAAATCATATAGTTAAAGACTAATAAGTTTCTAAAGGTCCTCATTACCATAGAGAATTATTTTTGCTCTGATGATGCAATACATGATAGGCAAAAGTTTATGAAAAATAAGGGTGATTTCTCTAAGCCTGATGTTATAAGTGGAAGGAATTTGAGGGTTAGAAAATAAGTTCCCAAGAAAGATAAAGAGTAGTTGGTTTATTTTTGCAACAAATATAAATTATTAATCACATAGACTTATGATGACTTTAAGGGATATGAATGTTAGGTCATTTAACACACTATTAACTTAGTAAAAAGAGCTAAACTAGTTTGATAGAAACAAAGGTTGGTAAACCTAAAGATTGAATCCTTGATGACCTAAGAGCTCAAGAAACTCATTGAATCTAAGATTATAAAACCAATTAAGAATTTGACTTGGGTGTCTAACCTAGTTTCTGTGCAAAAGAAGAGTGGAGAGATTTCACTATGCATAGACTTCTAGGACCTAAATAAGGCATCATTGAAGGACCATTACCCCCTTCCCTCTATGGAAAAAATCCTAAAAATAGTAATGGGAATGAATATTTTATCTCTATTAGATGGATTCTAAAAGTACAATTAGGTATGGGTGAATGAAGAAGGATAACATAAGACCACCTTCACCACAAGGTGGGGAACCTTCAAATATATGAAGATGACTTTTGACCTCTGTAATTTCAAGGAAACATTCTAGTGGGAAATGGATGTATCTTTCAAAGGGCTAATCAATAATATCATCCTCATCTATTTGGATGACCTCATTTTTTTTCTAATAACAAGGAAGACCACTTTGACCATCTGGAGAAGGTTTTCCAAAAGTGTTAAGAATTCAAGGTGTCTCTTAACCCTAAACAATGTGTCTTTTGAGTCCTACAAGGAAAGATACTTGGATATGTAGTATCTGATGAAGGGATGACCATTGATCTAGAGAGAATAAATTCCATCAAAGACTTATCATTTTCAATAAATAAGAAGGGAGTGCACTCTTTCCTTGGAAAGATTATTTTCATCATAACGTTTATATCTAACTTCATCAAATTAGTGGGACCAATCACCCTGATCTTGAAGAAATACCAAGCCTTCAAGTGGACACCCAAAGGAAGAGTGGCATTTGATGAAATCAAAGATGCAATATCTATCGTACAAGTACTAGTTAACCCTAACTTTTCTAAATACTTTATCATGTATGTCCATGGGAGTGAACATAACCTAGAAGTTGTGTTAACTTAAAAGGAAGAGGAAGGAGCACCCAATCATATTATACTAAAGAACATTACATGTGTATGAATTTAAATACAAATTCATATAAATATAGGATTTTTCCATACTTAAGGTCCTTAAAAAATTCAGGCACCTTCCAATGGGAAACAATATTATGGTATATAGGGTACACTCTAATGTCTATGAATACATTATGGAAGGAGAGATCATGAAAAAATGATCCAACTGGATCACTAAGATCCTATAATATGACATCAAGGTCAAGCCAAAAATTTGATCATAGGAAAATAAATCTATGAGTACATAACCCAATGCATAGATGTCTTTCTAGAGGAATAAAACATGCCAAAAGTAATCTTTCTCAACCAATTCAAAACTGATGGATCTTAGGCAACCAATCATATCTACTTTATGTAAACTAGTTAGTATCTAAATAGCCTTTCCATACATAAAAGGCATTTATATAGACTTCAAGGGTCTAGATACATGCTAGTCTAAGCAGTCTTATTCAAAAGGAACTTTGATGAAAACCTACTCTGATGTGTCAAAAGACACCAGGCTAAGGATATTCTCCAATACATGTACTTCTCTCCTATAGGTTGTCACTTATAAAAAAAATCATTATGAAAAATATCATGTGTGTGAGGTATTACTAGTTGACCATGTTCATAGATTACCATAAGGCAATAAAAAAATGTCAAAAATACAAATTCCTTTTGGGGAGAAGGAAGAATTCATCCATGTCATTAAAGCAAATAATGACCAATGAACCTTTTATACATTGGGGCTTAAAATTCATTGGGATGATAAATCCCATCTCTATCACTAGCCATAAATGGATATTGATAGCCACCAATTACTTCACACAGTGGACCAAAGTGATCCCACTAAAAGAGGTGACCGAGAATGTGATTCTTATATTTTTGGAAGAGCTCATCACTAGGTTTATCCCACATAAGATATTCATCTCTAATAATGTGAAATCATTCCTTGGGTATAAAATTTTAGATTTCATGCTCTGGAATGGTATCTTCTTAAAATCTTCATATAATTACTACCTATAAGGGAATCGGTTGGTAGATCCAAAAAAATATAATAAGACTAATTAAAAGGATGGGATCTAAGTGACAAAGGGAGTGTCGCATGCACATGATAATGGACCTATGGTTGGAATGCATCACTCCCAAATATATCTTGAAAACCTCCCCATATGAAATCATATATGGGAAAGAGTTAATCATATTAGTATCATTAAAAATCCCTACATTACAACTTTTGAAAGCTATTAATATTATGGAAAATGTAACAATGGATGTTAGGCTTGTATAAATATGTATTCTCCAAGAAGTGAGGGAGTAGGAAAGTGATGCAAAAATCACTAGATAACAAGTGGTCAAGTGGTGGTTTGAAAAGAAGTCATTAGACCCAGGATTTAAAATTAGGAATTTAGTTCTCAAATATGATCACAGGGTTGTAAAGTTGGGCTAGCACACAAATTTTGATTCTCTTTGTAGAGGACTATTTTGAATCATTGGTATCTAGTAGGGGAATGCCTTTAAATTAAAATCTGAAGATGGCAATGCATTAAAGATCATGATTAATGGGATTGATTTAGAATATTTTAACTAACTTGCCTGCCTCCCCCTTATACATAATTATCTAATTTCCCTTTCTATTTGTGTGTTTCTTTTCCTTTGCTATTGTTTCCCTTAGCTTTGTTTCCCTTTCCATTGTTGTTTCATTTGAATAAGTGACATTTACACAAGTGGCTTGTCTAGCCACCATATATCCATACTCTAGTCCCCCTAATTTTCAAAAAACATTCTCTAAAATATGGTTATCTACCTACATCACCTATCATTAATGTCAGACACTACATTTTTCATGACTCCCTATAATGATCACCACAAATCTCTTATGAATGGCTCTTCATGTCTATGAGCCACCTTTATCATTTATGGGGTGTTTAATTTCAAATTTTCCATAATGAGCGCACTTAGTATCATTAGAGGATAAATAATCTCACCTCATCTAAGCCAAACAATTGAAATATTGAGATACTCAAGGGCATTTATCATTTAAAAAGAGTAGAGAAGAGTCGAGCCTAGATTTGAAAGAATAAGTGAGTGGAGAAATGTTAATCCAAGAGCATCTTGCAAGATAGAAAGTGGTTTTGAAGTAAAATTATCAATATGGAGCCTTCCACATCCTCAAGAAGAGAGAAACACCCCAAAAAGTAGATAACCCATAGCTTAGGTAGCTATGGAGACATTACCCCTAAATACATGTGCAAATCCTATGCTTCTATTCCCACTCAAGAAAAAGAGAAGCTACCAAACATCAAAAAATCACCTAAAGGAAACTATAGGGACCAAGAATTGGTCATTAATTTCATATATGATATATTTAATCCCAAGATGGCCAAGAATCCAAAAAAATTGAGAGAAGGTGCCCATTCTTGAATGCTTAAAAGGGTCTATAGGAAGGAATATGATTCTTTCATATTCATGTTATGGTATTGCATGTTGGCACAATACATGGTGCCTTATGTCCATCCATGTTTGAAGATCATTACCCTTTGTGAGGAGATTTATGATGCAAAAATTGGCATAGTTTTTGGAAATACACATCTAAGAGTAAAAATTAGTACATACAACATCAAGGAGATTTTTTGACTCTTGAGTGACCCCAAGGCCAATATTTATAGCATAGAGATCCTTCAAAATGTCTAACATTCCTAAGTCCAAGATAAGACACACTTGGACTTCATCCTCAAGAGAAATATCATTTATATGATTCCTCTACCCATCCCCATGGTGAGCTTCCCCTCATAGTACTTGAAGGATACCATGTCTATGTTAGCCTTTATCTTTGGGATGGACTCTGATGACAATGTCAATGATTTCTAGTTATAGGTACTCTTCCTTTTGACCATGGTGCAAAAGGGGGGAGTATACAGGATGAGTTTTGTAGAATCTATTACCACTCTAATGAGGAACAAGATGGATAGTTTTATGACCTTTTTTACCTTTTAGTACTCATCATTCTTGGTGCATCTCATTTTATACCAACATTCTCAGTTCTTCTCTTCATACCTCAAACTCAACTACCATGACATGGATATTTTCCCCAACATGGTGATCCTAGTCATCATATAGACCCACATCATATATATCACTATACACTATAATGAGTTATTAGAGGTATTAATGGCTTTATTTCTCATTGACCTCAATATAGAGGCCCTTAATTTAAGAATGATGCATGAGCAATGTTCATGGCTTATTTGAAGTAAGGTCCTAGTTGACTATTTTTGGGTAACCTATTTTATATTCATCTGAGTACATGCCTTCCAAGGGGAACCATTCCAAATCTCATGTATGTTAATGGATAAGACCCTAGTTTTATAATTGGCTTGTCAACTCAAAGTAGTGGACTCTATCTATGGAGCAGTGAAGAAGAATAAGGTTCTATATGATGTCCCTTTCACAATAAATGGCATCATGGTGCTAAAGATTTAGTAGGGATGCCTACTCATGACCAAGATAGTAGAGCTCAACCTAAATTTAATAAATGAAAAATAGAACCATGATCAAAATGGATTAATAACATATTTGAAGATTGATAATGTTCCCAAGCATCAGAACTGACCATATCTAGAATAAATAAGGTCACCTGTGGAGGACATCTTCCAAAATTATGTGGATATATCACAAATATCATTAAAAAACCTCAAACCATGGGATTAATTGTATTACATTATCTATACATATGACCCATCTAAAAAAAATTCAAAGGGGATGAAAAAGTATTTTGCCCAGTGAAATTGAGTGAAGAAAAAATAGCTTCCTTCACAAAATATATGTATGAAATTGCTAATACATACTCCAACTATGATGTTGAAGACATAGATGAGACTTTCAAGAAGATTTTTAGTGAGCATCATGTATATGATTTATTAATGGAACAAAAATACTCCATTTAGATAGTAGTAGGAGGTGACAAAGAAGAAGAAGAAGAAGAAGAAAGAGATTCCCCTATGTAGCAAGTGGAAATTACATTATAGTAGAAGGTGGCTAAGGTCTTGGAGATTCACAAGCCCTCATCTTATTTAATTATTTAAATCCTATATTCTCATATCCCACATCCTTTTATTAGTCAAAAACCCCCTCTAGGAACATCATGACTAATTCACTCCAGTACAAATGACCTGAGGCACCCAAAACTAGCCCTCTATTGGAGCTGATGTAGAAGAAGATTAGCTTTGTGGATCCCCTTATTTCCACCTCATATTACATCACTAAATCAACATCATCCACTATCTCACCTCACATTATGTCACTCTCCACCACCAAAATAATTACTTCCCTAGCCCCACTCTCTTATTCATCCCTTCAAACTACCATTGAGCTCTCGTTACTTTCTTATGTATTTATGATTTCTTATTGCATGCCATTTTTGACCCTTCCACCTTCATCTTCCACCTCATACTTCATCATGGCATAATAACCATTTCAATCACCCCATGGGTTCCTTCCTTTCTCTCCTTCCACACGCATCCTCCATTCACTCACCTTCATAGGGACAGGGTTTGTTACTTCATAATATCAAGTGACCATTTTATTTGCAATATCATAGGGAATCTCCTTTATAGGGGAGAGCATTCATATGACATATTAGTACCATTGGTATATGGACTTATTAAGGAAATCCCATGAGGCTTGGATGGAAAATAAAAGGGGAAATCAAGTAAGGGACCATACAAAAACACACATGTATTTATATTATGACCCTTCACATCAATCTCTCATGATTTCTCATTTATAACCTCAAGTACTCAAGCCCCAAAAATAGATTTATCTAAGGGACTATGTCATTCAATCCATCATCATAAACCTTAGCTAGGCCATACGTACTAGTAGGGTTAAGATGATGGAAGGGATGTATAAGTATTTGACCATAGAATATATTAAGGCAACCTGATAACTAGTAAATATCAAGCTAGATCTCACCAAAATAAAGGTTATGTTTGAATGCCTTAGTACTAAGGCTAAGGCCAAGGAAATAAAGCTTTAAAAGGAAATATTCAACCTCTAGAGTCATGTTTCTAATGAGAGATTCTAGGTGGAATCCAATCTACAAGTGGCTAACAAGCCCAAGCTAGAGGAAAAAGAGATCAAACTAGTATAGACATGCCAAAGGCTCTCTAAGTCTAATCTAGATTTTCAATAATTATAGTAGTAGGTATAGTAAGAATCCTTAGTCAAGGACTAGAAGATGGAAAAACTAAAGAATGAACTTGATACCTATATATAGGCCATGAAAATCCTCCTTATGGTATAGTAATTGTATAAATATTATTGGGAAAAGATAAAATGTGTGGCCGCAAATCTAAAGTCATCCCTCACCTTCATCATGGACTCATAGTCTGAGCTCATAGGTGAGTGCATATATTGATCAAGTCATATCCTTTATATCTCCCAACATATTAGATGTATATCTCATCATCCAAGATATTTATATCACTTTAGATGAATCACTACAAGTAGTAGGAGTGACCAACCAAAAGAAAGTGGTTGTAAAATTCCATGAGTTTTCAGGATATAATAAGGTAGACAACAAGTGCAAGGCAATCCTAAATTCCTTAGAGTAGGTGGTCCAAGATAGGTGGGGATAAATTGAATAACTAGTCCAACTGGGACTCCCTTCCCCTTTCTTGGTAGATAATAATGTCCTTGAGGACTAGATCAAAGCACTACTAGAACAAAAGTAAAATGACCAGAACATTTTTGCATCTCTCAATTAGTCACCTAGTGTCTCCAATGTGGAGAATATATTATAGCCACTTACCCAACCTAAATTCTAAATGATGGTAGTTTTTTAGGGTTTGGGAAGCATCTCCTTTAAAGAGATTATGGATATAGATAGATCCTTTAAGTCTCTTAATAATAATATCAAGCCTAAGGAGGAACAATGGGTACTTTTGCATGTGGCTCTTCAAAATTGTATATTCTCAAGCCTTCCTCCTATTTTAAAATTTTGCTTTGACTAGTTTTCACACCATAGTTTTGGTTTTCTCATCCATAGGTGGATGCCCAAGTGAGTCACTAGGAACTATGGATCAAAATCCACATTTTTTTATTTTGGAGTAGTTCATCTTTGGTTTCAGACTCACTCAGTGTAGTTAGCAGTTATTTAGTACCTTCTAGAAATTCTCCTTTCAGCCTCTCCCTTTTTTAGGGCCCATTTTAAAATTTTTTGCCTAAGTATCAGCCTTCATCCACTTCTTCCATGTGGAATCATAATGCTCATTTATGTTTTAAGAGGATCTAATTTCACTCTCATGGAATGCCAACTTGACACATGATAGCCCCATGTTCATCAAAGCCATTTACTTTTGGGTCAGACCTCCAAGTAGTACTATTAGCTAGTCATTAAATAAATAGGTCCTAATGAGCCATTGACTTGGTGAATGCGTATTAAACATGCGGCATCCTTGTGCATAATTTTTCAAAAAAATGCTTGTATTTCTCTATAAATAACACTAGCTTGACACGTGGTGCCCCTAAACTTAGCCTTACCAAGGAAGTGCCCATTTTTTTGGGTAGATCACCAACTTGACATGTGTCACCCTTAAGCTTATCAATAAAAAATTTGGTCTATAAAAATTTGGATCATTACCATTGTCCATAGAAGATTAAAGGGGATCCACAAGTTAGTTATAATGAGAAAGAGTCGATCCCTTTCCACATGGCACCATTATGATCTTCAAAGGTAAAGGTTGTCCTATCAAATTTTATAATAGTGTAATTAGATGAGGGTGTGGGTCCCTCCTTCTTAGAAAATATTTTGAAACACTTAAAGTATATCTTCAAGTGTAATTTATTGATTTCTAAGGGACCAAGGCTAAAATAATGTGGCATGACATGGACAAATCTAGAGATATACATGTGGCTTCACTATAACACTCGTAAGCATCATGGCCTTAAAAAGATAGAGTGGCCATGTAATATCCAATATCTAGAGGTTAAATACACTCATGAGCTTGAGTTCATATTTAAATTGTAATAGCATCATCATTGGTGTGGGTGTTGATATTTCCATGTGTCATCCTCATGAGAGCCATCTAGCCTATATATGTTGGGATATTTTCTTTTATAATGGGTTGGTTACCATTTTTCTTGTATTATATACTTCATATACCACCATTTTTAATAGAATATAAATACTAGTAGTTAGCATTTTCTCATTCTTTGACCTTAATAAGTGACCCTCACAGATATGACTGGATGTTTTGTATCCTTCTATATTCATTTATCCATCTAAAAATGAAGAGGATGTGATATTATGTGTCAATTTACATGGTAAATTATCTCTATTTTTATCTCTTTTATTATACTTATATATTATTGATCTCTACTTTCATTATAGATCCTAATTCATGCTATATTCTCATTTATGGTCTATATTATTTAAGGGTTTGATATATTTTATGAAATTATAGTCTAAGTGATTTAAATATCTTGGTGCATCACCTTAGATAGTTTTATTTTCATTTTTATCTCCCCTTTTCACCCCCAACTTTGAATGAAGAAATAACTTCTAAAATCTTGTAGGTTACTTTATAGATCGCCACTAGTCCCACACCTGTAAATCTTCCCATATGAGGTTGTTTAACCTAGAGCGAGAGTTTTAGGAATCAACATAGCCTAAATATTTGAACTTTATGGATTATAAAACCATACATGAAACCTTATAAACTCATGTAAATGTGAGTTTGAGACCTGAAATATGACTCACACCATGAAAGAGGTCCTCTAGGGCAAGTGACATCTATAAACTTATCAAATTGAGTGACTAGTTCACCTTTTCCTTCATTTCCTATAGAATGTATTATTTTAGGATAAAAATAATGTTATTTATAGGCATGTATTTGATCATTTTATGGCTTGAGTAGGAAGAAAAAATTCCAAAATTCACTCTCCATTGATTAGAATTGATTAAACTACCCTGTACCTCTATTTTTTGCACTTTTTACTCAAAACCATTATTTTATGCCATGTTCATATAGTTATGTACATAAAGGTACAATTTATATTATTATATATAATTTTAATTAATTTTATAGTATTTATTAGGTGACTCATGGGGTTTTGAGTACAAGAAAATTCACTTTTCTCAAAACTTGTATGTAGGAGGGTTTAAGAGAGTTTTAGAGGTGAAAATTATTAAAAATGGTTCATAAAGTATATAAATACAAAACATAAATTAATTCCATGTATATTTATTCCATATACCCCTTAAAATTTCCTAATAATCTTAGGTTCCCATGCAAATGGTGTGCAAAGATATGTATGTAATGAAGTTTGCTTATAGGGTTTTAAATTCATTCTAGACATGCTTATACTCTTAGCGATGATTCATAAACCTCAAATACCTAATAAAAATAAATCTTTAATGGATTATAATTTCATGTGGGTCCTCAATTCATGATAATATTATTTCATCAAACTCATCATTTGGTGAAAGAATTGAACCTCTAAACAGGCATCTCAAACTGAGTATATGGACTCTGTAGTTTAAATTTGCTCTTGAGAGTGAAACTAACCTTTCCTTATCCTTCCCTACTTTAAATCACCACATATAGTATTTTTAATATCTACTTAAACACTTTCATGATGTAATCATGATTTTTAGTGCCTAAAAGTGTCTTCGTGTGGTGTAGGCCTTATAGGTCTCAAGACTATCTTTAGGCTTAAAAGACTTAGTATTGAATTTCATGGTTTTAAGAACTTGTAATATTATATTAGGGTGAAAAAAATTGATTAAAATTAATTTAAATCCCCTTTTACTTCCTTTTTCTTTCCAAACTTCACTTTTTCTTGATGGTCACTATCATAGGGTTTCAAGTTGTCATAGCATATTTTGCCTTGATGGCTAGGTTTAGTGCTCTTTATTATATCACCTAAGCTTACCTCTCATAAGAAATGCTTCTCTACCTCTGCCTATGATCATTCATCTGTTATAAATTTCAAAAAACCTCCAAATGTATATCAAACTCTTAATGTATATCCACAAACTAGCTATAGGTTTATCTCTTAAATTAACCTTCAAGGGTTTTGACTTAAAAACTTGAGTGTGATCAACATTAATAGGTGTTTAAATAATAAACATAACAATTATCTACTTTTAAAACTCTATCATGAGGTTCAAACCCTCTATTTCTCTTTAAAAATCCTCTCAAAAGGTTATCTAGTCTCCTTTATGATTGCTTAACTGATTGGGCTCTATCTATGATACAATAATGAGTGATTCCAATGAACATATGAGATTTAGGATGGAATTAATAGTTTAATATAGTCATGGAGACTATTTTTACCAAATTGGAGATCTTAACTCCATCTGTATATGATCCAAAGTCACACTAACATAAAATTTATCTCCTTTTGACTGTCTTTTCATGATTTTAGGATTACTAACCTACATATTAGGCTTAATTCAGTCCTTTGAACATGACTAAGGTTCTAGGAGGGTTGAAAAATATCTTTTATCCTCATTAAAACACTCTAACATGCTTGCTTTCCTCATTACATATCATAGTACTAGTAGGTGTCTTTGAGAGGTGGTGACTATTGTATCTTGGATGGTTTGTAACCTCATTATCAACCATGATAGATCATTCAAAGCATATTTCTTTAAAAATTCAACCTCTCTTCATGTTTTATGTATCATAGGTTCATCTCAAATCTTGGTAAGATTGATTTTTATGTTTCTTAGCTGGGCATTCCCTTTAAGCTAGCTATAAATTCCTATTTGACTATGCTTTATGTATTTAACTATGTAAGGACCTTAAATGTGTGAGCTAACTTATCTTTGACTTGAATGGAAGGGATGAGTAGTAGGTTCACTTAAATATTTATAACCACTTACTACTTCATTGTGTTTTACTTGTAGACAACCTTGATTTGATATAGGTTTGATCAAATAGAGGGTCTATAGGCTAGGGCATGTAGGTCACATTTTAATATATATGCCACTTTGAAATCACACATAAACCTTGACCTTGGTGATAATATCAACCAATATACCTCCAATATCATTATTTGATTATCCATATGGTATATATCAAAAATAAGAATATTTGAACTCCCCTATCTCACTAAGCATTTATCATGACCATGATGGTTGTAGGTATGTATGTAGGCCACTATATGTATAGTAGGTTGATGAAGGTTATTAGGTTATTTTGTTACTTATTCAACTCTGAGCCTCCACCATTCACCTTGAAACATCTCTATCATTCATCTTAACTAAGATCAAGGCCTTGATGCTTAATATTAAAACTTAGTCATTATAAGGCTTGTCAAACCTTGATGTATAGACTACGATAGAAAAAAAATGATGTATGTTGAGTGGGGTTAGGATATGTTTCATATTTTCCATTAGAAACTTGAATTTCACTTCATTTTTCATACAATATTTTCTATCTCCCACTTGTCTTGATCTCCATAAAACATCTTAAGACTACCTTGATGTATCTTCATGCCCTTAGTTCTATGAGAAGAAGGGGTGTTAACTGTAAGTAATAATTCATCACAAATTATATACATGTACTATTGGTTCATATTATGGCCCTTTTTCACCTTGATCATGAAATTACAATCATTTTCACTATCCTTTTTCAAGGCCAAATCACTAAACCTTCTTCGAGAGTGGTGACCTAACTATCTTTTGTTGTGATTGTATGGATTGAGACAACTTTAGACTTTGAAAATTTCAAATATATAATTTATGATATTCACATTATTTCATCAATGATATCCATAGGTTCATAAACCTCACTTGAATTTCAAATTCCCTTGAAGGTATTCACTCATTTCTCTACCTACTTATTGTGTTCTTGACTATGTTTTCTTTAAAATTTGATCATATGCCTATTTAATGAGGTGAATGACCATGATATATTTCAATTTGAACCAAATTTATTGATATAAAACACCATCATTACATGATACTCTCAACCTTTGGTATACAACTCCATTTATCTTAAAGATGTTTTAACACCTTATTTATCATCTATTTGTTTGGTCAAAAACACATATACTTTAAGATTATTCAAACATTATTGTAGATGGAGTTTAATATGAGAATATGTTAAAATATGAGTTTTATATATCCTTAGGGTGACTTTAATCTAAGTCTCATAGTCATCACCTTGTAAAACTACCTTCTCATCAGTTATTTCTCCACCTTTTTGAAAATATGCTCTTCCTCCTTATAGACTTTGATTGTGAGTCAACATCAAGCCCTTATATAGACTGTGTACAATTTTTAAAACTTGAATTTGGTACCAATATACCTCTTCTAATTTTATTATAATTTTATTACCTTGTTTGAACCTCTTCAATAAGTTCAAATCTCCCTCAAACACACATTCTTCTATTTTTTTGTATCTTTGATCCCGCTCTTTTTAGCATGGATGTAAATGACTATGTAGGGCTCCTTTGTATAGATTGTGTCAAAAGAGTACCTTTAAAAGGTCACAAGATAATATTTATGATAGTTTACTTCATCCATTTCAAATTGAGAATAGAGTTCAAACTTATTCATTTGATAATCATGCCTTATAATGTCGTCAAGACAATATCTTCATGAAGCATAACTTGACTAAGTTCCCTTAGTTGTACTAGAGATTTTCCTCTCTTTAGTAATACTTTAAGGTCTATAGACCAAATTTTCATGACCATGATGATTTTGAGTGTTTTTTGATCTTATAATCAATGTATAGTTGAGGTGAAAATGAGTATAATGTGTTATTATGATAATGGATGATGGATAATGAGAAGGAGATGGAAAACAAGCTTGAAACATTGATGAAATGGTAGTATGAAGACTATTTTTGGGATGACACAAGATGGTGGTGAAATAAACATGTGAATTGTATGTGAAGACCACATTCAAGGGTTATAATCAATCATAGGAACACCCTCTGTAATATATATCAGTTTGTAGGCTCTTAAACAAGGTATTCATAGTTTAAAAGAAACCTAGGACTCTACTAAAATACCTTAACATATGCTAAAATAGGAATATGAAGGTGTATGAGAATGATATATGATCTTATAGGATATTAATCTTGATTAAACTTTGAGAAACATGAGGAGAGGACATATGAACATGAATGAAAGCCATACAATTAATATTCCAATAAATCTTGATGTACTTTCTCTCTCATGAATCATACAATCTCTAAAATTGCCTATAGACTATAAAATTACATTGTATGTATTTTTGAGATGGATATGACCTCACACATGCTAAAATATGTTTAATAATTCCATGTAATGGTGTCTCATGATCTTGAAAAACTCCATAATTTTTAATTTTTCTACCATGATGCCTAGATGAGGAGAAATATTAAAAACCCAATTGCTTGCTTGGATGAAGAACACTTAATGAGTGCCTTGACTTCAAAAATATGGTTAATTAAGGATATATATAAAATTAGAACAAATTTTCATAACTATAATATCTCTAATACCCCTTTCTTTTCCCAAAATTTTAGACCTTGATTTTCTCTCTCATGGTCATACCATCTATAAACCTAAAGGGATCTCTTGATGTGAAAAGGATCACGATGAATGGAGTGAAATAGTTTTTAGAATGTATTAGGTAATTTTACCTTGAATTTTTTATCTAATATATATAATAAATCCATATTCATTCTCATGATCCCTTCTATATGGAAAAATCCATACAATTCCATACTCTTGCATGAAAACTCATAAAAATAACCTTTTCTTTACATTTCTTTCACACTTAGAGATTTAAGCCATTAGTTTATGGTATAAAAAGGATGATTAAGAGTCATGAATGAGATTAAAATAATAAATAAGGAATTTGACATCTTTATATGGATAAATTTGGCATGTGGGAGTATTTTGAGCCTAAAATATGCCTTAGAGTTGCACGAAAAGATGTTTTCAAAGTATGAACATTTGAATTAAGGCAATTTCATGAATATGAAAGCATTTTAAGGTATTTTTTATGATTTATGTGGATTTTAACTCCTATTTAAACATTTCAAGGGTCAAAAATCTCTCTTTTAGGAAAAACACACATAGTTGATCACCATGAAGAGGCTATTATCAATTAAATGAAAAGTTTCAAATTATAAGGGTTGGTATTTGGATTTAATAGGCCAAATTTATAAAATTACCAAATTGACATATAAACATATTTTAGATCCCAAAAAATAATTATAATGATATTTATAGGGATGTAGTTGAGGATTCTACACCAATCAACTTCTATAACTCCTAGATATTGGTGATAAAAGGGAAAACATGCACAAATATAGATTTTTACCATAGGGTTTACAAATTCTTTATTTTATTGTCACTTCTTCATGGATTTTATTAGGGAGATAACCCTACTTCTTATAGATACAAGTTTATGAACAATAATCTAGGCTAAAATAATATCGATCCACATGCTCATTCAGCTTCAATTCCTCTAGATGCAAACCCCAATGATAGGGATAGATCTTACAAATATAAATATCCCATGGATGAAATAGATTATCCAATATCCCCTCTGAATAGACAAGCCTAAATACCTAGTAAGTGCATTTTAAAAACCTTGATCATGCCTAGACTTGAAGTAAATTATTTAAAAACTGTGCAAAAAGTCCAATACATGATAGATCATGTAGTCATAGGTAAATTATGAGCATTATGGACAAAGGAATGGAATATTATAAAATATATCAATCAAATGTGGAAGACCAAAGGCCACATTAATCTAAAAATGGGGTCAAGGGGTTTTATTATAGTCATTTTATACAACCAAGAAGATCGTGAAAGAGTCTTCGATAATAGATCCTACTTCTTTAATTTAGCTAGACTAAATTTAAGATATTGGACTAAAAAATTCAATATCAAAAATCAATATTTCTCATCCACCCCTATATGGATTAAATTTTACTCCTTGCCATGGGAATATTGGGATGAAGAAGTCTTTACAGGTATTGGTAATACCTTGGGAACTTATGTAAAATCATCCAAGGATATAAAAAGAGGGAGATACACAAATTATGCCCACATCTGTGCCTACATAAACATCTCTTATCTCATTCAAAAATCTATATGCCTAATGTATTAGGACACATAATGGATACAAACACTATATTATGAACACATTCCATTCCATTATAAAAGATGTCATGAATATGGTCTTATTTTTTGATAATGTCCTCTAAACATTATTCTTAAGTCTTCAAAATTAGAGGGAGAAGGAATTATTGAAGGTTTCACTATAGTTACCAATTGAATAAGAACATGGAATCCCAATTAGAATAACAACTACTTAGGTACATCCAAGACAAAAACCTCAACAAATACTTTTGATGTGCTATAAAATTATCTAGATATTAATGGAGATTAACTAAAAACTCCTAAAAATATAGAAAAGTAATCCTAATCATAAAATCCTAAGCATTTTTAACACATTCTAATAAACCTTTATTGTACCACTAATGAAACCTCTTCTCAATATTTTAAAACACTAAGTGATGAACACATGCCCACATAGGAGGATTTTTATTTGGAAAAAAAAAGGATGACATAGAGCTATAAGGAATCAATCTAGATGGAGTAGTAGATGCATGCAACAATCAAAACTTACAAGTGATCCCAAGGGAACACATGTAAAATAGTGCATAGGTACTAAAAATAAAATACATAGTAGGGGACATGAAGAATCTAGGATTCAAGTTAGATCCATCTAAGAGTAGAAAAATTAAACCCAAAGAAGATTTATGGAAATGAGGATGGAAATCCAAAGGATAGCTAACGGAAGATATTAGATCTTTTCTTGTTGCTTCTAGACAAATGATTCAGATCAATGAGATCTACCCTTCCACCCCTCACCATCATTATAAATGAAGTGCATCTCTTTGAATATAAGAGGTATCAATGTTAAAATAAAGCATAAACTCTTAAAAAATAGAATATAATGTAAAATCATGACATACTTCTCATTTAATAAACTAGGTGTAAAGGAGACACAACTAGCAACATCCTTTATAAATGCTAGCAAATAAGCCAAATAGTAATCATAGACTCTCAAGGATTTTTAAGAGGAACTATCATCTATTGGAACCCTTTGACCATATAATTAGATAACTTTATAGCTACAAGGAACACTATTATAGCTCATTTTCAATTACTAGGCTCAAAAGAAGAAGGTTACATCACTAATGTTTACAACCCTCAGTCCATGAAAGATTATATCTCATACTCTATAAAATTTATATAGTGAATTTACTAATCAAACCCATATTCTATGTGAGGACTTCAATATGATGACAACCCTAGAAGAAAAAATGGAAGGCCTATGAAGGTTGGATTTAGATAGCACTACTTTCAAAGACTTCATCTCCTCCTCAAATCTCATAAATATTAAAACTCTCAATGGTGTCTTCACATGGAACAAAAAATAAGGTGGACAAAGATATATAACTTTAGACTAGATCGATACCTCATTTTTGAATCTCTTTTCCAAAAAAGATACTAAGTCGAAGCACAAATCCTACCAATGGCTAGGTCAGATTATTGGCCAATAATGCTCATAGTAGACATCTTAAAGATTCACTAAAATAATCCCTTTAAATTTGAGAAGTTACGGCTACAACATCTAGATTTTAAGGAAAATACAAATCAATGGTGGTAAGATGCTTGATTTTATCATGGAACATGCATGTTTTGGTTCCAACAGTAGCTCAAATGACTCAAGAAAAACCTCAAAAAGTGTAATAAAGAAACCTTTGGGAACATATTTGATATAAAATGATTGCTATATGCACAAATAAAATCCATACAACAAAAAAATATCCTGCAATGATGAATAGAGGACGCCACTCAACAAGAACAAAACATCTACATAGATGGAGGATCACCTCACTCAAGAGGAATTTATTTAGAGGTAGAAATCATGAGTGCTTTGGATTAAAAAATGAGAATGAAATTTAAGGTTATTCAATAATTAAATGCTACAATGACACCAAATCAATCATATTTCACACCTCCAAGATAATCAAGGTAATAAACTTTCATCTCACAAAGAAATCTAGGATGAACTAATCTCTTTTTATAAAAACCTTTTGGTTGAGCCAATTATTGATCATTATGAAGCCATTTAGAAAATAACTTTCTATATCCCCTTGATTTTCACCAATGATCATAATGATAGTCTTCTTCACCCTATTACCTTAGATGAACTTGACCTTCTCATGATGTAAGTCCTAGATGTAAAGGCTCCTAGACTAGATGGCTTCACATCATACTCTTTCCATCACTATTGGTCTATCATTAATGAGGATGTTTGGAAGGTTTTGAAATATTATCAATGTATATCTAGAGTGTTCCCTATGCTTAATTCCACCTTCTTCACTCTTATACCCAAAGAGGAGAAACCCAATAATCTAAAACATTTCAAGCCAATTGCCCTTTGTAATGTTATCTATAAAATCATCACCAAGCTAATTACCAACCAGCTCAAACCCCTTATTCCTCTCTTGATATCCCTAGAGAAAACTAAATATTTTGAAGGTCATCATATTTTTGAAAATATCCTTTTATCTCACAAAGTTATCTATTCCTTTAAAATCACCAAAAAGCTTGGCATGCTAATTAATCTTGATATGTCTAAAGCATTTGATAAACTAAGTTGAAAATACATCAAAGAAATGATACTAGCCTTTGGGTTTCACCCTACATGGGTGGATTGGATATCTTCTCTAAATTTCTTAGCTTTATTTTCCATCCTTATCAACTAAGTTCTATCTCCCACTTTCAATCCAACCCAAGGCATCAAACAGGGTGATCTTCTTTCACCCTTTCATTTTGTCCTTATGGAAAAAGGTCTTGGTATAAGTATTAAAGAAACACTCTAAAAATATGATCTCAAAGGACTCTCCTTCCATATAGTGTAACCCCTTCTAACGCACAACCAATTTATGGATGATACCATGTTAATTGGAGCTCCCATGGTCAAAGAAGCCAAATTTATTTGTATATCCTTATTAATTTTGAAATAGCCTCAAGTACCTTGATCAATCACATAAAATCAAAGCTCTTGTTCTTTAAAAATACTCCTCATATTCACTCCAATCTCATATGCATCCTTATCTTCAATAAAATCTCTCTTCCCACTAAATATCTGGGTGCCCCCTTAATTATAGCACCTTGTGGAAGACCTATTAGGAAGACTGTCTCTCTAAATTTGAAAATAAAATTGAATCTTGGACTTTCCATTCCCTCAACCTAGAGGGTAGACTTGTTATTCTCAAATCATTCCTTCAATATAGGACTCTTTCAAATCTTCCCTATTTCCATATACTTATCGGTATATCATGTCTACAAGTCTGAAGTACTAAAGTAATAACCAAGATTCCAATTTTCCAAGTTAAAATATAGGTCACTATTTTACTTTTTTAACACATATTGCATTATTCACACAGAATCCAACATGTAGGGGAGAACTACATGATTATAATTCCCTCTTATGGATTAATAGATATTAAATAATCACCCACTAATAATAGGGTATTTGGGGTCAGATTGACACTATATTCCCACTAACCCATTTTTTCCTAAGGTCACAATGAAGATAAATAACTAGGGTTTTTAAAAAATTCATAAGGATCGACCAGGACCTAAATACATGAGAGTGAAGTCAAAGTAATATATATAATCATACAATTGGTCACATCCTTTTCTATAAAGTATTTTTTATAGGACACTTGGGTTGAACCCAAGCAATAGTGTCAATGCAACCATCCTAGGCCAATGTTAGTACCTAGAGTTCTAGAAGCATTAGATTCAGAATCTGATGATTGTTTCAAACTCTCCTTCTAGACTAATTTATGCCTATTCCAAATATACCATTGTGTTAACATTAGAACCAACTAAGTATATCATTTATTTTTCATTTTAATATCTAGCATAGATGTACTTTCAATATTTATCCTAAACTCAACATAATAAATTTAGTGTATGTTTATATCTAAGTTTAGCATTTAATTTCCCTATTATAGATCTAATTATCACCCTTGTGCATTATCATTTATATATTATTAACCCTATTATACCACCAATGTATTATATTCTCATATCCAATTTTAGGGTTAAACAATTGGTGAACCTAATATTTGAACATCAAACCCTAGGTCAGTTAGGGTTTTTTTACTTTTATGTTACTAATCCTTGATTGTTATAATCTTGAAATCATGTTTATCATGGACATATATATAAATTATTTCATGATCCAATAACTTATATTAGTTATCACCTTTTATGTCACATGCTTGGTTAAATCCATTCAAATTATAAGAGATTTAAAACCTACATTCTTGCATACTCCTTATTATAATGTTTACAATGAGTTTTTGCCTAGCACTAAAAAACACCAAATGTAATGCATGAAAAATAATCCTCCCTAGGTCACATTACCACCCAATCCAAGGGTATTAAATCCAAAACCTTACTCTTTTACTTAATACACCATTTAATCCATTATAAAGATATTATTTTGGATGCACTACATATGACCCAACTAAAATGGACTGAACATAATATATCCTTTGAAAAATACTATTTAAAAAATCAACATATTATTATTAGTTATTTTCTAATCTACATCCAAGTATGCATTTTAAACAAAATGATAAAATAAGTTATTTTATACAATGGTTTAGGACTCAACATTTACAACATCTCCTTTCTCTCCTTAATTGGCATTAGAACTTCAAAAGTAGAACCATATAATATGAGCATAAAGGGATTTGATAATATTTCATGATGCATATTTTGATGAATAACATTGAACATTATCATGGGTCCCCATACATTTCCCACTTTATGCTAAGTATGCTAAATTATTTGAACTATAACATTCTTTTGGGATATCCTTAGATACATGAGATATATGTATTTCCCTCTACATTAATTCATTCTTAAAATTTAATCATCAAAGATTCATTTACACATGTCCAATATATCCTAATTCCTTAAAATATTGTGTAATGGTCTAATAAATAGATAATCATGAACCAAAACACTCTGAATATGAATAAAAAATAAATACACTAGTACAAAAACCTAACCAAACTATTTTATCTAAAGTATCAAAGAAATAGTTATCATGTTTACCTGAGTCTCTAGCCTCATTACTCCCATGGATAATAGAATGTAAACTTATATATCTCCTTTATCCTATACAAGTTGATATGAGTAAACCTCTACCCAAAGGATATGATGTGAATTCTTATTGTCACTATCATCAAGGACCAAGACATTATACAAACATAAATTTTACCTTAAAATATAAGATCCAAGATCTCATTGATGATCAAATTATTATATTCTATGATCCTCCAAAATAATTAGGTTTGAAATATCTCAAAAAACATCCACACTAACAAGATTTAACAATTACCTTATACATGGGTGGTGATTATTTGTGGCATAACCATACTAATCCTACATAAGAAAAAACTACTTATAATGTAAGAGGCTTACAACAAATTATCTTCAATATAGTAAAATTAAAAAATAAATGAGGTTGTAAAGATTCCTTGGGAAACATAATAATACTAATTTCTTATGGTCCTAAAGTAATTCAAACATGGTTTGGGTTATCCCTACCACATCTCCATATGTATTTACACTAAGAACTCTTTGGTTATACCAAATTGAAGCAAAAATTGATCTAGATCAATGAGGTGTTTCCTTTCATCATGAATTAAAATTAATACATATTCCAAATGATAACATTACTTATTATACTACATATACAAAATGTGAGGAGGAACATGTTATGTAGATTTTAAACCTATCTAATCATGATGCAAATAATGTAAAAGGTCTAACTTAAAGTTGTAAGACATAGAGTGGGGAAGATACCTAGGACCATCCATTGGATAGTATCATAGGATAGTCTCTTCACATATTCCAAAAACATTCAAAAATCTAAAAACATTTTTGGCACTAACATGTTATATTTGCTCCTTGGCATCTATGTGTTAGTTCTCTATTGATGGATGGCATATTCAATTACCTATACATACACACATGTGTGTCACACTTATATTCAAGTTTGATACATGGATACATAAATACATGATCTATTCATATTATATATATTTTTTCCTTCCCTATATTCATGTCATGTAAACATTGGAGGCATCTACTCTTTTGATCTTGACACACACAGGTTATATGGTACTATGATCACTCTACATTATCATGTTTGAGCTTACATATGGATTTACCCATGATTATATCTCACACAAGGTATTGATATGATATACACTTGACATTTTTTAACAACACCTTTGATCCATGGGATACTATGACATGTGTATGCTAATTACTTATACTTTACTTTATGCACTTCCTTGAGTGTCCTACATTGATATTGTAATACTTGTTAGAGCATTTGAATATGCTCTATTTTCTTGTGGCCCCCATTCCTATGTATTATTTCATTAACATTTGCATATGTAATTTTTTATTGTATGGACATTTGAATATGTCATCCTTTCTTTTTTGGATATTTGACTAAGTCATGTCCCTTTAATTATGTGGCATTTGAACATTCCCCTTATTTGCGGTATTATTAGACCATTTTATTTTGAATTTATCTTGAGTGCCATTATGTGTGTGTTCATTTTCTTGTTGAGTTTGTATTTTTACTATATAGATGTTTCCATGATCCTTATCATGTATATTAATCCTTAATGTGATCACACTAGTTATATGTACTTTAATGTTATATTTACTTAGGCATATTCCTTTTATAAGGTACATGGTTCCATTCACATAGAATACAATTATCTTATCATTTTGAGGTGAATTAAATACTATTTCATATCTTTCACTCACCTCAAAAGGGGGAATATTAGTGAGGGCATGTTCTCCACACTTGGCATAGTTTTCAAATTTAGTGGGGGAATGCTTTGGAATAATTTTCTCCACACTCATTCAGTACATGATACTTATATCAATTTTTAGATTAAGTGAGGACATGGATTACACACATTCATATTAATTATATTTAGTGGAGGAATTCTTTATAATCATGTTCTCTACACCTATTTAGTATTTAGTATCTCTAGATTATATTGGGGGCATGTTTTGGAAACATTTTCTCCACATTGGTACTTATATCAATTTTTAGATTTCTCCATATATAGTGAATACATGTTTTGGAAGCATATTCTCCACACTTAAACAGTTTTTTTAAATTAGCCAAAGCACATAGTTATATGATTTAGATTCACAGTTGTGTTAAAATTTTATAAATTAGTACTAGTTTTACCATGAGACATATCTAAGGTGTATATTTTATGTAATGTGTGCCTAATATTTCAAAATTAAAATCAATTTTTAGAATAAAAAAATTATTTTATGTACTATTGACATATCATAAGCTTTTTCATATTAATACTCCATGGACTTTTACATATTTTATTAAGATAGTCTATTATAGTAGTTGGTTCACTTTTTAGTATGGTTAAGGTGAGCAAATTACTAAATATTTCTAAGTTTTTAGTTTAGACTTGATTATATCATTCATCCTCACTAGGTTATAAGTATCATTGGGTTTTAGATTGATTTAATTTCAACTACCATGTGTAAACTCACTCTTACTCCAAGGTTTGGGGAATTTTCCTCTCTCTCTCTCTCTCTCTCTCTCTCTCTCTCTCTCTCTCTCTCTCACACACACACACACACACACACATTGGATATATGATATTTAAATATATATCTATATTTATCCTAATCTCAATTTCAAATTGTTACAATAATACATATTATTCAAAACATCTTGCTAATAGGTGAGGCAATGACATTGACACATAGGTGTACTTATAAACCTTACTCTTTCAATTTAAATCTATTTAAATTACATTAAAATTGATATTATATGCACTAATTATATATTGTAACATGTTATTAGTTATAGGTCACTCACAAGCAAAACACTCAAGTTGGGCACATACAAAGACAAGGTGTGTTCTACACACCAAGGTACACATTCATTTACTTTAAACAATCAATTTCATTACTAGATTGAAGGGGAGGGGAAGTTTAGATAATATTTATGGATTATATATCACCTAAGTCTTATACACATTAAAAATTTATACCTTGGTTGTTCCTATTAGTTATGGACCTTTCCCACTTCTACAAGTCTCACATTTACTTTATCTTGTGTCTCTTCGCCTATATTTATTAGTTAGACTAGTCTTATGTTGATGACCTAGGACTTTTATCTTTCCTAAAATACTTAAAATGTAATTATATTTCATCTCTTAAAGTTGTAAAGATGTACCTACTTTATTTTTCCCTTAACACTAACATTTAGGATAGACATTAGCATCGATGCAAGCATCTTGACTTGATGTAAGTGTCCATTGCCCTTAAGTCATCTATTTTTAAAATGAAATATATCCTAATGGTAAGAATAAGTTATTTAATGTGATTCACTTATCCAAAGTGATTGATATAAATAAAATATCAACCTTTATTCATTCCTCACCGAGAAAATACCAAAGTGACCAAGGTAACTTATCAAAGTCACTATATCAAGCATTCAATTGAACAAAACTTTCATATTTCTTTACCAACCATAGGTATAGTGCATATATAGGTCTTAAGTACTAAAGGATCAGCCCAATAGACTAATTTTCCAAGTTACAATCTAGGTCATTATTATACTTACTTTATACATATTACATGATTCACACACAAACCAACATGTAGGGGATAACTACCTGAGTCTAAGGCCCTATTTTAGAGTATTGGATACGTATGAAGTACCCACTAATAGCAAGGTATTTGGGGTTAGTTTTACACTATGTTCCCACTAACCCATTTTTAATCAAGGTTATAATGAACATAAATAATCAGGGTTTTGATTAATTTATGAATGATGGTATATGACCTAGATATAAATCCACCAGAGTGAAGGTGAAGTCAAATCTAGAAGTATCCAAGAGGTTGCATCATTTTATATCAAATATTCCATATAGAACACTTGCATATAACCTAGATAGTATCATCAACACAACCATCCTAGATTGGTGTTAGTGTCTAGAACTCCAAAAACATTAGATCTAGAATCTCCTTTGTTGGACATATGATTCTCATTGTTGTCAAAAGTGAGATCATTAGCATTATGGATGACATTGATTCTCAATAATGAATATGGTGATCTTATAAGAGGTTAATAATGATTGGAATGCTTATGTGCATGATTTTAATTCATTTGGTTCTTCATATTGATCATCTAGACATTTTGGGTCTATCATAGAAAATATGAGAAGGCATTTTGCTGACATCACCATAACCACGTGTGAATGAGTATGGAGGAGATAGTCACATTTTTATAATAATATTATTCCCTAGTAGTTATGCACCAAATTTAAAGACATATGATAAAGCAAAGTTTAAGATATGGGCATGCAAAGTTGGCTACTCAGACAAAAATCACTAAGTTCTAACAGTCAAATTTGCAAAAATGTTCAACAAAGATAAATAATCATTTTAATGAGGTTATCATTGGCATGTATGGAGGTCCAAGAAAAAAATGATCATATGGGTCTATTTATTTTTGTGCCTAGTTTCTATGCATTGAATCATAGGTCACAATATGTAGCACGACAAAAGATATGCTTGATCAAAGTTGGGCTCCAAGCCATTTTAACAGTGTTTTCCAACACTTAGTCAAATTTGTAGATTGAAATAAATATATGAATATGCATTTTCATGATGTCATATATTACACATATGAAAGATTTAGTAGTAATTAGACATATTAATGGAATCCCCTATGTAAGAGGATCGTATGCACTAATTTTTAGGTCTTGTAACTAAACGTAACAAGAGTTATGCAGGTGAAAAGTTAGCCTTCCAAGCATATTGAAATGGTCTCCATACTTAGTCAAAATATACAAAAGGTCATGCAAATTTTTCATGTTTCAAAAATATCACTTATGGATATTTGCAAAAGAAATAGATAGAAGATCTGTTATGGGTTTTTCAAGAGCATCTTGAATATGTGGTTGGTATGTTTGAATGAGAAGGAATGAGCTTAGAATCAAATTATTTTTGATTTTGAACAAAATAGGGTTTCTTAATTAAACTCTAAGGGTTTAAGTTATGGCATCAATATGAATGTTCTATTTTTATGTTAAATGGATATAGTCAAGACCCAATAACTTAAGTGATAACTTAAGCCTTTATCATCATTGTAAAATTGGCCCCTTCGACCTAGAAATTAGTAGTTCAAAGGACTTGATATTTCCTAAGTCTTAGACTTTACATTATATCCCAGCTTGATCAATGGCTATCACTTCATAATAAATAGATGATCTACTGAAGTGAAGCAAAGTCAAATTATCAAAGGATCCTTTGAGTAAACGTGCTAGTGACAAGTGTCACAATCATGGAGCTTGCTCAATTAATATATGATGTGGTTTAAAGTCAAATTATCAATGAGAAATACAAGGATTCTAAGTGTCTCAATAGTGGGAATTGATAAAAATGTGTAGAAGGCATTCACTAATGCCAAGTGTCGCATTCTCAAGGGCTAATTAGAGATAAAGATTGAGCTTGTTAGAATATTTGATAGTGAATGAATGATCGTATAAAGGAGATCCAAAAAATCAAGTGGACTCAAATAAGATTAAGTGCTTGAAATTTAATGAGACATTATCTATTTAAAGACTGATCAAGTTTGAGAAGGTTTATGGAGAAAAAGTGATCCAAATACATTGGAAGAAATGAGTAGATAAAGAACATCAATGTTTAACATTTTGATAGAGATAAATAATGTGCATCTTTAGAAATTGAAAAACACATGAAATCTTGGATCAAGAAGATCAAATGGATGTATTTTAAATTTTAGATATTAAATATATGAATAGGCATTTTCATGATGTCATATATTATGCATATGAAATCTTTAGGAGTAATTAGGCATATTAATGTAATCCCGTATGTAAGAGGATCATATGCACTAATTTTTAGGTCATGAAACTAAGCGTAACAAGAGTTATGCAGGTGAAAAGTTAGCCTTCCAAGCATATTGAAATGGTCTCCATACTTAGTCAAAATATACACAAGGTCATGCAAATTTATCATGTTTTACAAAGATCACTTATGGATATTTGAAAAAGAAACAGATAGAAGATCTGTTATGGGTTTTTCAATAGCATCTTAGATATGTGGTTGGTAGGTTTAAATGAGAAGGAATGAGCTCAGAATCAAATTATTTTTTCTTTTGGACAAAATAGGGTTTCTTAATTAAACCCTAAGGGTGTAAGTTATGGCATCAATAGGCATGTTCTATTTTTATGTTGAATGGATATAGTCAAGACCCAATAACTTAAGTGATAAATTAAGCCTTTATCATCATTTTAAAATTAGCCCCTTCGACCTAGAAATTACTAGTTCAAAGGACTTGATATTTCCTAAGTCTTAGACTTTACATTATATCCCAGCTTGATCAATGGCTATCACTTCATAATACATAGATGATCCAATGAAGTGAAGCAAAGTCAAATTATCAAAGGATCCTTCGAGTAAACGTGCTAGTGACAAGTGTCACAATCATGGAGCTTACTCAATTAATATATGATGTTGTTTAATGTCAAATTATCAATGAGAAATATAAGGATTCCAGGTGTCTCAATAGTGGGAATTGATAAAAATATGTAAAAGGCATTCACTAATGCCAAGTGTCGCATTCTCAAGGGCTAATTAGAGATAAAGATTGAGCTTGTTAGAATATTTGATAGTGAATGAATGATCGTATAAAGGAGATCCAAAAAATCAAGTGGACTCAAATAAGATTAAGTGCTTGAAATTTAATGAGACATTGTCTATTTAAATACTGATCAAGTTTGAGAAGGTTTATGGAGAAAAATTGATCCAAATAAATTGGAAGAAATGAGTAGATAAAGAACATCAATGTTTAACATTTTGATAGAGATAAATAATGTGCATCTTTAGAAATTGAAAAACACATGAAATCTTGGATCAAGAAGATCAAATGGATGTATTTTAAATTTTAGATATTAAATATAGACCATCATATAGTGGCACCAAATTTAATATCAATTATCGATATTTAAAGTTATGTCTAGTCTAATAGTTAGTTGAAAAAATATGCAAGAACATGCATGTAAGCCCTATATCATGACATAGACAATGAGATTGATTGATCTAATTAATCAAATATATATTAATGATCATGTGCATTAAAAAAAGAGTCCATCAAATGTTATAGATAGTAATGAGATAAAAAATTATGGTGGTGATACATGAAATCAAGACATAAAAAACTTACAGTTCAAGTCATAATGAACTAAAGTCCAAAATTGCTATGATGTGTTATAGTCTGAGTGTGAACACATAAATGAAATGAAACCCTAGATCAATTGTTTATAAATGATATCCAGAACAAATGCATATGTTATTTAATGCATTGAATTATGTCAAGCATAAAATATAGAGATAGAGAGGAGCATAGTTAGAATGAAATAAGGGGTGTCGAATAGAGATATATCAAGACATAGAGCTAGAGGGGTAGAGAGTAAAAAAGGAACAATGAGATTACATTTAGAGCATGAATAGTTGAAAATTAGACCTATAACAAAGAATAGATATTTGGATTCATGTATGAATCTATTTTATAAATTATATTTGTATCTTCATAGAAGAATCTAATAGGTTGGTGCCATCAGATAAACTAAGTTGGTGCTTAGATTAGGGAGTGAGTGTTTCCTTAGAGTTGAAGCTCTTAAATAAATGGATTAGTGTCTTGTTAGGGTTGGTACCCTTAAATGTGTAATCAGAGAGGTTTCAATTATGAGGATAGATTAGAATAGTATATTCTAGTATCTATTCTCACCATGGTTTTTCCCTTTGGGTTTTCTACATATACATCTAGTGTCATGTGGATTTGTGTGTGTTTGTGATTTATGCATAATTGATTTGATTTGCATATGTATTTTAATCTAATTTAAAAGTGTTGAAAGGACTAGATTTAATTGATATACTAATTCACCCCCCCACCTCTTAATATCCAATTGTGTTCTAATAATTGGTATCAGAGCCTTGGTTCCATATAAGAAGCTTAGTCAGCTCAGGTATATCTTGGAAGGTTGAACACAAATGGGTAGTCAAGAAGGATCTTCATCAAACAAGGCACATCTCTTTGATGTATTTAACTATGCATTTTAGATCATAATAATGGAAGTATATTTATCTTAATTAGGGTTTTATATATGGATGTCTATGGTAAATGTATATATAACCCCTTCTACAACTCCTACTAATCAAGTTACCAAGAAGGCATATGAGAGCAATGTCAAGGAAAAGAATGTTATTCTTTAAGGATTGTCAAACTTAGTGTTTGTCAAATTTATGCACTGTTAGAATGCATAAGACATCTGGAACAAGTTCAAGATCATCTATGAAGGAGATGACAATGTAAATTAAGCCAAGCTATAAACTTACAAAGGTAAGTTTCAAATCCTTAAGATGAATGAAGATGAAAATATTATAGACTACCTCCTCAAGATAGATGAAATAGTCAATGTAATTAGAGGCCTTAGAGAAGAAATTAAAGAATAAATCATTATCAAAATGTTCTTAAGATATTTTTCATCAATATATGATTCTAAAATCTCTAAAATAAAGTAAACAAGAGATATAGATATGTTCACTATTGATGAGTTGCATGGAACCTTCATAGCTTATGAGACGAGAAGGAGAGAGATAAACACCTTTAAGAGAGAATCTGCATTCAAAGCATCTAAACTAGTGAAGGTATAAGCACCTACATCCATATTTAAGGATATTAATTAAGAAGAAACTAAATTTTTTAGAAGACTAAAGAGAGGATCTAGAAAGTACAGAGGTAAGTTACCCTCTAAATGATGTAACTATGGTAAAGTAGGACATTTTGTTGCTAAATTCCCTCATAAAAAGGGGGATAACTCTGAGCAAGTAGAGAGTAGCAAAAATTTAAAACCCTACTATCCTAAGAATAAGAACTTTTTCAAAAATAAGAATGGTCTAGACACAAAATAAGATAGTGATTCAATGGAAGATGTGATAGTTATAATGATGATCATGTTATGTTTGTGTGGATGAGGAGAAGGAAGTCATATTCATGGCAATAGAATCAAGCTCTATATATCAAGAAGAAGTTGAAGACTCAAATTAAGAATAAGAAGGAGAAGTGGATCTAGAGTATGAGCTCATCTATGCTTTAGAGGAAATTGACAAGCTAAGAAAAGTGAGCTCAAAATAAAAGAATCTTGGACAAAAAGAAATTGAAAAAATGTCCAAAAGTCTTGAGAAATATGATTATATGATATTGATCCTAAAGATATAATCTAAAGAGGCTAAAATAATATAAGATTTACTCAAAATTAAACTACAATCTAAATCTAATGAGTATATGAAGCTAGAATCAGAGATAGTGGCTTTGACAAAAGAACTTGAAAAGGCCAAAGATCAACTAGACAAAAGTCTAAAGTTGATAGGAGGATTAGACATTCTTAATGAATTGATAAACTCTCAAAATCCCTCAAAATAGAGATCAGGTCTCAGTTATGAAAATGGAAAGAGTTCTACTACTAGTACATCTACTAACATATATGCAAAATTCAAAGCAGAAGTAGAATCAAGATAAAATAAAGAGAAATCTTGTAAGGACATAAGGACAGACTCAAACATAGCTAATCTTAAGAAACCTAAATCTAAAAAGAATCTTGAAGATAAGAAGAAGATAAAGGTAGTTGATTCAAATGGATACACCAAAGTGAGAGACATGAAGAAGCTAGAGTTTAGGATATCCCCTCATGCTACACCAAGAATTGCTATGACCAGGTATTCCTCATCTTTCTTGGTTATTGTTATATTTGTAATCAGTTTGGTCATAAGACTATTAATTATAGAGTTGTATCTATAATGAGAACAAATTTTATCAGTATAAACTCATTTTCTCCTTTTTAAGATACAAATGTAATGTGTTATAATTACAATAATTTTGGTCACATAGCTAAACATTTTAGAAATAGCTTTGTAAGATAAAAAGCACACAATGTAAAGAAAGGTATGCCTCCTAGTGTGAACAAAGGTTCACAAGTTTCTATAAATAAACCAAATAAGAAACCCAAGGATGTGTAGAGAGTTAAAATTCAATCTATGATTACTCAAATTACACTCCATGCCAAGGATTAGAATTTGTGGGTGATAGACAATGGTTTCTTAAAGCATATAACTCATGACAAGAGTAAGTTCACCAAATTGAGAAAATGTAAAAAAGTATCTATCATCTTGGGAGATGAAATAATAGTAAATATCAAAGTTAAATAAACCTTGAACATAGGTGGAAAAATACCTACACATGATGTCCTTTTATGTTGAAAGATTGAAGCATAATCTAATAAGTGTCAGTCAATTGTGTGACAATGGATATAAGGTCACATTTAATATATAAGGATGCAAGCTAAATATATTTGGAAGACTATTTTCAAAATGGAAAAGGATTGAAAGCAATATCCACAATCTTGTTAAATTAAATGGAAATAGTTGCCTGATAAGAAAGGTTGATGAGAGTTGGTTATGGAATAGAATAATAGGTCATGTTAACTTTGATAACTTAGTCAAATTAAGATCAAATAAGTGTGTTAGATATATGAATCATAATCTAATAGATTTCAATTAGCTATGTGACAATGGATATAAGGTCAAATTTAATGTATAAGTCTGCAAGCTAAATATATTTGGAAGACTATTTGCAAAAGGGAAAAGGACTAAAAGCAATATCCACAATCTTGTTAAATTAAATGGAAATAGTTACCTGATAACAAAGGTTTATGAGATTTTGTTTTGGAATATAATAATAGGTCATTCTAACTTTGATAACTTAGTCAAAGTGAGCTCAAATAAGTGTGTCAAATAAGTGTGTCATATAGTACCTACAATGAATGTCAATTAGGCAAGAAAATAAGGGTCAAATTTTAAACAAAGGAGTATGCAACTATAAAGCCTTTATAGTTAATTGATACTAATCTTTGTGGTCCTAGTAAGACAAGAAGATATAAAGGATAAAAATAATTTATGTCATTTATAGATGATTACTCAATAATGACATGGGTAACCTTTTTGATGGATAAGTCTTAGGCATTTGGATGATTCAAGATCTTTAGATCCATATTAGAGAATAAGATAAAATAGAAGATCAAATGCTTAATATTTGATAAAGGTGGAGAATTCACCTTAAATGAGTTATTAAATTATTGTGAGAAGCATGGGATCAAAAGTCATTAATCTGCTACAAGGACTCCATAGTATAAAGGAAGAATAGGATACTCAAGAAGATAGCTAAAACAATGTTAAAAGAGTCCAAGTTACCTAATGGATACTAGAGAGAAGTATTCCAAATAGTAGTATACATCTTGGACAGAGTTTAAAAGAGGGTAAATAGTGATAAAACTCCCTATGAGCTATTGTATGGAAAGCCTGCCTCTATTAAGCACTATAGAGTATTTGGAAGCAAATGTTACATCAAGAAAAAAGAGGAAAAAATGGGAAGATTTGAATCAAGATGTGATGAATGAATATTTCTTAGTTATTCCACTCAAATCAAATCCTATGTATGTTACAATAAAAGGCTACACAAAATTGTTCAGAGCATCAATGTCAAAGTTGAAGAAGGATTGAAACATATTGAACCTGATAAGGAAATTAGTATTAAAGAATCAAATCTTGAAGAAGAAGAAGAAGAAAAGAATGAAGAGGTTGAATAAATTAATGAAAATTCACCTCCAAATTTTTTTTAAAAGGATCATCCTAAAGAGAAAATAATTGGTAATAATAATGGAGTTCAAACAAGGAGAAAAGCTACAATGAATAAGGAGCAAGTAAGCTTTCCTTTAATGCTTTAAATTGAGCTTGAGAACTATGTTGAAGCTAGCAAGGATGAGAATTAGATAAAATCCATGGAAGAACTAATCTAAATTGAAAAGAATAAAACTTGGTATTTAGTTCTAATACCCTCAAACAATAAGTGATAAGTACAAATTGGGTCTATAGAAATAATCTCAATTAGGATGGAGTTGTTATAAGGAATAAAGCAAGGTTGGTGTGAAAAGGATATGCATAATTTGAAGGCATAGATTTTGAGGAAACATTTACTCTAGTTTCTATATTATAATCTATGACAATGTTTCTATCATTCTTTATTTACAAGAAGTTCAAAGTCTATCAAATGGATGTCAAGTCTACTTTATTGAATGGGAACCTAGAAGAGGAAGTCTATATTGAATAACCATAAGGTTTTCAGTTGTCAAATGAATAATATAATGTGTGCATATTAAATAAATATATGTATGGTCTAAAATAAGCACCAAGAGCATGGTATCCAATATTGGACCAATACCTGCAATAACAAGGTTTCAACAAAAGATGTGTAGGAAAAAATTTGTATTTCAAATCAAATGGTGAGCATATGTTTATTGTTTCTATTTATGTATATGACATCATATTTGGTGGTAGCACTAAAAAAATGTGTAAATAATTTACTACACAAATGCAAAGTGAGTTTGATATGTTGATTCTAGGAGAACTTTATTTATTCCTTGGTCTCAAATTGCATAATCTAATGAAGGGATATTCATATCCCAAACCAAGTTTGTAAAGGAAATGCTCAAGAAATTTGGCATGGAAGATAGGAAAATATTTATTACTCCCATGATAAATGGATTCAAGTTGATCAAAGAGGATGAGTCCCTTGATGTAAATTAAACTATTTATAGATCAATGATAGGTAAATTATTATACCTAACTGCATCAAGACTAGATATTATTCAAGTAGTGTGCATGGTTACAAGATTTTAGGATGATCCTAAAGAAAAACATGTCAATTTAGTAAAAATTATATTTAGATACATCAAGATCACAATTGACTATGGTCTATGGTATCCTGTAAGTGAATATTTCACTTTGACAACTTATACAAATGTTGATTAGGTAGGAAGTGTTGATGATATAAGAAGAACTAGTGGTGGTGCATTTTTCCTTAGAAATAGACTTATTTCATGTCTAAGCAAAAAGTAAGAGTTAGTCACTCTTTCTAAAGTAGAAGAAAAATATGTAGTAGTAATGTCATGTTGTACTCGAGTCTTATGGATGAAGAAAACACTCAAGGACATCAAGGTAGAGTACAAGGAACTTATCTCTATTTTTTGTGATAATTCAAGTGCTATAAATATATCAATTAATCCAATGATGTATTTAAGAACCAAACACATATCTATAAAGTATCACTTCTTAAGAGAGAAGGTTGTAAATCAAGAGGTCATAATAGAATATGTTCCAACTAAGGACCAGATTGTAGACATATTCACCAAACCTCTTCCAAAGGAACAATTTGAGTATCTGAGACATAAGTTGGGAGTGATATATCCTACATCACATCACTAGATCCTAGTGGCAGGGCATGAGTCCAATGGGGTCCCATAGAAGCTTTATTAATCCTTGAAAGAAGAGAGAAAAGGCAACTAAGGTATGCATACTTTTGAACATTTCTACCAAGTTGATGGTTTCATATTCTTGGATAAAATCCTTTATCTAATAAAGGGGGAGAAAAATTTGGACTAATATTCAAAAAGAGTCCCTTTTCCATTGATGTCAAAGGGGGAGAAAATGTACAAATGCTCTCTGTAGGAGAAGAAGAGCAAAATGTTCTTTGTAAAAGTTTGGAGCTAGTAAAGTTTGGATCAAGTGTCCAAGTTGATTATTAGTAAAATGTTTCATTGCCTAAGGGGGATAAATTTTTGTATGAAAAACATTAGTTTAATTTCATCAGAAGATAATGCAAGCAATACCAGAGAAAAAGAAAAATATTAGCAGATCAAAGCATTTAGTTTGTCATCAATGACAAAGGGGGAGATTGTTGGACATATGATTATCATCAACGTCAAAAGTGAGATCATTATCATTATGAATGTCATTTATGATTATAAATGAATATGGTGATCTTATTAGAGGTAAATAATTATTTGAATGCATGTGTGCATGATTGGAATTCATTTGGTTCTTCATATTGATCATATAGACATTTTGGGTCTATGATAGAAAAGATGAGAAGGCATTTTTATGACATCATCATTACCATGTGTGAATGATTATAGAGGAGTTGGTCACATAGTCATGATCACATTAGTCCTTAGTAGTTATGAACCAGATTTGAAGATAAGAGTTGAAGTACAATTGAAGATATGGGCATGCAAAATTGGCTACTCAGATAAAAATCACTAAGTTATGACATTTAGCCAAATTTGCAAAAGTGATCAGTAGAGCTAAGTAATCATATTCATGAGGTCAATGTTGGAAAAGATAGAGGTCCAAAGATAAAATTATCATATGGGTATGTTCATTTTTTTGCCTAGTTTCTATACACTAAATCCTAGGTCACGTGATGTAGTACGACAAAAGATATATTTGATAAAAGTTTGGCTTCAAGCCATTTTGACATTATTTTCCAACACTCAATCAAATTTAATTGTAAGAAATATATGAATAGGCATTTTCATGATGTCATATCTTTCACATATGAAATCTTCAAGACCAATTGGACATATAAATGGAATCCCATATGTAAAAGGATTGTATACGCTAATTTACAAGTCATACAACTAAGTGAAACAAGAGTTACGCAAGTGCAAATTTAGCCTTCCAGGTATATTGAAATGGTCTCCATAGTCAAAATCTACACAAGGTCATCAAAATTTGTCATGTTTTTAAAAATATCACTTATGGACATTTACAAAGGAAATAGATAGAAGATCTGTTATAGGTTTTTCAAGAGCATCTTGAATATATGGTTTGTAGGTTCAAATGAGAAGGAATGAGCTCAAAATTGAATTATCTTTACTCTTGGAAAAAATCATGTTTATTAGTTAAACCTTAAGGGTTTAAGTCATGGCATCAACAAGCATGTTATATTTTGATGTTGATTGGACATAGTCAAGACTCGATAACTTAAATGATAACTTAAGCCTTTATCATCATTGTAAAATCGACACCTTAGACCTAGCAATTATCATTTCAAAGGACTTAATATATCCTAAGTCTTAGAATTTAAATTATGTCCTAGATTGATCAATGGCTATCACTTCATCATACATAGATGATCCAATGAAGTGAAGAAAAGTCAAATTATCAAAGGCTCCTTTGATTAAACACACTAGTGATAAGTGTCACAATCACAGAGCTTGCTCAGTTAATCCACAATGTAGTTTAAAGTCAAATCATCAATGAGCAATGTGAAGATTCTAAGTGTCTCAATAGTGGGAACTGATGAAAATTTTCATAAGGCACATACTAATTCCAAGTGTCACATTATCAAGGGTTAAGTAAAGATAAATATTGATCTTGTCAAAAGATCTGATGGTGAGTGGATGATTGTATAAAGGAGATCCAATAGAGCAAGTGGACTCAAATAATATTAAATGTTTAATATTTAATGAGATAGTGGAAATTTAAAGATAGAGTAGGTTTGAGAAGGTTGATAGAGAAAAACCAATCCAAAGATGCAGGAAGAAATGAGATGGATAAATAATATTGACGTTTAATGTTTGGAGATATATAAATAACATGCATATTCAAAGATCAAATAACACATAAAAGTTTAGATTAGGAAGATTGAATGGATGCATTTTAAATTTGAGATATTTAAATATGGACCATAAGATAGTGGCACAAAATGCAATATCAATGATCAATATTTAAAGTTATGTCTAGTCTAATGATTAGTTGTATAAATATGTAGGAAAATGCATATAATACATATATCATGACACAGATAATGAGATTGATTGATCTAACTGATCAAATCTATATTAATGAGCATGTGCATCAAAATAAGATTCCAAAAAATTCTATAGATGGTAATGAGACCAAAAATTATGATGGTGATGCATGAAATAAAGATGTTGGAAACTTAAATTTCAAGTCATAATGAACTAGATGCAAAAATTGGCATGATGTGTTATAGTCCAAGTGCGAACACATAAAAAATCAAACCCTAGATTAATTATTTATATATTATATCTAGGATAAAGGCATATGTTATTAAATACATTTAATTATGTCAAACAAAAAACATAGAGACACATAGGATTAGAGTTAGAGTGATATAAAAGGTGTCAAATAGAGACATATCAAGACACATAGATAGTGGGGCAGAGAGGAAGAAAGGCACAAGGAGATTATGTGTAGAGCATGAACAATTATCGATCAGACATGTAATAAAGAATAAAGATTTGGATTTGTGTATGAATCTATTTTGTAAATTGGAGTTGTAGCTCCATATAAGAATATGATAGGTTGGTTCCATCAAATTTACTAAGTTAGTGCTTAGATTAGGGAGTGGGTTCTTCCTTAGAGTTGAAGATCTTGAATCAGGGGATTAGTGTCTCCTTAGGGTTGGTTCCCTTCAATGTGTAACTAGTGAGGTTTCGACTATGAGGTTGTATTATAATAGTATATTCTAGCAACTATTCTCACCATGATTTTTCCATTTGGGTTTTTCACATATACATCTAGTGTCATGTGGATTTATGTGTGTGTGATCTCTACATAATTTATTTGATTTGCATATATCTTTTAATCTACTTTAAAAGTATTGAAAGGACTAGATTTAATTGATATATTGATTCACTCCCCCCTTTTAGTATCTATCTATGTTCCAACATCCTTCTAGAAATATTTCTACATGTTTTAGATTAGGCACTTTGTTAGCATCAAACCAACTAAGTATGTCACTTATTTGTCATTTCCATATCTAGCATAGATGTATTTTCTATATTTAGCATAATAAATTTAGTGTATACTTATATCTAAGTTTAAAATTATATTGGCCTCCTATAGATATAATTGTAACCCTTATGTATTATAATTTCTATATTATTAACCCTATTATACCACTAAGTTAGGATGGACCCGTATCCAATTTAGGGTTAAGAAAATTTCTAGTTGTAATCAAGATTTTTATGAAATTAGATCTAGGATGAATCCTTAGCTTGGTCTAAGATATAATCAAGCATCAAAATGCTAATTAGTTCATGAGGGTGAGTGATAACCTTTACAATGGTAATAAATATTTAAATCCCAACTAGGTCTACATGTTAATCAATGGGAGTGTTAGATTCTTAGGTGGGTTTTTTATAGTGATTGTGTCTTATCTTAGTTAGTGAAGGATACATTATTAATTAGGAATTAAAGTCTCAATTAGGATAGGAAGGGGGTAGGTCATAGGTTTGGTTATAATCAAGGATGATACCCTTGAATAGGTTCGGGTTTAGGCTAGGTGTAGGGTTATAGTTCTATCTAATAAATTCTCTCAATTAGGTCAAGATCCTAATTAATGAACATCTCACATTTCATCTAAAGAAAAAACCTTAGTTAAATCTATAGTTGATCGAGATAGATAAAAAGAGATAATTAGGTGTCCTAAACCCAATTAGGTCCTTAGACCACACAAAACTTAGAACATTTAGAGATTATTTTTAATCAGACATCAAACCTATGATTAGGTCTAGAAATTCAAACTCATCCTTCATAGTTGTATTCAAACAAATAATACCTAATTATGTCTTGAAGTGCATTCAAAGTTCCCCTCAATTCTATTCAATATTTTAAAGACTAATTATAATTAAGAGGATAAAAATAAAAAATTTAAATTTAAAACATGACCAAATTCCCCCAAAAGCTTGATTAGGTCTACTAGGCAAGTTTTGGGGCCTTTTTAGTTTTTTCCATAACTTTTGATCTTGATGTCAATTTTTCAAACTATTTGATTTTATATAAATTTAAATCCATGATGATGGTCTCGGTTTTGTCTAGTTGTACCTATATTAATATATTCCAATAATTAAAATATCATGAATAACACTTAAGGTTGGTCTTGCAATATTTGAGGAAACATAATTTGTATAGAAATTTATCAAAGTGTTCTTTCTTTCAACCTAAAATTCACTACTTGGGTCATATAATTTCTAAAGGACCTAAGATAGATCATGAAAAGAATTTAAACACTAATGACTAGCCATATCCCAAGAATGTACATGATTTAAGAAGATTCATGGGGATTGTAAGGTACTATTGAAGATTTTTGAAAGACTTTTCAAGGATTGATCATTTCATAACTTCCTTACAAAGGAAGGGGAAGAAATTTGATTAGTATCCTAATTATGATGTAACCTTTCAAGCACTAAAATGTTTGTTGATCATATCTCCTATTTTGAATATATTGGATCCCAATGGAGATTTTTAAATATGGGTATATGCCTATAAGGTGGGAGTTGGAGACATATTGACTCAAGATGGTAAGTTAGTTGCCTATGAGTCTAGAAATCTCAAGACCCATGAGTAGAACTACACCACTCATGATTTAGAGTTAGTTTTCATTCATCTATTGAAGCAATGGAATCATTTTCTATTGGGTAAGCACTTTAATATTAAATCATATCATCATGGTCTTGTGCACTTGTTTACTCAAGATGAGTTGAATGAAAGATAAATAAGATGGCTTGAATTTGTTAACAACTTTAATAGTGACATTGATTATGTGAAAGGAAAATAAAATAGAGCAGTTGAGGCATTAAGTAGGCGAACCTACAAGGTTACCCTCTCAATATTGTTTTAATATTTTAATAAAATTGAGCTTAAAAAACAAAAAAATAATTTTTAATTCCTTAAAATATGTTTTGATTTAAAAATAACAAATTTTGATTCTATATTTTTAGTTCATTTTGATGGTCTATTAAGACACAAAGGTAGAATTTTTGTCCCATATTCAGGTAATCTGAGAGATCAAGTATTAAATAAAGTACATGTATCACCTCATTACTCACATCCAAGTGTCAATAATATGGCACAAGAGTTTAAAATTCTATATTTATATCTTGGAGTTAAGAAAGATGTGGTTATGTATGTAGTCAAGTCTTTGGAATGTCAGTGTGTTAAAGATAAGCATGGTCATCCTAAAAGCTTAATTTATCTTCATGTTATTCCAAAAATTAAATGGGTTGTTATATATATGGATTTCATCATGGGATTTCCTAAATATTATAATAGGTTTTGGGCTCTTTTCCTTTAGTCTAGCATGTCTCTCCCTAGTCATGTGCCTAAGAGAACAAGAGTTCCAATAAACTAGCACACTAGCCTATCATGCAAGAAAAGATTTTATATGCTCACATGAATCATATAACCTAAAATGGTTCCCATTTTTTTATGTATGTTTATTCATATATTTTCATAAGCTAGGATGTTAGAATAGGGACTTAATTCTAAATTCATACTTAGTTCCATGTCTAACTATTAACTATTCATTCATTCCTTAATTAATCAAAGAATAAAATTTGTGCCTAAATTGAGAATAAAATAGTGTTGGAAGTAGATAATAATATGTGGGGATGAATCAATTTATTAACAAAATCCATTCAATTCCAATCATCATTCCATAAAGCATTCATTTACATAAAATATTAATGCATAAACAAAGCAACTACATAAGCATATCATGAAATAAGAAAAGAGATTTGTGGAAAATACTCTTGGGGGATAAAACCCACTAAAACATACACATGGACTAAATATTATAATTTTAAGATCCAAAGTTTAGTGAAGCACCAACTTCATAAGGAGCTCCAACCCCTAACTAGTTAAGCACCCACTCAACTAGTCTTCTATAAGATTTATCTTGCAAGGAGGATCCAAAACATTTAGGTATATTATAACCAAGTCACCTATAATATTTTATCATATTAAAACACATATTTATAACTAAAATATATATTACAACCTTATATTTCATTCTTTACCCTTCAATCTCACTCAAACAACTTCTTAGGCCTTCTCGCTCAAATAACTCTCTCTTTGGAAGAATTAGGTCAAATGACCTTGATCAACACCTATATAAAAATATTTAAATTATCATTAAATTTTTATATAACATATATAATTTTCTTCAATCCCTTAAAATATTCTCCAAAAACACTATAGGCTTTGCTTAATAGCTCAATCTTTTAACTAGTCAAAATAGGTTTATTAGGCCATGACTTTATACTTGATTCTTTCTCATACCTATCTTAGATAGATAAGTAACTCACCATACTTAGATTATGATTTAAATATATCCTTACACACTTTTAATAAGTTAAAAAAACAACACATTAGCTATTCCATAAGGACCAAATCCACCATTAAGCCTAATGGAGACCTAATGCAATTAGGTCCATCTTATCCACACATTACCACTCTGACCTTTAGAAACACTTCTTGTCTTAAAAAATAGATTAAAAACTTAATAAATTAATATAATATACCCATTATAAGTTCACCTTGGGTCCCCAACTCTATTTTCCCCATTTCACTACTTGGACCCACCAGTATGTCTCCTCGCCAATAGGCCTTCTCACTACCTGAAAGTCTATCTTGAAAATTTGAACCATATAAAAAAATTTCACACATAACCCATGAATAAAATAATAATATGATCTTAAATAATTAAAAAACTTCCCAAAATTATTTTATCTTCACCACATAGGCCAAAAGGCCTCAGAAACATGCCTATAGATGGCTTACTCACAAACACCAAACATTATAAACACACAATCAAAATCATGACTCTCCAAGATTGAAAAAAACACTTATAATAAATAAAAACACATTAAAATGATATTATTATATATTTATAACACCTTAAATATATTTTTATCCTTTAACTTAGTGAAAAATTACTCAAGAACATCCTTTTCCCACACACATAGAAAGTTGTATGTAGGACCAAAAACACAGTCAAGAAAATCAAATTATATAACAACTATGGGAACATTTATGTGAACTTAAAATTAATTTTTTTAAACCTTTATCATCCTTATATAATCTATATAAATATATATTTCATGGTCATATAGCAATATGGGTCTTACAAACCAATCTTACTATGTCACTCTATACAAACTTCACTATGTTAGACAGACCAATTTGATGACACATTTTTTCTTGAGTACAGGCATCATAAACACTTATACACAAATGGTATAATATTAATATGTATTTAATAATTACCTAATGCCTTATTATCCATATCTATTCCTCTAAAACCAATCCCTAATCTCATTCTCATTCTCGTCTAGTTTTCTCAATGTTCTGCTCATTAGGCTAATTTAGCGATAAGCTAACTTCCATGACCGGTTTAGCACATTTTTTGCACATAAACATACTTATAAAATTTTATGGGAATAATATATAATTATTTCACATTATCCTCTATCATTTTTCACACCTTGTCTTGGTTAACCCTATCTATATCATTAAAAACCCTAAAAATAAGGGTTTTCTTGTAGTTTCTACTCACTATCAAGACAAAAAAAAACTACCTGGGGAAATATTGAAGATTCATTTACATGTTAAAAAAACTAAAATAGGTAAAATTGAAAAATTTTATCCATAACCAATTATATCTTTCCTATCAGGTCTTTGTTAGGGTTTTAGGAGGGTTTTGACTACCTTACCTTCTTATCAATCATTCATAAAGGATTGCCCCTCAAAGCCAAAACCATTGCAAAAAAATCCAATATAGGGACATTATACAACTACCATGAAGTTATAAATATCTCATGAAAAGTTTTAAAATTCCAACAAGCATGAGAAACTTCTTCTCAGGTATACAACACCCCAATCTATGCACATAAGGAACCTTATCACTAGTTTTTATGATTTCTCCTTCAGGTATTGAATTCAAAAAATTTACACACACTTAAAATGAACTAGAACACCTTTTTAATGATTTAAATATCTCTACCATATTTTTAAATTATCTTTACCCCTCATTAAGTCAGTATAGGTCATTTTTCATACTACGCCTTATACTATAATCATACTTGGACTATGATCATGCCTTGAAACCAATTAAAATATATTATAAAATCTACCCTCATGTCATACAAAATCATAACATGATCTCACATTTCCAACCTTTCATACATAAGTCTCATATATCTTATCTCACTAAGGTACCAAGCTTGTGTCTTCTCACTAGGTCTCTTCATGCAAGAGATAATCTTCAAAAATTTAATTTTGACCTCATCTACCTTTTTACCATGTTCAATAAAGTTATAAAACTTAATCATATATTTACTGACCCATAACACAAAGTTTTACCATGCTTAATGCATCCATAATCTTCACAGAGCTAGACTAGGCTACTCAAGATACCTTGTATGCTCCCTAGTACTTAGAGCTTAATCAAGATGCTTCCCTTGTATATTGAACATGATCTTGACATGTAATCAAACCATATAAATAATACCACTTTGACTTCAAATTTTCTCTCATCATAGAGATAAAACTTATTTGTTACACACCACTTCATCAATCATGACGTCAATTTTGACTTTTCCCATGAAGGACATTCAACTTAACTTTGACATCAATTACAAAATTAATGCCTTTATACCAACACTAGGATCATAGCTCAATAATATCCCCCTTTTTAATTGATTTAAAACATTATTAATCATACCAAATCATTCTCTTTCCTTAAATTTGGATCTTATTCAATACTTTATCTTTGAAATAGGAACTTTCTCCCCCTTTGATATTAAAGATAAAGGTTCACCTTCTTGGTAGCTATTTCATCCTTAGATTAGGGTAAATATATATTTTATTTCAAAAAAAAATAATCAATCATTTTTTTATAATTTTTAGCATAGACCAAATTCACATACCTATAAATGATACATGATTGACTCCCTTTGCCTTCATCAAAATTCAAGACATTTTCAAAACTATGACATGGTTTGATCAAGTCATTATACAAAATTTTTGTGACTTGTATCTTGAGATAACACATATAGAAGAATTTTCTAACTAAAATTTCAATTTGAAAATATCATAAGACCATAAAACTTCTCCTATGATCAAACATCCTTAATGCTTCTTGCTTGTTGGCTGAGTGCTTCCATGAAGCCTAATGGAGTCACCTCTGCTCTAGATAACTAGAATAACATAAGTTTAGTAGATTCATAGATCTTCATGTCCTTGAAATATTAAAAATATTTCATGATCCTTGTATGCTTTATGCATCCTTTTGGCTTGACCTCCTCAATCTTTGTTTGAGCAACACTCTGGCTTGATCTATTGGTCTTGATTTCTTCATCAATAAACTGAGATGATAGAGAAAATTATTGTCACTCCTTTGCATCTTTATTTTTATCTAACATTTAAAATAGTCCATTTTAACTTGGATAACCATTATCAACCTTATCTACCTTAATTTTCCACTTACTATTTATTTCCTATGTTCTAGAAGCCTCAAATTTCTTGCCTTATCTTGAGAAGTCAAGCTTACAATAATTTTCAATGTGACCAATCTTATGACAGTTAAAACATGTTATCCCTCTATATGGAAACACACCATGACCCATACCTCTTAGATGATGGTTTTCCTTATATTTTCATGAAAATTCGTTCTTGAAATGCCTTTTGCAATGCCTTGATCTATGACCAAATTGATTACATGAATAATAGTATCCATTGAAAGGATTAGCATACCTTATGTTATTAGGATTCTTGAAAGTATGTACCTTTTTTATATCATCATACTCATTATTTAGTTTTTATTTGACCTTTTTTATCACATTAGTGTTCTTGTCTTGATTTCCAATGAAGCCAAGGCCTATTTTTTCATTAGTAGTATTTTGAATAATCAAAAGGTTATCTAAATCATTGGTTCTCTTTTCAAACCTCATAAAATACTTGACCTTATTTGATGTTTGTTTTAATTTAGATATTAAGTAGTTCACTTTAGCTACATACCTTGCATATTCTTATTCTTTTGCTTCTAGGACTACAGTCACAATTTTAAGTTGACTCTCCACTTGTTTGACTATTTCCTCAAATTACTTGGATTTGTTTCTTAGTTTAGATTCAAACAAGTTGATTGTTTCCTCATAGTATCTAATAAGGGACCTCATCACCCTATTATTTTTCTTGACCATATTCAATTCTTCTAGAGTATTCATCAATTTAGACTCAAATTCCACCTCATCTCCTTCTTCATCTGAATCACCAATAACACCTCCAATCCATATGAATTCTTACAGATTTCAAAAACTTACTTCTTCATCCATGAAGAGAAAATCATTGACATCAATACCATCACCTTCATGATCACTTTATAAATCACTTCTCTCACTCTCATTGGATGAGTTGTAATCTTCCTTGGTGTAAAGACTCTTTTTATTTTTGAATAACCTTTTATTATTATCATATCTTCTAAATTTTTTATTGCTCTTATTAGATTTATGAATTTTTATCATCATCATTATCTCCATCATCATTTGTCTTATGATTATTAGGACATTTATTATCAAAGTGTCCAACCTCTCTACATTTGAAGCTTTTAAAAGGTAGATTGCTCTTGTATCTACCTGAACCTATCTTCAATTTTCTTGAAAACATAACTATCAACTCATCATCATCAGTATCAAATTCATCATTATCTTTTACTTTATTTAACTTGTGAGTTATTCTCTGTTGGCTTATTTTCAAATTTAAATATAACTTATTTCTTTATAGGTCTTCCTTCACTTGTCCTCATCTCATAGGTTGTTAGGTCTCCATGAAGTGCATCCATCTCTAGCTTGTCTAGATCTTGTATATCTTCAAAAACACATACCTATTAGAGGTTTTAGGTTATACCCTATCTAATAAAAGGATTATTCAAGTCCTCTGCCCAAACCTATTCCAACATGGGAATGACCCTTGGTTATGGGTTACCTATTTTTAAGTCAGAACTCTAAGGTTTTTAATGAGGCTATCTCCTTAGATATGATAATTTAAATCTCTATTATTGAAATTTAATCTATTGAGATGAAAAGGGGAGAAAATACATAAATGAAAACCTAATTTAAGTGTGGTGATACACCAAATGTTCAATGATGCACTCTCAACTTGGATACTTTCATGACTACTAATAAATCCAATGGAGACGATAATTGATTAGATTATGTGATAAAGTTGAAAACATGAGTGTTTTTTATGAAGGTTTAAAAAAGACTTAAAACTTGAAGGATAGGAAGAGATATTTCTATGTAAGACACTATGGATGTATTACACTTTAAGAGAAACCTCACTATCTAACACTTCACATAACCTACAAGGAATTCATAGTCTTAAAGCAAGGTACATGAAGAACTTAAAGGTGATGATAGACAACATACATTCTCTAAATCAAAATTAAATAAAGCACACTTATAATTAAACTATAATCTAAACTTGTCTTATATTATTTCAAAGAGTTTACAAAGTGATTTTAGTAGAGGTTTGCTATACCCAATCGAGGGATATAAATCAAGATCTCAAAGCTAGTATTTATAGGAATAAATAAGGTAAGAGAGAGATAATTTGGAATTTAAGGGTTCATTAATGAGCCTAAATACATTCAAAATAACCACCACCATAATCTTTCTCAATATTTTCCCTGCATTAATGTCACTGTATCTTTCTCTTACATGATGGATAATTTGAATATCAAGATCAGCTATAGGAAACAATCCCCGCCACTACATGAATCCTTCTCAAGATTCTCTAAATTAATTCCATTCATTATCTTCCTCAATCATGTTTAATATTTTTCACATTACTAGGTAGTTACTTGATCTCACTTATTAACGTTCCTTCTGATATTTCTTGTGTAGTCACCATTCTGCCATTGCTTCTAAATCCTAAATATATATCTATTATGGATGAAAACCAATATATTTTATTAGTTTTCATATATTCATGATTTAAAATTGAGATCCATAGCCTAGGGCCTCTTAATTCTAAATGATACATAGAACCTACATCTAAAATATCTTAGAAAGCTTTACAAGGCTTTAATGGCATTAAATAACTCTTTAGAGTCTACTCCTGGTTATCTGGGTCATGTTCTATATTGAATTTATTTTTTATACCTAATTGGGGTGGTGATATCATTTTTCCAATGTGTCTACCTTCATGGAATCCTCTAGTTTGACTTTAGTTGAATTTGTTCTCCATTGAAGTCATTTAGATTTTGATTTTTAATGTTGACCATCGATCCTGATCTAGGCTCCCCACATTTTTCCAATTATCAACTTTTCATTTACTCCATAGGATCCTAATATCAATCCTTTAACTCCACCTCATAATCATTGTAGATCTACTTCTATATAAATGAACATGAATTATCATTCTTCTATCAGTCTAATGTGGTTGAGACACTTGGTAGCTTCTCATTTAACTTTAATATTTGTTGACTCATCACTCATCATTAATTCTTTGTGTATGATTACATGTGTACCATTGATCTTCTTAGACTCATTGACATGTTATATTTCCCACTTATTGTTAAATCTCTATTCAATCACCTGAGATCTTAACCCTTGTCACTTGCACATTCAAGCTAACCTTTTGACTTGATGTTCATCATTGATCTCTTTGATACAATTGAATGCATGTCATTGGATATTTGGGACCTACTGACATATATTAAATCACTAATTGCTATTATATTTTATCTTATATCCCATGAGTTGTACACTTGTTAATTATATGTTTAGCTTAGGAACATTTGAATTTAAATGGCTATTTTTCAAGGCTTTAACTTGATGTGTGTGCACCCATTTTACTCTGCAAGTTCAACTTTAAAGGCTTATATATTGAAATATAAATATCATCAAGACATAAAAAATTTATAGCATGATCTTAGTATGAATATATTCATGTCCATGTAATATTTTGTCTTGAGAGGCTCCCTATGTGCATTTACTAAATGTGTAATCAGATTGACCTATTTATTTTTACATGATGTGTTGATGATAGTCTGGCTATTTTATGCCTTTACAAGAAATTTCAAGGCTCAAAATGAGTTTCTAAGGCTCATGAAACCTGATTTATGACCATTAAGTTCATTATCACCATGAGAACCTGATGATTCTTCATCCTTTGCAACTCTAGACCTATCTCAAGACTTGATTCTCAAAGATTAACAAATTACATTTTAAGCTTGCTTAAAGTGTTTCAAAAGATTTGTAAGCAACATGTGATCTTTGGACCACTCATTACATCTAAAAATATTGTTCATCTCATCCATTTAGGTATAATCTTGGCATGTGGGCCAAAATTTCGACCATTTTTGGTGACTCAATTGACTTGACTAGCCTACTCATCATGGAACCTAGAATTTGATCAAGCTTACTCATGATGACTAGACAAATGAAGCATTATTTATAAAAGGATTATGTATGACTCATAAAAACACTTTTAAGTAATGAGACACATATAAATTATAATAAAGTGAAAAAACACACCAAACCACTACCTAAATGGCAAAAAAAAACCAACAAAGAAATGTGCAATAGCATTTAGAAGTGAGATAGAACTATCTACCTATGTACAGAGATTATGAGGTAACACTTATAGAAAAATTTAAGATACATCCCATTGATAGAGATGGGAAGTATCTCTCTATTAAGCTATAAATTTAAAAGTTATTACTCTCCTTATAACCTATGATAACATAAGGCCCACTCCAAATACTATCAAACTTACAATATTTCCTTGGTTTTCCATGGTCCTCATCCCATTTGAGGACTATATCACTTTGTTAGGATGTTTTTGAGAAATATATCTTATAAAATGAACTCTTAAATTATTTTTTATTGGACCACATAATGTGTATATTAGTGTCCCTTGTCTCCTCTAGTTGTCTTAGCTCATTCCACCTTATCTGTATAACATCATCCTTTAGGAGCTCAAGTTGATGTGCAAGCTTTAATGCAGGAAGTTAAAAAGATATAGGAAGTTTGGATTATTTCCAATAAATAAGAAGGTATGGGGAGTTTTTAATATCTTTATTAGGTGTCACTCTATTTTCTCATAGGGAAGTCCTTAGTCTAGTATGCCATCCCTTCTTACTATCTTCCATAGTTCTCTTGATAATCTTTAACAAGTTCTTATTTGTGGACTCTGATAGTCTATTACACTATAGGTAATAGTTAAATGATTCCTTGAGATAAATTCCATATAAAAGAGCCCAATCACATAGCTTATTACTACTTAATTCCAATGCATTTTCAAAAATAATTATAGAAGGCACACTAAATCTGGTAACAAGGCTATCATAAAAGTCCAAGACAAAATCTTCATTCACTTCCTTGAGGTTGTTTGATTTAACCCACATTATAAATTAGTCTATAGATGTAATGATCCATTTATGTCATTTAATTGAAGTGGGTTATATCATCCTTATGAAATATAAACCCCATTGCATGAAAGTTTTTTTTAGTTGTATGGGTTACATGCGAAGAGTAGCCAGTTTCTACTTACCAACAAACATTGCACATTTTGGGCATTTCCTTACCCAAGAGTGTGCATCTCTAAACATTATGGGCCAAAATTACTCATCTCTAATTATCTTATAGGTTTTGGTCTTTATTTTACCCAAAACCTCCTTCCTATAAGGAAATGAGGACAAAAATATTATTGATTTTGATCCCCCTCTTCTATATGTTTATGCAAATTCTAGGAAAAGATCATGATATTTCATAATTTGGAAAGATGGCATTGATATTGTATTTTTATAGACTAAATATTTTGTTTTATCAGGTTTGTTGCTTTTAGCTAATTATTTTAGTCTTATGTTTTCATGGACTATATTTTATTTCCTCTTGGGACTTATTCTTTCGAGACTTACAATTTTTGTCATTGTCAAGATTTTTATTGCATATGAATTCTTTTAGACTTATCTTTATGGAAGAAATTATTGTAGACATTTTGTTTGAAATAATTCCTCCAATGAAATTTTTTTGTAGGCTTTTTTTCCATAGGCATTTTTCCCAACGTAATTGGATTTGCCTTTTACCCCCTTTGAACCTACCCTTCAACATTTTGAAATTACCCTTCAAAACTTTTGTTGTCCCACACCTTTGCCTTTTTTGGACCTTTCCTTTACATGGTTTTTTTGAGACACTTTCTCCAATCCAATCAAATTCCTTCAAACATTTTCTCTAAGAGAATCAGTTATTTAGGAGAATTGTTGGGGATATTTTGTTTGAAATAATTCCCTCGATGGAATTCCTTTAGGACTTTTAAAAAGACCCTATATCACTGACTTACCATTAAATTTTTTTTTTAAGGACACATATTCCTTTAGACTTTGTGAACATACCCTTCATCCTTTTTAAAGTTCCCTATCCCATCAGATTGTACCCTATGAAGTAGACCCTTCAGGCATTTTTTTTCCATAAAGTAGATCATTCGGCCCTTGTGACCATGCCCTTTGGGAATTTTGTCTTGATCATTTTATTCACCCTATGAGTATATCCTTTATGTTGTTTGTCATTTAACCAATTCTTTTAAAAATTTTGTCATGGGCCAAGGCCCTTCAGCCAATTCCTTTAGACATTTTTTCCAAGAGTCTATGACCCTTTAGGAGAATTATTGCTGATATTTTATCTGAAACAATTCCCCTACACATAATCCCATGATAATTCTCTTGTAAATAATTACCCTAAAATAAATAACAGACTACTAAGTGTCACCTTTGCTTATAAATCATTTCATTATGTTTGAATATGAATTCATCATTTTAACCCAGGCAAATCATATTTTATTAATACTAAAACCTTAGGCAAAATATTCATATAGGGACCTTTTTAAATATTTTTCAAAAGTATTATGATAAGTCTTATTTTCATATATACTTATAGGAGTAGGGAGTCCTGAGGAAATGACAAGTGTTAAATTTAACCAAATTAAATTTGATAGTCATGCAGATATTAATTAACGATCATGAGGATATCGTTTGATGATTGTGTAAATGTCAAATTTAACCTTAGAAATGTGTCAAACTTACAAGATTAAATTTGATATTCATACAAACATCATTTGATGGTCACAAGGACATCATTTGATGGTCAAATTAATTTCAAATTTAACCTTGATAATGGAATAATCTAAGGAATTAAATTTGATATTCACGTAGACCTCATTTAATAGTCATGAAGATGTCATTTGACGATCATGTGAATGTCAAAGTTAATCTCATAAATTATCTATTTGGATTCAAATCAATATCCTATAGCATGCATATTCTCAAGCCCATTTGATTAAATGATGTGAGACTGAGTTGAAATTTCAAATATCTATGAGAGTGACAAGTGTCACTATCTTGGGATCCTAGTACATAGATCTAATGACCCATAAGAAGAAGTAGGGAGCCCAAGGCATAGATCTAATAAATTGGATTAAAATAGTACATAAGGAAATGATGATGTGAGATAAACTTGGAATTTTTAAAGGCCTCAGAATAAATGAAGAGATACCAAGTGGTATAAAAGCATTAAGAAGACATAGAGTCCCTATGGAGCTACCAAGTGGCATACTCGCATTACCTCATGCAAAGGATCGATAGTGTGAGTCCTAGGTGGACTTTTCAAAGATCTTAGACTCAAGTAGGTTTTTACGTGTGTCTCATCTCAAAAACTAGTAGGGAAATAGATAGAACATGAATATATTTAGATTGTGCTATATTTATCGATAAACATTGGGACTCATAGTTAAGATTGGGAATATGAACATGCATGTGAGTAAGTAGTGAGGATCCAACAACATAAAAAGAGAAGGTTATAGTTACATGGAATCTCAAAGGTAAATTTGATGAGCACTATCAATTATATTAGTTAAGACTTTGTATATCCTTTCAAAGTAATAATTTATAAAGACACAGGAGATCATGCAATGCATAGTTCAAATTAGTCATGGCTAAAAATAATACCATTGGTTCTAAAAACATGGGTAAATTGATTTTGGTACTTCATGCATATGTCTAAGTCTTATTTGAAGGTAGTTGATATTAAATATCAACATGCTATTCTCACAACCTATAAAAAGAGGCATGTGTAGTTTTTGAAAATGGTGCATCTATTTGAATTTTGCATATAGTTCAAGTTATAATTATAAAAATTGTCATTGTCTTTATAAACATGTACATGTTGCATAGTTTTATCAAAGGCTATTTTAAAGGGATAAATGTAAGTAGACTCTTATATATTTTTAGACCATAGTTATAACTACATGTTTTGACTATCACATGTAACGACCTTGCATGAACTTGAAGGATGAGGTGACCCTTTTCCCAAGTCTATATAAACTATTGTAATATAACTTGGATTTTAGTTAGATAATTTTAAATATAAGATCAAAATCAATTTTTATCATCATTGAATCTGTTTGTGTATTTTATTTCAAATTTATATGTAATTAGTTATTACTTTCATTGGTTGTATGTTTCAATAATCTTTAGTGTGCAAAAGTTACAAAGATATTCTTGATTATTTTGATTTATATACTAATTTACAGGTGTACAACATCTATTAAAAGATTGGTAAATATATTGGTTATGATATTCAAGTTCAAATTGATTCATAGTTTTGATTGTGTATGAGTGATTTATTGGGTGTAGTTTTTTATGTGTGTGCAATAGTTGCCTCAGATACTTTACTAGCCTAAGTCATAATCTCCTGATCAAGAATTTTTAACATCTACCCTAAAAGGAGAAACCTTTGTCTAAGTCCTATTAATTCCTACATCTCTATCTCCTTAAAATTCTTAGTCATGTCTGACTATATGTCTGTAATTATTATTAGAAAGAAGCTATTGTCCTTTTAGAAACCAACCATGGGAGTAGTTATTGAAAACCATAGAATATTTATTTTTTGCCTTACCTTCCCTCCTTTTTGAGTTTGTTTTGAGACCTACCCACTCTATATTAGCAACCAACCAACCAACCAAATCACATAGAGATTCACTACCCTTATTAGAATCACACCTCCATTTAAAAACCTTGTTAACAACATATATGACCTACCTATTATTATAGCAAAAAGTTGAAATAAATTTCATACTTATAACTCATGCCATAGAGTGGATTTTACCTCCATTAAAATCCTAAAATGGTAGAGGCTACCTCATTATGACTATGGTGTGCATAAAACCTACACCAACAATTTAACTAGTGTTATAAGGAGGGCCAACACCTCTGATAGTAGTAGTTATCCTTTACATAGAGTTGCACTAGAATCACCCAAGAGAGTGACCATATCTAATTCCTAGGTTGGTTTGTTAGTCTCACCCTTGTCAAGTAATAGGAGACCTAGAACTGTGCCAATAGACCTAGTTCAGAACAACCCCCCTCCATTAGGGAATCCTTACTTATAAGGAACCCTTTAACTATTAATCAACTAATGGCTCAACAATATCCCTAGTTAATTGGATCTACTATTTCCATCCTAGGAGATGTGCATGATTTGCCTTAAAATATTAAGAAGTAATTGCCATTCTTTTCTCCTTTAGGAGCAATAATAGTAGAGGAACATATAAAATCATTTAAAGTTACTTTAAGACTAATGAATTATGTAGATGAGGATGTTGTATTATATTATTCCCTTTTACTTTGATGGATTCTACTTATGATTGGTATTTAAATCTAACAAAAAATTCCATCGCTTCTTAGGATGAATGTCAAGTAGTTTTTCTTGTGTAGTTTAGATAGGTCACCAATCTTGGTTTCATATATCAGCCCTTCACCAGCATGAAGAGAGAACCTAATGATCCCATTCATGTTTTCAATGCAATATTGTAGAAAATGTACAACTAGTTAACCCCAAGATATAAACTAGAGGTAGAATTAGTATTGGAAATGTATAAGAATGCCTTAGACCCTATCATTGCCATGTTATTGAGAAGATAAATTGTGAATAACATGTTGGCATTAGCATTTGAACAGGATATCACCATAGATAGGTATTTTTATTCCTTAGATGTCTGGAGTGTCTAATGTCAACAATGGTTTTTTAGGACTAAATCTAGTTCTACATGCAAAGCAGAATGTCCCAACATTCAATTAGAATTAGTTATATATGCTACCTCCCATGACACAAACAACACAACCAAATTTTGGTTACTTTAACAATAACATGATGGGTAATGGTTATTATTAGAAATAGCAAGCAGCTAAATTTCCCAATATCATTTTACAAGGCACAAATTATACAAAAGTAGAACTAGATTCTATTCAAAATATCATATAAAAGCTAAGCAATGATTTCTTGAATATACAAAGGAAGATGGTAATGAAAATGGCCCAACTAATAATCATAATACTAGATTCCATAGATACAATAGATCATTTAATAGGATTTAATAACCTAACAAGCCTTTAGAAACCAACATAATAGAGATGGATCTTCCTAATTAGTGTAGAATTCATAATAATTCTAAGCATGGTGAGCTCAACTACATTGAATTCTTTACAACATTAAAAATATTTCAGAGAGAGGTGGTTAGACAAGATCAAATGTATAATATACTTAAGAATCATCTAGATCTTGACTCTTCTAGCACTATGATGTTATTTTAAACTCATGATTTTTCATTTCTAGGTGAAGATAATAATTAGTTGGAGGATATTATGGATGAATTTTACACTTTCTAGTAATTTAAGAGAGGTGCATACAATCTAAGGAATAAGCAGCCACTCACAACATTGACTCCTCTAGATAACATGGTGATTCCTCCTAATCCTAAATAAGATAATAATCCACCCCTTATAAAGGGGAATGATAAGAATCAAAGTAAGGAAGGCCCAAGTAAAGTAGGATATAACATGGTTAAGGATATGAAGAAGATCAAGGCAAATATAACTCTTCATGAGTTAGCATAGATCACTAAACATAAGGACCTGCTCTATAAGTCTATTACTATAAAGATGCCTATGGAGAAAGAAAAATCATCTATAGATAAATTTAAATTATCTAATACCAATGTCATATATAAGATAAAACTAGAATTTCTACCCTTTAGCTAATTATCTAAGCATTTGATAAGAACATTCACAACTATTTAGTTAATTGTAGAGCATATACAACTATCATACCCACATCTATATGTCAAAAGATTGGTTTGCAACCAATCCCTTCAAAGAGGATATTTTCTCAACTAGAAAATATAGTGGTCCCAATAGTTGGAGAATTGAATAATGTACACATTCAAGTAGCATTTTAGCCAAGAGTTTAAATGACCATTGATATTCTAGTGGTAGACATACCTGAAGGTTATGTTTTACTGCTAAGTAAGGATTGGTCCAAAACACTCAATGGATGTCTCTCTACATACTTTTCTCATATATGGCTTCCATATAGAGGAGTTATGAATCAAATCAAAATTGAGAGAGAGTTAAATATGAAATATCCCATTATGGAGTACAACATCAAGAATGAAGAGGTAAAGTATGAGTCTCCAAGCCTTGGTATTTATACTTTTACTACTCAAAATCAAATACAAATGCTAGAACCTAAATGTTCCAATTAGATATAGAATCTACACTTTGATGGTGCTAGATCTAAGCAAAGATCATATGTGGGAATTGAGTTGATTGATCCATAAGGTAGTAAATTCTTGGTAACATATAGGTTGTAATTTGTATGCACTAACAATAGAGTTGAATATGAGGCTATAATTCTAGGATTATAGTTTGTTCTTAATAATAATGTCAAGAAAATATCATTATTTAGAAACTTAGAATTGGTGGCTAATAAAGTTAGAAATAAGTATCAATGTAAGCTATCATATTTAAAGAGATACAAGCACAGAGCATGGGACCTGATTGAAAGATTTAAAGCTTTCAAAATAATATCACTTCCTAGAGAGAAAAATCAAACCATTCATTCATCAACTATAATTTCTCCTAATTTGGATCTACTATAAGAATCAAAGGTAAAATAGGTCTTAATTAAATTGGTAGCATGCCCTTCTATTCTAGATAGTATAGAAAATTTCTGTCTTTGATGATAACTAGTAAATTATTCAATTTCTAACTAATTCAATGGAATTTAAATCCCAAATAATTGATGATAAGGATATTAATCACCTCTATCAAGAGGAATTAGACAAAGAGGGCATTCTTTAACTCAAAGAAAATAAAATTCTAGATAATTTGGTCTCATTGGCAAAGACCATTCAACATAGATACTCGGGCATAGAAACTAAGAGAACCAAAATTCAATGAATCAAACTTTTGAAAGGAAAATATAAGAGATGATCACAGCCCATGTTATGTTAATATTAGTCTCAATTTCACCCTATAAGAGAGACAATGAGTAAAAAATTTAATTTCTCGATATAGGGATGTCATCACCTAGATATATGAAGATCTAAAAGGTTATGACCCTCAAGTCATCACTCACATGAATCCTTTGAAGCTAGATCATAAACCATTCAGATAAAGGTAAATACTAGTCAATTATATTCTAGATCCCCTCATTCAAAGAGTAGTGGAGAAGATTTTAAATGCAAAAACCATATTCCCAGTCTGAGATTCTACCTGGGTGGCCAATTTGGTCCTAATAAGAAAGAAGAATGGTGAGATTAGATTATGTGTGGACTTGATAAATTTGAACAAGGCATTATATAAAATATAATTATCCTCTACCTTCTTTGGATGAGGTGATACAAATAGTAAGTGGTTTTGAGATGATGTCCTTCTAAGATGGATTTTTAGGTTACAATCAAGTATTGGTGCAATCTAAAGATAGAATGAAGACATCCTTCACTATAAAGTGGGGAACTTATACATATATGAGGATGCCATTTAGCCTAATAAATGAAAGAGTGACCTTTTAATGTGCCATGGATCATGTTTTCAAAGGACTAATAGGAAAATGTATAATCATCTATATGGATGATCTTATAGTGCTTTAAAAGAGTCTGAAGGAACACATAAGTCACCAAAAATCCATATTCAATAAATGAAAAAGGTTTGATATTTAATTAAACCCAAAAAAGATCATATTTAGAGTGAATAAAGGCAATATTTTAGGTCACATAATCACCAAAGATGGGATCATCATTGATCCAAACATTATTCAAGCAATTTTGAAAATTCAGCCACCAAATAACAAGAAAGATCTCAAATCATTCATCAAAAAAATTAACTTCATAATGAAGTTAATTTTAAGATTTGTAAAGATCATCAAACCCTTAAATTACATGCTCAATCAAGATGCCAAAATAGAATGTATAGTTAAAGATCAAAAGTACTTTCAGGATATTAAAGATGTAACATCACAGGGTCTAGTGTTGATCAGTACATATTTTAATAAATATTTCTACCTATACTCATTTACTTTAGAGCATTCAATTTTTTTTGTCATCATGTATAAGAAGAATGAGATTGAACATCTAATTACATTCATGAGCATGAACATAAAATATGTATAACTTAGGTACTCTATGATTGACAAATAAATTTTCACCCTTCTCAAAGTAGTGAAGAAGTTTTAGCACTACATAGTGAGGAATAAAGTCATTACCATTATGCTTGATCTGGTTTTTAGGCACACCCTATCATAGAATGAAATAGGAGAATTATGAGGTAAATAGATGGCCAAGCTAGAATAATTTGACATAGAGATCAAGTCTACAAATATCATTTGAGGGCAAGGCGTTTTTCAACTTATGACTGAATTAGATCTATGCATCATAGTTAAAGAGGTCTGTGAATTTCAAGTATGTAAAGGAGAATGGTATAATAATATAATATATTATTTACTTATAGTAAATTATTCCCCTAAGATCAATATAGAGAGAAGAAGATCTTTGAGGCTCAAAGCTACTCATTAGATGATTAAGAAGGGAGTCCTCTATAGGATAAATTGTGAAGGTATTTACCTCAGGTGTGTATCTATAGAAAGTTTGCATCAAAAGATAGGTAGCAGTCATCCTTCTAGGAATACCATAGCCTATAAGATCTTAATAATGGGATACTAATGGCCAATAGTTTTTAAACATGCTCATATTTATGTGATAACATGACATGAATGTCAATCTTTAGCTAAGAGAGAAGTACACATAGTAATGCCTTTACAACCAATTATTGAAGGAAGGCCATTTTATCAGTGAAGTTTAGATTTAATTGGTGTTATCAACCCAGATTAATCAATAGGTCATAATTTTTTACTTACTACTACAGATTATTACATTATGTGGACTAAGTCTATAGCCATAAAGAATTACAGAGCACAAGATGTGATTCACTTTTTGGAGGAACACATAACAACCAAATTTGGCACACTCATTTCTTTGGTTTGTGACAATAGACCATATTTTATATTGAAAAAATTTAATAAATGGGCACATGGAAACCAGATCATTGTCATTTCATCTTCTAACCATTACCTTCAAGGAAATAGACTGGCAAAATAAATGAACAAGAATTTGATCGATGCAATTAAGAAATTGACTGGAGACAAGCCTAAAGATTGGAATAATTTATTAAAGTATGCTCTTTGGGTATACTAAACTATAAATAAACAATCCCTTAAATCTTCACCCTATCTATTGGTCTATGAATGCAATCTTGTATTCTCAATTATGTTGAAGTTACCCATTTATCAATTTATGCAGGACTACATGGAAATGAATGATAAATTAGAATCAAGACTATTAGACATTATAGAAATGTAATATTAAAAGACTTAAGCCTTAAAAACATTTAAAAAACACCAAGATGTGGTCAAGAGGTAGTTTGATATGAGAGAAAAAGTCAAAACATTTAGGATTTTTAGATTTGATTCTACTTTGGGATAAAGCCCATGAGAAGTAAGGACAACATGACAAGTTTGCCCCATTGTGAATTAGACCATACCAGATTTTAGAGATCATGGTCAATAACACATTTCATTTGAAGGACCTTCAAGGCAATGAGCTTACATATCTGGTCAATGGATAGTTCTTGAAGCACTACTTCAAGGTTGTACCATTGATTGGTATTATTGAGTAATGAGGGATACATGAATGTAGCTTTAAGATTAGATTAGATTTCCCACTTTCTTAGAGTAATTCCCTACTTTCATAGATTAGATTTCTTACTTTCATAGACTAGTTTCTTGTTTTCTAGATTAGTCTTTCCTGCTTGTAGTATTTTACTTTCATATATTAGAGTTTATGTTTTATAGATTATATTTCAGTGCTTTATTATTTTAGTTTCTTGTTTTATTAGATTAGTTGTTCTTTGTTTCCTCTAATGATCAATATTATGTGTAATGTAATTGTAACCAAGTTAAAATCCAAATCAACTAAGATTATGACTTATGGAAAAGGGGACAATTAAAATCTTGACACTTTGGGATTAGTTTATGGATTAGGTGTATTTCTAGTTTTTTAGTCTTTAGGATGAAGGTAGGTAATCATGGATTATTTTGAATGGTGTCATTATTAAATACTTTTACCAGGCATGTGGAAGTTTATATTAGAGTACTTCATATAAATTTATAATTTTTTCTTGTTTTATTAGATAAAATGCACTTATCACATAGAATACCTATTAGAAATCATAAATTCTAGGAATAGATGTGGCTAGAAAGGATGTTCTAATAATGATTTGTTTTATTATTATACTAGATCACTAAGGGTTCCATCTCTCCTCTTTTCCATTCAAGAATAAAATAAGAGTGAAATTAAAAAAAATAAGAAAGAACCAATGGATTCAAAAGATCAAAATAAAATCTAAATAGAATAAAAAAGATCACATGATGAAATAAGGTCAATGTACCATGCATCATGATCAAAATAAAAAACAATGGAAGAAGAAGAGGAGCCCAAAGTATCTCTATCGGGTCTATGGATGCCTAGTTGGTAGTAGAGAAATTCTTGAGCTTCCCTTATTTTGATCTTTAATAGATACTAGAATGAAACCTACAACCCCATCAAATCCTTTGAAAAACTCATCATAATGAGGGTTAAATAAACTACACATTTTGACACAGATAGATTCAAGAAATTAGAAGGTAATTATGTTGTGTGAATTTCTTTCATAGTTTTGATTTAGGAATTATGTTATGTCACACTTCATGTTGGATTTAAGATTGCAAGCTAGAGTTATGGATTCTAGAATACTTAGGAGTATTTTCCCTGTAAGTCATCATTTATTGTACCCAACACCCCCCTTTCTTATAAGAAAATGGGGACCCACATTTTTCATAATATTATCTTGATTTTGAGCCCCATCTTCTCTATGTTTATGAAAATTAGGGGAAAATATCATGATATTTTATACTTAGGAAAGATGGCATTGATATTGTGTTTTCATAGACTAAATCTTTTGTTCTATCAAGTTTTTTACTTCAAGCTAATTGTTGTAGACTTATGTTTTCATGGACTATCTTTGTTATCCTCTTGGGACTTATTATTTTAAGACGTATCCTTTTTGTCTTTTTTGAGATTTTTACCACGTATCAATTATTGTGGACTTATATTTATTGGTGAAATATTTGCAAACATTTTGTTCAAAATAATTCCTCTAATGGAATTGGTCTACAAAATTCTTTTTACCACAATAATTTTTCTTGACATAATTGACTTTGCCTTTCTCCCTTTTTGAACCTACCCTTAGGCATTTTGAAACTTCCCTTCAAAACTTTTGAATTTCCCTTTTGGCCCCTCTGCACCTATCCTTTGGGATTTTTATCCCACACTTTTGCCTTTTTTGAACCTTTCCTTGTGACATTTTCTTCGAGACACTTTTTCTAAGCTAATTGAATTCCTTCAAACATTTTTTTTGAGATAATTGGGTCTTTCAGAGAATTGTTATGGATATTTTATCTGAAATAATTACCTTGATGAAATTCCTTTGAGACTTTTGAAAGGACCCTCTACCTCTGACTTACCCTTCAGAAATTTTATCAAGGATAGATATTCCTTTAGACTTTTTGAGCATGCCCTTTGACCTTTTAAAAATGCCCTATCCCATCGAAATGTACCCTATGAAGTAGACACTTTGATATTTTTTTTTCTATGAAGTAGATCCTTTGGCCCTTTTGACCATGCATGTTGTTACTTTTGTCTCAATCATTTTTTTACCCTACAAGCCTATCCTTTAGCATATTTTCCCTTCAACCAATTCCTTTGGGACTTTTGTCTTGAACCAAGGCCCTTTAGCCAATTCCTTTAGACATTTTGTCTGGGAGACTATGACCCTTCAGGAGAATTATTGTGGACATTTTTTCCAAAATAATTTCCTCAAAATAATTCCCTTACACAAAAGTTTGTGACAATTCTCCCACAAACAATTTCCTCAAAATAAATGCCAGATTACCAAGTGGCACCTTTTCTTAGAGAGAATTTCATTATGTTTTGAGCTTAATCAAATATTTTAGCCCAAGCAAATTGTATTTTATTAATACTAAAACCTTAGGTAAAATATTTATACAGGGTCCTTTTTACAAATTTTTCAAAAGTATTATGCTAAGTCTTCTTTTTATTTATACTTATAGGAGCAAGGAGTCCCAAGGAAATGACATATGTAACAATTGATGAGATTAAATTTGATATTTTCATGAATTTTAGTTGATGGTCATGATGATATCATTTGACAGTCACGTGAATGTCAAATTTAACCTTGACAATGTGTCAAACTTATGAGATTATACTTGATAGTCATATACATGTTATTTTATGGTCATGAAGACATCATTTGACTATCACACAAACATCAAATCTAACCTTAAAAATAGACTAATCTATGGAATTAAATTTAATAGTCACATGGATGTCATTTAAAAGTCATGATGATGTCATTTTATGATCATGTAAACATCAAATTTAATCTCATAAATTGTCCATTTGGACTCAAATGAAGATCCTGTGGCATGCATTTATTTAGGCCCATTTGATTGAATGATGTGAGAGCAAGTTGAAATTTCAAATCTCCATGAGAGTTACAAGAGTCACCATCATGGGAGCCCAGTAAATAGATCCAATGACATATGAGAAGAAGTAGGGATCCCAGTGCATAGATCTAATGAACCACATTAAACCAGTACATAAGGATTGATGGTGTGAGATCAACATGGAATTTTCAAAGGTCCTAAAACCAATGAAGATTTTTTTAAGTGGTATAAAAGCATTTAAAACACATAAAGTCCCCATTGAGATAACAAGTGAAATTCCCACATTTCATCATGCAAAGGATAAATGGTGATAGGTAAAAAACACTAGGTTGATTCTTGTGCCTACTAAGGCAGGTCCATAAGCATTTTATTAATCAAAATGAAACAATACATAGAAAAGGGTTCCAATACTCTGTTAACCCTTTTAAAAATACAAACATGAAATAAATATCTTTTACCTAGAACTGGTAAAAATCAACTAACTCTTATAACCATCTATGGGAGTTTCACCTGAAAGGTGGTTTAAATATTAACTCTAAAACTCTAAGTAAAAAGAACTTAACTATTTTTGGGGGTGTCTTTATTAAAGAAGCATGCCCCATTTACATTTATTAATTAACATAAAATATCAAAATCCTAAACTAATTTAAGACTTTGTAACAAGTCCTACCAAACCCCCCTATGATCCAAAGTCAAGTCTTTGGACACATGCCAAGCAATTTTATAAATTTTTCAAATTTGATTTTATCAAGGGGTTTAGTAAAGATGTCATATATCTGATCAGTAGTTGGGATATATATTGGATCAAGTGATTTTTTTACCATCAAAATTTATAGATAATGATATTTGAAATCCATATATTTTTTTTGGCATAAAATACTAGATTCTTTGACATCTTGAATGCACTTTGATTATCAATGTATAACTGTGTAGGAGCAATCTGAGAAATCTAAAGATCTTCAATAATGCACCATAAGTAAACAATTTCTCTAGAATCATCGCATGATACAATTTACTCTAAGTTTTCTAATGAATTTACCACTGTATCCTACTTCTTACAACACCAAGCAATGGTAGCTGAACCCATATACATAGTGTATCTTGTTTTGGAAACTCTATCATCCACACATCTACCAAAATCTGCATCACAATACCTAACAAGTTTGCAGTTCTTGTTATGGTGGTACTCAAGGCCATATGTTTTCATTCCATGAAGGTAATGAAGTACTCTTTTTACTTCATTCCAATGAATTTCTCTAGGCTCATGCATAAACCTAAACAAAATTCCAACTGAAAATGATAAATTCGGCTTGGTAGTCATCAAATATATCAAACTCCCCACTAACTATCTATATTTAGTGCCATAAAAAAAGGAAATGCTATCATCCTTAGATAATTTCAATTTACTTTCCATGGGAGTGAGGGCAAGTTTTCATTCACTCATGCCAAACCTATTTAATAACTCAAAAATATACTTAGTTTGTGAAATGAAATAGTATGCTCTTTCTGAGTTACTTCTATGCCAAGATAGTAGTGAAGAATTCCAAGATCTATCATCTCAAACCCATCTTTTAATTCCTTCTTCATAGACATGTTATGGTTTTTATCATTGTCTATTATAAACAAGTCATTGACATAGAGAATAAGAAACACCAATTTCTTACCCTGCACTTCAAAGTAGAGAGTATCATCAAATTCACTATGTTGAAAACCAATTATCTAAAATTATGAATCCATTTTCTCATACCAAGCCTTGGGTGCCTATTTTAGCCCATACAAATATTTTATTAATTTACACACTTTGTGTTCTACACCCACTTTCTCAAAACCTAGAGGTTATTTCATGTATACTTCTTCCTATAATTCACCATTCAAAAAATCACTTTTAACATCCATCTAATGTAATTTATAACCATTATATATAGCTAAGGAAATTTCCATATGAATATTGTGTCATTTGGCATTTTGTGCAAATGTTTTCTCATAGTCAATACCTTCTTGTTGTGCATAGCCTTTAACAAAAAATATTGCCTTATATTTACCAATTTACATCCTATGGTTTGAACATGTGGAGGAGGATCAACCAAAACCCAAGTATTATTATTAAGCATTGTATCATACTCACTTTACATTACTTGTTTCCAAATGTGTTTAGTAGATGCCTCCTCAAAATTAGATGGATTAGTGGAAGAAGTAGTAATAACCGTTGCATAGTTTACCTATTTATGAGAACTCTTGGGATTTTTCAAATGAACTTCATCTACTATTAAGTCAAAAAAATTCCTTTGAGCCCATTTTAGATACTTATTCAAATTAGTCAAATCAAGAAATCTAGAATTCTTATCATGTGCACCATTCGAAGGAAGACTAAGAGAATTTCAACATTTTCTAAGTCATCAACCTATGAACTAGTAGATGAAGGAGATGAAAGTGAAGGGATATAAGTATAATACCATATCCTTGATGAATTGCCCTCATTATTCAATCCCTTATCATTTTTTGTAATTTTCCTCTCTAACATATCAAATTGAGAATTAATATCAGTAGTGTTCATAGTACCAAATTGAAAAAATACTACATCCTAACTCACTATGAAGTTTCTTGTATCTTGTGCAAGCAAATGATACCCCTTTTAATTTTTTGAATATCTAAGAAAGATTCATTTTTGACTTCAAGGTTCCAACTTGGTTATATGTTCAGTGTAAACCAAAGAAAAACAAAGGCATCCAAAAACTTTCAAGTGTTTAAATTTTTGTTTAAACCCATGCTAAGCCTCATATGGAGTTTGTCCCAAAAGTGCAACTATGGGGGACCTATTTCTCAAATACACCATAGTACCAATGGCTTCTACCCAAAACTTATCATCAAGATTTTTATAGTGTAACATAGCTCATGCTATGCCCTCTAAAGTTATATTCATTCATTTAGATACTCTATTATACTATGGAGTGTAATCATTACTATATTGTTGATGAATTCCATGTTCCTAATAATAATCTAAAAAATATTTCAAAGTATACTAACCACCATTATTTTAATGAAGTGTGGCTAGGTGTGAACCTATTTCTTTTTCAACTAGGTGTAACCAATCAAAAAACTTAGTGAAAACTTATAATTTATTTTTCATGAAAAATGCCCAAGTCATCCTATAAAAATCATCAATAAACAACACAAAATATCTACACCCTCCAATGGATGAATTTTTCATGTCACATACATTACTGTGAACTAACTATAGACATCTATTAGCTCTTCATGAAAATTTATTAGGAAATTTTTCTTCATTCTATTTTCCCAAAACACATGATTCACAAAGAATACTATCTTTACAAACTCTGCAATTCCACTAAAGAGTAAACATTCAAAAGTCCATAGTAAAGATGCCATAACCATTGTGTAGACATAGTACCTGTAACTATGTTAATAACTATCACAAGTTCCACTATGGGGGGAAGTACTTTACAATGCAATCTAGCCAAATTACCATCCTCATATCTTGTATACATGGTTTTGCATCCATACTTCACTGAATTTATATAGATGAGCCCATTTTAAAACATAATTTTATAGCCTTTCTTTCAAATAGTTACCAAGGAAAGAAGATGTTTCTTTAATGTGGGAAAATACCAAACATTCTCCAAATATTTTATAGAACCATTAGGAAGAATAATATAAATAGACCCAAGTCCTAGTAGAGATCTACCAAGGCAATTAGAGAGAGAGAATCTTATTTGAAAGTTCAAAAGAAGTCTTGACTAAATGTCATATGTTTTTTTTCTCTTGTATCTCAAACTCATACATCTTTGAGCTCATCTCTTACCTCATATTCCATATTATAAATGTTCCCTAAAGTAGTGAATGAAAATTCATGAGAAAAATTGATGGACTCATCATAATAATGATCAACATATTGAGTAGAGTTAGACTTAGTCACTTTTTGTGGCCTTTGAATTTTTTCAAAATGAATACTACACTGAGAGGCAATGTGACCAAATTTCCCACATCTATGACTCTAAATGTTTGACCTACCTCAACCTCTATCTTTATAAGAGTTGTGACCACATCCTCTATCACTTGTCTCATTTGAATGAGAATGGCTAGATTGTTGTTGATGTGAATAACCTCTACCTCATTTTTGATATTTTCCTCCTCTATAACCTCGATCCCTCTATACAGGGTAATAAATTGGTGCTTCTTGTTCTTTATGTCGATGACTTATTTATCATAGGCAATGATGAAAACCATAACAAGTCTATGAAGAAGGAATTAAAAGATGGGTTTGAGATGACAGATCTTGTACTTCTTCACTACTATCTTAGCATAGAAGTAACTTAGAAAGAGCATAGTATTTTCAGATGGTGCAAGTCCTAGGTGGACTTTTCAAATACCCTAGACTCAATCAGGTGTTGATATGTGTCACATCTAAAAATATAGTAGGGAAATAGATAGAACATGAAGATATTTTGATTGTGTTATATATATATATATATATATATATATATAAACATTGGGGATAATCATTAAGATTAGGAATATGAACATCCATGTGAGTAAGAAGTGAGGATATAGAAACATAACAAGAGAAGGCTATAGTTACATATATATATATATATATATATATATATATATATATATATATAAACATTTGGGATAATCATTAAGATTAGGAATATGAACATCCATGTGAGCAAGAAGTGAGGATATAGAAACATAACAAGAGAAGGCTATAGTTACATATATATATATATATATATATATATATATATATATATATATATATAAACATTTGGGATAATCATTAAGATTAGGAATATGAACATCCATGTGAGCAAGAAGTGAGGATATAGAAACATAACAAGAGAAGGCTATAGTTACATGGCATCTCAAAGGTAAATTCAGTTAGCACTATCAATTCTTTTAGTTAAGACCCTATAGATCCTTTCAAATAAATACTTTATAAAGACATGGGTGAGCATGCAATGCATAATTTAGATTATTCATGGTTAATAGTAATACCATTGGTTCTAAAAACATGGGTAAATTGATTTTGGTACTTTATGCATCTATCTAAGTTTTATTTAAAGGTGGCTAATCTGAAATATCAACAGGTTGTTCTCACAACCTATGAAAAGAGGCATGTATAGTTTTTGAAAATGGTGCATCTATTTAAAGTTTACATATAGTTTGATCTATAATTGTAAAAATTACCATTATCTTTATAAACATGCACATGTTACATATTTTTATCAAAGGCTATTTTAAATAAATAACTAAAAATATACTCTTATATGGTTTTAGACCATAGTTAGAACTACATGATTTTAATATCATATGTAACAACCTTGCATGTGTATACACATAATATTTTTAAACTTTTATTGACTACTAACACTTTGTATCTTATAGAAACCTATCAAGTCTCAATCTCTCTGAGTGCATGCCTTAAGAGGTGCACTAGGAAAGTGGTGGGTAGACCATTTATGCTTAGTAAGATTATTTTCCCTTTTACCACTTGCCATCTACACACTCTAGCCTCCTAAAGCCATTAAACCCAATATTATTCTTCTTAGTTCTATCTATTCCCATCATTTGATATGTTTTATCCTTCATTTCTTGCCTTATCACCCTTTTTACCTATCTATTGTGTTAGGTAAACTAGGTTGACCTAGCATAGTTTAGGGACTTTTTCTCTCTTTTGGTTTATTGGCCTCTTGTCCAACCTAACACAAACCCAGAGAGATATCCCCAAAAATGTGCTAGGTTGATCAAGTTGACCTAGCACAATCAACATTCCCAAAGGTTTTTAGGGTAAGAAAATACTATATATATAATTTCATTACCACTATTTCAATAAGAGAGAATAATTAAGTGAATAAGTGTGAATGAACATCTACCTATTAACCATTCTACTTGGGGAATAAAGATTAAGGGTTTAATAGTTTCTTTGGATCTTTGATATCCTCTTGTGGATAAGTATTTTGGATGCTTGGATAGGTTTTGTATCTTAGAGTTGATTTATCTTAGTTATCCTTACATATCATGATAATATCTTGTGAAGCACCTTGGCCAAGGGGGAGATTGAGGCTTAGTAGGTTCATCTTAAAGGGTAAGTATTCTTAACTTTATTCCTCCTTTGTAAGATTAAATAGATAGAGCATATGTATTTTTATCTTCCATTTATTAGGATTTTATATACATTGACATGAGTATATGTATTCTATACATGGTTAGTTTAGTTGTTTATTTGTTTTATTTATAACCCCCGCTTTGTGCCACAACTATTTATGCACCCTAGATTAGATTTACTTTTATTGTTATTATATTAGTGAAATATTAAATCATAAAACTCTTTTAAGTTTTTTAGGAGATTTTTTTAGACTATAGGCTTTGTAACCTTATCTCACATGGTGTTTTGTGATAAGTAATACCCTAATCAGGTCTAGAGTATCCTCACATTGGTCATGCTCTCACTTAACAATTATATGCCACCAATTACAAGTGTAGGTGTGCCCTATCCCATCCAATCCAAGATTGATTTATGGACATGATGCATTTCTAATTTCATATAGCATGAACTTGGAGGATGAGGTGACCCTTTCCATAGTTATATATAAACAATTATAATCCATCTTAGATTTTGGTTAGAGAATTTTAAATACAGGAACATCATCAATTGTAATCATAAATGAATGTGTTTATGTATTTTCTTTTCAATTTCTATGTAATTATGCATTACTTTCATTGGTTGTATGTTTCAATAATCTTTAGTGTGCAAAATTTACAAACAAATTCTTGATTGTTTTGATTTATACACTAATTTTTCAATGTGTAATAGCTAATAAAATATTGGTAAACATATTAGTTAATATATTCAAGTTCAAATTGATTCATAATTTTTATTGTGCATGAGTGCTTTCTTGGGTGTAGTTTTATGTGTGTGTGTGTAACAACTACCTCAGATACTTCACTTGACGGATAAATAATATCCTAATCAAGGGTGTGTAATAGTTTCCCTGAAAGGATCAACCTTTTTTTGTATCTTATGAATTTTTTGCATCTCTATCTCCTTAGAATTCTTATCCATGTTTGATTGTATGTGTGCAATTGCTGCTAGCAATAGGCATAGGTTCTAAGAGCACTTATCCTTTTAAAAACTAGTTAGGGGAGTAGTTCCTAAAAACCATAGAAGATTTATTTATTGCCTTACCTTCCCTTATTTTTTGATTTTTTTTAGACCTACCCACTCTATATTAGCAACCAACCACCTAACCAACTCACATAGATATTATTAGAACCACACCTCCATCCAAAAACCTTGTCAACAACCTACATGCCTTACCTATTATTCTATCAATAGATTGAAATAAACTACATATCTGTAACCCATGCCCTAGAGTGGAGTTTACCTCCATTAAGATCATAAAATGTTAGAAGCTACCAAATTATGATTATGGTGTGCATAAAACCCACACCAATAGTCTTAGCAGTAAAGTGCCCACTAATTGGACCATCATGGAATTGCTTAAGCAACTTGTCTATTTGGCATGATTCTACACACCTCAAAAGCATGCCTTATATGTATTTATTGAAAATTAGTTCATCTATCAGTACATAAGGTATACTTTGTAACTTGAAGTGTCTTATCTTGGCTCTATCTAGTCCCATAGGACATTGTCTTGACACAAGAAATCTAAGTATATCGTGTGTCCAATTGAAAGGTATGTTGTCTATAGCTTCCTATTGGATGTCATAGACTATAAAAACTTGATATTTATATTGTTTTACCTTTAATATAAGGTATTCACATAACCCTCTCCCCCTTATAAGTTTTTTAACCCTAACTTCAAGGTCATACTCCATGCATTTTGTCACCCATCCAATTCTTTTCTCATGGAGGTCTATGTTGAGTATAAAATCTTTAATACTTAGGTGTATCACCATGAGTATGATATTATTAATGGATACCATGTGCCTAAATTCATTAAAACCTCTCAAAACTACAAGTACATGTTTATATACAAATATATACCTCTCCTCATACCCTTATAAGGCCTGACTAAACAAAGTAATAGGTTGTCCCAAACCTTACTCATTCTATTGCATCAACATGGTTGAGATTACATCCGATGTAGAGAAGGCAAAAAAGTATAATTCCTTTTTAAAATTAGGGTCAATAAGTGTAGGAGCATTAGATATGGCCTCAAAAATCATCTTACCTTATTAGGTCCATGTAAAGTCCTTGCATTTTCTTAACATGTGAGTAAGAGGCTTGACCATCTCTGTAAAGCCTAGGATAAACCTTCGTATAAAGTTAATCTTTCCTAAGAAACTCTACATACCCTTCTTGTGCTTGGGCAAGGTAAAGGATAAGATGGAATCAAATCTTTTAGAATCTATAGAAATACAATCCTTAGACACTACATGGCCTAATAACTTGCCCTCATGAACACCAAATATATTTTTTTTAGGATTCAATGACACTGAATTCTCTACACATTTCATATACTAACCTTAAGTGAGCAATGTGATCAACTAGGTTCTTTGAGAAAATAGTGATGTCATCTAGGTAGATGAGAACCATGTCATTAATCAATCCTTCAAAGGCAACATCCATTTCCCTCTGGAAAGTTTCTCTATCATTGGATAATCTAAAGGGCATTTTCATATATGCATAAGTGCCCCACTTTGTGTAAAAGGTAGTATTATGCCTATCTTCTTCCTTGACCATAATTTGATTATAACCAGAGTAGCCATCAAGTAATGAGAATATTTGATAACCTTTCACCTTTTTAATAATCTGATCCATTGAGGGTAGTGGGTAATGATCCTTTAGGGACACTTTATTGAGGTCCCTAAAGTCAACACATAAACATATTTCCCCATTCTTCTTCCTCACTAACACAACATTTTCCACCCATGAGTAATGTTTAATGGGGAATATTATATTTTATTTACTCAACTTAAATATCTCCTTTATCATCAACTCCTCCACCTTTGTGTTGATAGGCCTTTGTTTCTATGTGACTATTTTTTCATTTCTCTCTAGTTCAATGGTATGTTGTACAAGTTTAGGATAAAAACCATCCAAATCCTTGTATTCCCATGAAAATACATCAAATAAATCTTAGAATAAATAAAAAAATGTATTTCTCTCATTTTTTCTATTAATCCTCCCTAAATTCAATAATTTAATGTTGAATATCTTTATCTGTTCATAATGTTCCTCCTTGGTTGAGATGCATGCCTAACCTCTTCTCATTTGGTCATATTCATTGAATATGATTGGAATGTCACAAGCACCTTATGTATTTTATTAGATCTCAAATTCACTATTTGATCATCATACTAATTTTGGAGTTTGTTTTGATTTTTATGGTAGAATTATGCCTCCTACATCAGAAAACATATAATTTTGTCATCATTATCAAACACTTGCCAACTCACCTCATTATCAGGTATAGATGAAATGTATATGAACTTGATCTTATTTTCACTCTAATTTCCTTTAACTCCTTCTACAACCTCATATTAAGCTCCAATGGTTGAAAGCCTATCTACATGTTGATTTTCTTATCTTGGTATAGATTGTATATTGAATGCCAAGTCATCCTCTATGAGATCCCATACATGATGCTTGTAGGATTTCAAATGATGGTTATTAACTACACTTATACCTATCACTTGTTGAAAAATAGTCTCATTATAACCCTTTACTTGAATAAGTTTGACTCCTCTTCTCCTTACCTCTTGTGATCCATGTAAAAGAGCTTCATATTTAGTTGTGTTTGAAGTACAACTCAATTGAAATCTTACAATTGAATAGTAATTCTGATATAAGGGTGAAACCAGCATGGCTCTATATGTACTACCATTCTTTGACCTTGATCCATCAAAGAATAAAGTCCATAGACAATCTTCCTCTTGAGTGGTGTTAGTTAGGCAATGTATAGTAACACCTTCCTCATGCATGTAATACACCCCTAAATTTTCTACTTCAATATTTATATAAGGTTCAAATCCATGATTATCAGTTACCCATTCATCTAAGTATAGGTCTAAAATACCTTCAACATGATCATGAGGCTCTTGTTCACTACCATTTTCATCCTCTTAAAATATAGTATAGTTGACATTTTTAAGGTTAAGCATATAGGTCTCTATATGGAACTTAGAGATAGGTTCTAACCTAATAGTGACATTAGTCCAATATCTAGTCTTGAAAACCATGTATGGCTAGTTAGAAGATAAATAGCCCCTAATTTTTGTAGAAAATTCCCTAGATAGGCATAGGGCAAAATATGGGGGTAGGTTTATAACAATTACATCTTGAGTGATGACATAATTTGGGTAAGCTAATAATGTGATCTTAAGATCTTTCAATATACCTAATATTTTAGTGGGGGAACCATCCAACTAGAGAATACCTTTTTCATTAGGTACATACTTAAGATCAAGATCATCTGTTATGGCTTTAGGCATAACTAAGGTTGAATCTCCTCAGTCTATCATACAATTATGTACTAAGAAGTCCCTTATGATGATTTAAATATAAAATGGAGGGATTTTGACAACCTTCAAGGGATGAACAACATTATGAACTTGATTTTGAATAGATCTTGACTAGGAACTTGAATTTAACTAGGCTGACTACTATTTGTAAAAGTAGTGTTCACCTTATCAACTATATCATTCACATGGAAAGGCTTGGATAGATCTTGTTGAAGGATGTCTTTTTATCCCATGATAGATTGTGAATTATATAGACATAGTGACATTTGCCTTTTATATGATCCATAATATTAAAAGGAAAACTAGTCACTTAAGTGACATGAGGAACAAAAGGAGACTTCTATTTTTGCCCATGATGTTGAGGTATTTCTTGAGTTTCAAGAGATTTAGTAGTTATATTTGAAGTGGTAGTCTACTAACTGACTTATGGAGGTGTTGAATAAGCCTTAAGCTTCTCCACATTGTCATCCAACATCTTCTTCTTAACCCTTGTATTGGCTACAATTGGCTCTTCTTCCTTTTGTGTAGTCTTCCCCATGTTTACTACTACATGATCAAACATATTCTCCCCTTCTTGGAAGTTTATACACATGGTGTTAGTTGGTACCTTACCCACACTTCCATGATATTAAATTTAAGCTTTTGGTGATGTCATGGTAGGCATATTATATTTATTAATTGGAAGGCATTGTGGTAGAGGAGGCATTGTGTCATGGCCTTGGAATGAAGGAGCATGTTACCAATCAAGATCTTGATACATTTCTCCACTTGTATCCATTATGTTGGGTGAATATTTTGTCGTCAACTAACTGATGACAAAATGGGTATATCAACCATAGCATAGGGAGATTTACACCACAAAAAGTGTGGGTTTACCAGATCTGGATGAGGTAAATCTCTCCTCTCATCAAGGGGAGGTTCCCTATTAATATTTATACATTGGATATATATATATATATATATATATATATATATATAATTAAGTAGAAAATAACACATGGGGTGGTATCACAGCATCTACTTCTCTTTTTTTAGAAGTAATGTATAAAGAACAAAAGAGGGAAATCCTAGTCCATAGCTAACAACCTTCTTCTTCTTTCAGGAATGGTATCAAATGTGGAGTATAAAATCACTTGAAGTGACGAAGTTCAAAAGAATACTCATGTAAGCACAAAGTCTTGCATAGTCTCCTTCACCAATTTGGAACAAGTACAACCGTAGAGTGAAGTGAAGCACAAAGTCTTCACCTAAAACTACAAAAGATAACTGAATCTCAAAGATAAAAGTAGCACAAAGTCTATCTTCTACCTTCCAAAAATGCCCTCAAATAATACTAACACACCCACTTTGCTTATTAAATTAGATAAATAAGATATTACTAAGAAAAAGGACATACGAACTATTTCTTAAATAACACAGACAATCTCAACACAAAGTCTGAAATAACCTACTTCTCATTCATTCAACAAAATATGATTTACAAATTTGAGCACAAAGTCTCAAAAGTTGCTTCAATTTCAGCAGAGTGTTTGCTATTAATTTTTCCAAGATTATTTACAAAATGAGGTCTCCACTATATATAGGGAGAAAATCCTCAAAAAGAGAAAATAATAAAATATATAAAATATCTTGGTCAAATATGACTCATCTTTGACTTTCAGATATTTTTCTGAAATATTTACATGTAATTACATTTTACAAAATTGCATGCACTTTTCTTAGGACAAAAGTGCATAAGGAGAGAAGAAGAAAGAAGGAGAAAGAGCCTCAGTTCTTGTCGCCAGACTTCTTCAGATGAGCATCGACTTCTTTAGAGAAACTTCAATGACCTGAAAGAACTTATGTTGAAAGGACGCCGATGAAGAGGGATCCTTTAGAGAAACTGCAGCATGAATCATGATTGTGCAATTAGGAGAAGAAAGTAGCGATCTGGGAGAACTACACATTTGCTGGTCATGATCAGGGAAATGTGCTTGAAATGGATGAGACGTGAGTAGGTCCAAAAGTGAAAAAAAAAGGTAGCGGGCATGGAAAATAAAAATTTTCCAATGATAGAAAAAATGAGGGAAAGGTATGCAGTGGTCACAAAATTTGCCACCTTTGCATATCTGCTAAAAAATATGCAGTGGTAGAAAAATTTGCCACCTTTGCATAAAAATATGCAGTGGTGGCAAATTTGCCACTTTTGCAAAAAAATATGTAGTGGTGGCAAAATTTGCCACCTTTGCAAAAAAATATGCAGTGGTGGAAAAATTTGCCACCTTTGCAAAAAAATATGCAGTGGTGGAAAAATTTGCCACCTTTGCATATTTGCTATAAAAAAAAATGCTAACTCATTGAAATTAATCAAAAATTTGGGCATTCTGATCACATTAAAAACACAATGAATTTCACATTTGCTGAGAAATATAACTAAGAAAGGTCACAAACTTTTCAAAGATATCAGTTGACAAAACCTTAGATCAAGAGAAACTTGCTTCGAAAGATGAACCTAGAGAGAAAACATGAAATGGACAAGCTTCATAGGGGTTGTTCCAAAAATGAGCGCAGCTAATTTTGGGAACAACAGCTGGCTCCTATTGGGGAACTGCCTTCTATTACAAAAAGTAATTGAAGGGAGTAGAATTCAAAATCTCCAATGCTTTAGAAGCGTGCCATTGGGCCATGGAGTCAAGCTACTCAAAAAGAAAGGCTCCAAAAATGAAAAAAAATAAACAAAATAAAGCAAAAGACTATACAAATATATAGGTGAATTTATTTGGTACTTCAAGAATTGAAGCACCTCAGATGTTGCCCCTTTAGAGGTAGTGATGATGATGTTCTATCTTGATAAACTAGCAAGAGGCCATTTTCTCCCCATAATTGATGATGTGTGAATGGAACTCTCCACCAGGAAAACAATCTCCTATGCCTTCCCTTTTGTTTTCTCCTCTTGCCCCATAGCAAGACTTGTCTTTTGATCTAAAAACCATGAATCTTTGTTTTCTTAGTGAATATTTCTTTTCCCTGATCATGATGTGCAACAGCATGGTCAGCTACCATAATTGGTTGCTCTTCTAGTTCCATCTGGCACCTAATTTGATTGTCCTCATTTGACACCCACCACTAATTGGCACTATCAGGTCCACTTGTCATTGTTTCATCTGAACTAATTTTCTAGTTGGCATTCTCAAGGGCTTTAATAGGCTCTTCACAAACCTCTTCTGTGGTCAGAAAATAATTACCCTTTCTTGAGGACTCAAACAAAATCTGAGCTACAGGAGATGACGTTGGGGTGAGCACGTACTTTGCCTCTCTCTCAGGAAGCAACCTTTGCATCATGCCTTTCACAGGGATTCTTGCCTAGGATAAGTCCATGCTCAATTCTCCTCTAACATCCTTGCAAAATTTTCATCCAAGCAGAATGCCATATGAGGCTAGGACGTTAGCTACCAAAACTGTCATCTTGATCCTCTTGTCAGGGAATGTTGCAAATGCAAATTGGGCATCTTTGATTTGCCCTAATAGTGGTACTTGTTTGTTTTCCATGGAGAAACATCTCCCAAAATTTTTAGTCAATGTGAGACCAAGAGATTTTTCCACTTTAGCAGGGATGACGTTGTCAGATGCACTAAAATTGATGATGCAGTTGCTCAGCTTGTGACCGTTTATTAACAGGGAAACATAGAAAGGTTCTATTTTCTTGGGAGCAACTGGAGGAGTCACGATAAGATTATTCTAGGTGGATACATTCTTTGGGGGGTCATGAGTTACCCTCAAAATTTCTTGTCCTATAGGGACAGCTGTACCTTTTACACATTCTACCAACCTATCTAACTGTTTAGGATGGGCTTGTAGAAATTCAAATTTAGACATTTGAATTTTAGTCTTTTTGACATGCTCAATTATGTCAAATGTCTAAATTGGACTAGGGACAGAGGATGGGAGTTCACTCTTTTGGTTTTTGAGATGGGGAGGGCTGGTTTGCAAAGTTGAGGTAGAGGGTGTAGGGATGCTTGGGGTACGTACCTTTTCAACAGCCACCGGGTCATTTGGTTGGAAGGGCAGAGTGGTTTCCTACTTGGCAATTGAAATTGTTGGCTGAGGTTGCTCCTCTATTTTCTCTTTATTAGCTTGTTGGGCTGACTATTTCTGGGACTAGGTGAATATGGCATATGATCCCTCAGCTACATTCCCCTCACTTTTGGGTTCATCCTGATAATTTAGGTAACCAATGATGGAATCACCAGCTAATTCTTCTTCCTGCTCTTCGAAGAGATTAGCATCATCATGTTGGTCCAACTCAATTTGAAAAGGGGAAGCATGTTCTGTTTCTAGATATCCAACCACTGAGTTGGTTGGAGGTGCTTCAAGGGTGAGGTTCCTCTGTGGGGGAGGAAGACGATTTGGCTACCCTTGATTCCTGGCAGCATTTCCTTGGTACGCTTGATTCTGAAATGTCTTCCTTGGTATATCCTAATTAGGAGAAGTAGACATAACTTGGGCCATCTATCTTTTGAGAGCTAGCATTTCATTTGCTAACTTTTGTACCATATGATCTGTAGTACCTATAGAAGAGCTATCAGCAGATGAAGAGAATATATTTTTACTTGGGTCTTTTCTGATCTTACCTGCCAGGATAAGATCATCTTCAATCTCAGTAGCCAAACTTTGAGCTAATGCTAAATCCATAGGGCTAGCTCACCTTAATAGGAAACTTACTTTGGGAAGTTGCAAGTTGATGAAAAAGCACTTGAGATTTTCCGGTGTGGGTTGAGCAACAACTGGAATCTAGTTCTTTAACTTGTCAAATTTGGCTATGAAATCCCTCATGGGTTATTGGGATTATTTTTTCATTTGGGTTAGCTGGGCTAACAAAGCATGTGCATCTTCAGCAGGTTTAAACCTAGCTTCGAATTTGGCTTTGAGCGTATCCCAATTAGTTACTGACCTGGCCTGCAAGTGATAGAACCAATCTACAGCAACACCTTGCAAAGTCTTCACAAAAAGTCTTACTACCACATCCTCAAATTCTACACCAATTACACCACATGCTATGGAGAAAGTACCAATATGATCATTGGGATGAACCTTTCCATCTCCAAAAAACTTAGGAAATTTTTTTCTAGAACTACGAGGTAGTTCATGCAAGGGTGCAGTCAAGTTAAGGGGACCAAAGGAATTGCCCCACAGGCCTTGAGACATTATGATAGGAGGATTAAATGGTGGGATAACAAACCTTGGTGGAGTGTTTATAGGCAGGCAGCGATTAACAGTGGAAAAAGAAGTTCTACCTTGCGTTGGTGACCTAACAAGGTTAGAAGGAAAACTCCTAGACCATTGAAGAGAAGCTGGTGGAGGAAACAGATCAAAATTGATTTACTGCACCAACTCAAACATGGGGTCAAAAACACCCTTAGATCTTTGGCTTCTTGTGTAGCATGGAGTTGCTAGATTTTAAATGAAAAAAAAGGGACCAAAAACTGCTTCAAGTTGAAGCTTGAGGCTTCAAAATGCACGTTCTTCCTAATGGCTCTTGTTTTGTAGACCAGATAATATAATAGAGATGGAGGGAGATGGTAAGGCTATAATGATAATCGGTAAGACATGAAATAGAGTCGCCAGACTATGTAATGGATAAAGGTAGGGACTGCTTCAATCTGAAACTTGAGGTTTCATACTGCACATTCGAATCCCCAGCGGAGTCATCAAAAAGCTGTTGGGTGAATATTTTGTCATCAACTAACTGATGACAAAATGGGTATATCAACCACAGCATAGGGAGATTTACACCATGAAAAGTGTGGGTTTACCAGATTTGGATGAGGTAAATCTCTCCTCTCATCAAGGGGAGGTTCCCTATTAATATTTATACGCTGGATATATATATATATATATATATATATATATATAATTAAGCAAAAAATAACACATGGGGTGGTATCACAACATCTACTCTTTTTTTAGAAGTAATGTATAAAGAACAAAAGAGGCAAATCCTAGTCCATAGCTAATAACCTTCCTCTTCTTTCAGGAATGTTATCAAACGTGGAGCAAAAAATCACCTGAAGTGATGAAGTTCACAAGAACACTCACATAAGCACAAAGTCTTGCGTAGTCTCCTTCATCGATTCAGAACAAGTACAACCGTAGAGTGAAGTGAAGCACAAAGTCTTCACCTGAAACTACAAAAGATAAATGAATCTCAAAGATAAAAGCAGCACAAAGTCTATCTTATACCTTCCAGAAATGCCCTCAGATAATACTAACACACCCACTTTGCTTATTAAATTAGATAAATAAGATATTACTAAGAAAAAGGACATATGAACTATTTCCTAAATAACACAGACAATCTCAACACAAAGTCTGAAATAACCTGCTTCTCATTCATTTAACAAAATATGATTTACAAATTTGAGCACAAAGTCTCAAAAGTTGCTTCAATTTCAGCAGAGTGTTTGCTATTAATTTTTCCAAGATTATTTACAAAATGAGGTCTCCACTATATATAGGGAAAAAATCCTCAAAAAGAGAAAATAATAAAATATATAAAATATCTTGGTCAAAGATGACTCATCTTTGACTTTTAGATATTTTTCCAAAATATTTACATGTAATTACATTTTAAAAAATTGCATGCACTTTTCTTAGGACAAAAGTGCATAAGGAGAGAAGAAGAAAGAAGGAGAAAGAGCCTCAGTTCTTGCTGCCAGACTTCTTCAGATGAGCATCGACTTCTTCAGAGAAACTTCAGTGACCTAAAAGAACTTATGTTGAAAGGACGTTGATGAAGAGGGATCCTTTAGAGAAACTACAGCATGAAACATGATTGTGCAATCAAGAGAAGAAAGTAATGATCTGGGAGAACTACACATTTTCTGGTCATGATCATGGAAATGTGCTTGAAAGGGATGAGACGTGAGCAGGTCCAAAAGCAAAAAAAAAAAGGGGAGTGGGCATGGAAAATAAAAAATTTCCAACAATAGCAAAAATGAGGGAAAGGTATGCAATGGTGGCAAAATTTGTCACCTTTGCATATCTGATGAAAAATATGCAGTGGTGGCAAAATTTGCCACCTTTACAGAAAAATATGCAGTGGTGTCAAAATTTGCCACCTTTGCAAAAAAATATGCAGTGGTGGCAAAATTTTCAACTTTTATAGAAAAATATGCAGTGGTGGAAAAATTTGCCACCTTTGCAGAGAAATATGTAGTGGTGGCAAAATTTTCCACCTTTGCATAAAAATATGCAGTGGTGGAAAAATTTGCCTTCTTTGCAAAAAAATATGCAGTGGTGGCAAAATTTGCCACCTTTGCATATTTGCTATAAAAAAAATGCTAACTCATTGAAATTAATCAAAAATTTGGGCATTCTGATCACATTAAAAACATAATGAATTTCACATTTGCTAAGAAATATAACTAAGAAAGGTCACAAACTTTTCAAAGATATCAGTTGACAAAACCTGAGATCAAGAGAAACTTGCTTCGAAAGATGAACCTAGAGAGAAAATATGAAACGGACAAGCTTCGTAGGGGTTGTTCCAAAAATGAGCGTAGCTAATTTTGGGAACAACACATTACCGTCTCATTAGACTTCCTTCCTGATTACTATTGACCCTCTTATGAAAGGTTGTTTTGTGTGGGGACCAAGGATCTTAAACTACTTATAGTTGTGGTGTTGTAACTACTATAAGATATACCTTGAGTAATTTGGCCTTGGGCTTGTTGATTTGATGGATAAGGGAGTCTATTTTAGAATTTAGTAGGGTATTGGGTTTGGAAGGGACCTTGGTATGGACTATATGAAGTTTTTTTAGGTTTCTCTAGAGCCACTAGCTTGTTGTTTTGTGCCTTCAACAAACTCTCAATCCTTGTAAATTTATCCACATGACTATTATTAGGTTGGGCATGATTGTTTTAAGTTAGAAATGGATAAATGGTAGGTGGATTTGGTTGAATCTTTGGAAAAATTTGCATGAGAGTTCTTGGCATGAGTTTCCTCACTTGTATCAAATATTTTTGTGCCCTTATAGATATCTCATAAGCCTCAAGTAGAGTTTTCCCACCCATAGATTAGATCATGATTGTAATGTCTAAATTTAATTCTCTTAAATAGTAATAAAATCATAATTGGGTGTGTGTTTAATGATGACAAATATCCTCTCCCAAGTCTTTTGGAATTTATAGTTGAAATCAACTATAGATTTTTTGTATGCCCTCTTGATTGAGGTGAGTTATTTAACAAGTGACACATGGTCACTTCTATCCTCAAAATGCTTACATAGGAACTCACTAAACTCATCCCAAGTATTATTTGAGGTAGGAGCTAAAACTCTATACCATTTTAGGTATTTTCCTTTCAAGGATGTGGCTAGTAGTCTCATGGCTACATTCTCTTGCATAATGTTATGTAATGAACAAAGGTTTACAATGTCAGTAATGTATTCTACAGGGTGGTGGATTTTTCTCCTATAAATTATGGTAGAATCTTCAAATAAGTAGAAGGGATCTCATCATATTTATAAAGGTTAATATGGTTTCCACCATTTAAGGGTATAAAATCTTGCATTCTGGGCCTTGCCATTTGTGTAGTGGGGTTTGCACTACTTAAAACAATACGATGACCAGGAGATGAATATTTATTTTGGGGATAAGGACCTAAAATATTGAATATTTCTATTTTATATGAATTATAATTTAGATCAATTAATTTAAATGGAATACCTTTATTTGATAACCTTCTAATAACCTTTGGCATGAGAGGTATTGTCTAAATGATGCTATGAACTTTGTAACTTGGAAAATCTTTAGCTCCTAATGATGGTGGATGTATCCCTCTACTTCAAATACATATTCACAACTATAGACTTGGATATGCCAAGGATAATTTGTCCCACTACCTATTGGAGGTTCTAGGTTGTACCCTAGCTGAGTAAAGGATTGTTTAAGTCCTCTAACTAAACCTAGTCCAACATGAGAATGACCCTAGGTTGTGGGTTACTTATTTTTGGGTCAGACCTCTAGGGTTTTTAATGGGGATAGATCCTCATATATGATAATTTGAATCTATATTATTAAAACTTAATCTATTAGGATGAAAAGGTAAGAAAATACATTAAATAAATCTTACTTTAAGTGTAGTGATACACCAAATGTTTAATGATCCACTCTCAATTTGAACACTTTCATGACTACTAATGAATCTAATGGATAAAAGGATTGATCAAATTCTATGATAGAGTTACAAATATAAGTTTTTTGTATGAAGGTTGAAAAAATACATACAACTTGAAGGACATAAAGAGATAGGTCTATGTAAGACACTATGGACTTATGACATTTCAAGAGAAACCTCACTAGCCAACACTTCACACAACCTATAAGGAACTCACAATCTAAAAGTAAGGTACATGAATAACATACAGATGATGAATAGACAACATACATTCTATAAATCAAAATTCAATAAATCACACTTATCATTAAACTAGAATTTGAACTTATCTTATATTGCTTTAAAGAGTTTACAAAGTGATTTTAGTATAGGTTTGTTATACCCAATCGAGGGATATAATTCAAGATCTCAAAGATATTATTTATAGGATTAAATAAGGTAAGAGAGAGAGAGAATTTATCATTAAATGGGTCATTAATGAACCTAAATCCACTCAAAATAACTATCACCATAATCCTTCTCAAGCTTTTCCCTGCATTAATGTCACTATATATTTCTCTATCATGATGGAGAATGTGAATAGAAAGATAAATTATAGGAAATAATCCCCATAAATGCATGAATCCTTATCAATATCCTTCACATTAAATCCCTTCACTATCTTCCTCAATCATGTTTGATATTATTCATGTTACTAGGTAGTCACTTGAACTCGCTTATTGATTTTCCTTCTAACATTTCTTGCATAGTCACCATTCTGCCATTGCTTCTAAATAGTCATGATGGATGAAAACCAATCTCCTTTATTGTTTTTCATATAGTCATGATTAAAAATGGATATCCATGGGCTAGGGTCTCTTGATTATAGATAAGATGTAAAACCTACATCTAAAAACTCTCAAAAATCTTTATAAGGCTTTTAATGATGTTAGATAGCACTACAGAGTTTATTCCTAGTTATCCATATCACATTTGGTCTTATATTGATGTGTTATACTTAATTAGGGTGGAAAGACACTTTATCCAATGTGTCTACCTTTATGGTATCCTCTAGTTCAACCTTATTCAAATTTTCTCTCCATTAACTTTATTTAGCTTTTGACTTTCATTATCGACTATCGATCTTGATTTAGGCTCCCCATATTTTACCAATTGTTAGCTTCTCATTTTCTCTATAGGATCCTGTTGTCAATATTTTGACTTCTTGACCTCATTTACATCATATATCTTCTTCTATATGAATGAATGTGAGTCATTGATCTTATATTAGTTTAATACAATTGAGACACTTTGTAGCTTCTCATTTGGCTTCAAGATTTATTGACTTGTTGACTCATTTCTCACCATTATATCTTTGTGTATGATTACACATGCACCATTCATCTTCTTGGGCCCACTAACCTATTAGATTACCCACTCATTATAGATCTTTATTTAAACACCTGAGATCTTAACACTTGTCACTTGCATGTTCATGATGACATTTTGACTTGATTCTCATCATTGATCTCTTTGGTATGATTGAATAGATGTTGTTGGATGTTTGGTACCCACTAACATATATTCGATCACTACTCACCATTAGATTTGGTCTTAGGTACTAATATTTGGACACTTTTTAACTCTACATTCAACCTGGTAACATTTGAATTTAAATGGCTATTTCATGAGGCATTAACTTGATGTCTGCATCTTCATTTCAGTTTACAAGTTTAAATTTAAAGGCTTATATCTTGAGATATAAAGCTCATCAAGACACCAAATTTTTAGATCATGATCTAGGTATGAATATCTTCATTTTCATGAAATCTTTTGGCTTGAGAGGATCCCTAGGTATATTTATTAAATGTGTAATCAGATTGACCTATTTATTTTTGTATGATGTGTTGATGATGGTTTGGATCTTCTATGCTTATGAAAAAAATTTCAAGGCTCAAAATGAGTTTCTAAGACCTATAAAACTTGATTTATGTCTATAAAGGTCGTGATCACCATGAGAACCTATTGATTCATCTTCCTTTATAATTTTAGACCTGTCTCAAGACTTGCTTCTCAAAGATCAATAAATTGCACTTTAATCTTGCTTAAAGTGTTTCAAAATATTTGTAAGCAACATGTGATCTTTGGATCACTCATTCCATATAGAAATCTTGTTTAGCTCATCCATTCAGGCAGAAGCTTAACATGTGAGCCAAAATGGCCAATAATACATTATAATCAAATTTGGGAGTTAGAGACCTTAAGACCTTTTGAACAATATTAGTCTATTTTAAATCATCTCTTAAACCTCTTATGATTTTGACCACTTCATCAACCCTCAATAAGTAGGCTACAATGGTCTCATATTCATTCATATTTAGACTCTCAAATTATCTTCTATGGGTTTACAACTTAGCCAAATTAACCTTAGAATATACCTCATGAATAATTTTCAACTTATCCCACATTTATTTTACAGATATATAGTGCATTACCTTCACAATTTTTACCTATGATAGGCCACACATAATGTCAATCCTTACTTTTGAGTTATAGTCACTAGATTTCTCACTTGTTGCATCTGTAGGAGGAATAGGGAGTGAATTATATCCATCTAAGACTAATTAACAAACATCATGACCTTGATACATTATATATGTCCTCATACTAACAATCCAAAAGGCATAATTGGATCCATTGAACAACAGAGCTTTTCTAGTATAAAAACCACCTTGTGCTTGACAAGCCATCTTAGCTTGATTAGAATCTCCTTTCGGTTATTAGACCTCCTTAAAAGGTCCTTATTTGATACCAAATTTTGAAATTATATACTAATATGGGATTGAATCATTTTCTTAACAATATTTATTCAATTCTATTCATCATTCCATTAAACATTCATTCACATAAAAGACTAATGCATAAACAAAGCAACTACACAAGCATATAATGAGAGAACACAAGAGATATGTAGGAAACACTCTTGGGGGATAAAACACAATAAAACATTCACATATACTAAATTCTTATAATATCAATATCCAGATTCTAGTGAATCACCAACTTCACAAGGAGCTCCAACCCCTACCTAGTTAAGCACCCACTCAACTAGTCTTCTGCAAGCTCAATCTTTCAAGGAAGCTCCAACCCCCTTAGGTATATTAACACAAAATAATTAACCTATAATATTTTATCACCTTATAACACCTATTTTTAACTAAACTATATATTACAACCTTCCATTTCACTCTTTACCCTTCAAACTCACTCAAACAGCCTTTTAGGCCTTCTCACTCAAATAGCCCTCTCTTTAGTAGAATTAGGTCAAATGACCTTGATCAACACCTATATAAAAATATTTATATACTTGTGACATATTCATATCATCTCTACAATTATATTCAATCCCTTAACCTATTCTCCAAAGACACTATATCCTTTGTTTAATAGCTAACTAGTCAAAATAGGCCTATTAGGCCTTGACTTTATACTTGATTCTTTCTAATACCTATATTTTTTGAATAATGAAAAAAAATAATTTTATTATTATTTAAATATATCAATACACATGTTTCATAAGTAAAACAAATAATTCATGATTTGGTCATAGTCCATAAGGACCAAATCTACCATTAGGCCTAATGGAGACCTAATGCAATTAGGTTTGTCTTATCCACACATTACCACTCTAATCTTTAGGAACACTTATTTTATTTATAAATGGATGAAAAAATTCATAAATTATTATAATATACCCATTATAATTTCACTTTGGGTCCACGACTCTATTTGTCCCATTTCAGTACTTGGACCTACCAATTAGGTATCCTCACCAATAGGCCTTCTCACTACCTGAAAGTATATCTTGTAAATTTGAATCATATCCATAAATTTACCACATAAACCATTCATAAAATAATATTAATATTATATTTAAGACTTAAAAAACTTCCCAAAATTATTTGGTCTTCACCACACATGCCAGAAGGCCTCAAAAACACTCATGTAGATGGCTTACTCAAAAACACCAAACACTATCAACACACAGTCAAAATCATTCAACTATAAAAGATTTAATAGGGAATTATCATGAATAAAAAAACCTTCATATTATCTTATTATATATTTATAACACCTTAAATATATTTGTATCCTTTAACTTAGTGAAAAATGACTCAAGAACATCCTTTTTAAACACACACAAAAAGTTACATTTAGGACCAAAAACACAGTCAATAAAATAAAATTCTAAAACACATGTGGGAATAATTATGTTATATTATAATGAATTTTTATGAAAAATTATCATCCTTATATAATCTCTATAAATATATATTTCATGGTCATATATTAATATTGGTCTTATAGACCAATCTCACTATGTCACTCTACATAGACTTCACTCTGTTACATAAGACCAATTTGATGATAAATTTTATCTTGAGTATATGAATCATAAACAATTATACACCAATTTTATAATATTTATATGTATTTAATAATTACCTCATTCCTTAATATCCATCCCTAATCCTTTGCAATCAATCCCTAATCTCATTCTCATTCTCACCTAGTTTTTTCATTATTCTACTCCTTGCGCCAGTTTAGAAATAGGATAACTTACATGAATGGTTTAACACATTTTTGGTCATAAACCTGATTATAAAATTAAAATTTAATAATATATAAGTCTTTCACATCATCCTCCATTCATTTTCATGCTTTGACTAGGTCAACCCTACTTATAGCATCAAAAACCCTAAAAATAAGGGTTTTCATGTAGCTTCTACTCACTATCAGGATAAATAAAAACCACCTAAGGAAACCTTGAATAATCCTTTACATGTTAAAAATAAAAAAATAGGTAAATTGGACCATTATAATCCATAACCTATTATATCTCTCTTATTAGGTCTTTGTTAGGGTTTTAAGAGGGTTTTGACTACCTTACCTTCTCAATAATCATTCATAAAAGATTGCTCCTCAACCCCAAAACCAATGCCTATAAATTAAAGATAATGACATTCCAAAACTACCATGAATTTCTCAATCTCTCATGAAAATTTTTAACATGCCAATGAGCATGAGAAACTTCTTCTTATGTCTACAACACCCCATTCTATGCACATAGGAAACCTTATCACTGGTTTTCATTTTTTTTCCTTTAGGTATTGACTTCAAAACTTGTACACATACTTAACATGACATATCACACATTTTTTAATGATTTAAATATATTTTACATATTTTTAAATTATCTTTACCCCTCATTAATTCACTATCACTTTTCATACTAAGCCTTATACTACTAGTCATACTTTGATTATGATCATGCCTTGAAACCACTTGAAATATCTTCAAAACTCTAATATCATGTCATATAACATCATAAAATGATCTAAAATTTTCAAAATTCCATACACAAGTCTCATAGAGCTTATCTCACTAAGGCCCCAAGCTTGTGTCTTCTCACTAGGTCTCTTCATGCAGGAGCTAAGCTTCAAAACTTGACCTTTTGACCTCATCTACCTTTTGCCCATGTTAAATAAAATTATAACACTTAATCATATCTATATCAACCCATAACACAAATATTTACCATGCTTAATGCATACCATTTTTTCACAAAGCTAGACCAGGCTACTCAAAATACCTTGTATGTTCCTCGGTACTTAGAGCTTAATCAAGATGCTTCCCTTGTATATTTAACATGATATTTACATGTCATCAAACCACATAATTAATACCAAGTTTACTTGAAATTTTATCTCATCATGGAGATAAAACTTCTTTATTACACACCACTTCATCAATCATGACATGAATTTTGACTTTTGACATGAAGGACATTCAACTTTACTTTGACATCAATGCCTTAATACCAACACTAGAAAAATACCTCAATAAATATTAATAACTCTATTATATTCATAATTATATTACATCAACACAAAAGCTTCCTCTCATTACATTAATATGTCATATCCAAGATTATGATGGTTCTAATTTTACTATCATCAATAACCAACACTAAGTAAAACTGGGGGGTATTTATGCATTATTATTATATGAATATTTATTTATATAATTAATTACATAAAAATGAATTTCAAATGACCATTAATATAAATGAGTCATGGAAAGCCATTTACATTAAATTCTTAAGGACCCATTCCTAATAGCCCCTATATGCTCTCTCTATGTTATATCATCATCTTTGTGAAACTATCTTCTCACATACTGGTGTTGGATTCATGCTTGAATATTTTTATTTGGAATTCATGCAAATAATTCCCTAGCCATATCCACTTGTGACCTTTCTTAATTATTTCACTATTTTTCTAAGTCCTACATTCTCAATTTCTCTATGTTTCATATTTCCTTGTTCTATGTGGTTGGCCTCTTTTGTACCATGGTCTTATGTGCCTATGATTCTTTCCACCTTGTTTTCTTCAAAAATTACCTAGAAAAAATAAATACAAAATTGACGGCCCAACATCACCCCACATTAGTTTAATTGTTTATCTTAGACTATGCATTATCCTCATATCCCTTTGATGTCAAAAACTTAAGTCTTATGTGTTTAACTTGATGCCTCACTTCCTCATAATTATTAAAAGTATTCTAGAGCTTGGAAGTTATTTCTTTTATTTCTTCTTTGAGCCACTTAATCTCCTTGGGCTATTCCAAAAATTCACCAACTTAAGTGGTTAAATGCTAAAGTGATGCAAAAGCATCTTTATTAATGTCTTCAATTGAGGTAAGCTCTTTCAAAACCTATCCTTGAATCACTATTAAAATGGTGTTCAACTCTTAAAAATGGTCACTTATTTTATTTTCAAGGGACTCCACATCTTGAAATGCTTTGGCACACTCAACACTATCCTTTATTATAATTGTTCTCTTTTTTTATTGTTGGCACTAAAGTTCATCTTCTTGAAGCATTATTTTAATAATTTTGTTAGGTTATACTAGTTTGACAAAAATCCCATCAATTATGGGAACCATATCACCAACTCTAGTCAAAATTATCTTATAAACTTTAATGGCCTCAGTGAACTAATTTATTCCCAATTTTTCTCATGTTGAGGATTTGCTTTGTCTTTACACCTTTTCAATAACAAATTCAGTAGGGTCCCCAATTTATTAATAGCCTCACTATCGAGAGGAAATCCATCCACAAGGGTTGACTCTAGTTGTAAAATTGATTTGTAGAGTGATAGAGTCTTCACTCTGCCACTATTAAAATAAGGTAAATTAAATAGATAAAAGACTCTAGCATCATTAAGATGATTAAAAATAGTAATATCATAAATGAGATCATTTTTAGTGTTCTACAACTCAATCCTATTTTCATGCTATAATTATACTTCATTCCTAGGTTGGCAATGATTTTAATCAAATACTTGAAAATTCAACACATTGGACTCCCATTTCTCCACACACAACTTTGACATAGGATATTGCATTTCTTTGATCAATACAGGGGGTGGGGAAGGTGTTACTATTTTCTTCTTTGCTTCATGTGCCATATTATATTCATTAATGTGTGTTCCCTCTATTTTTTGTGTCAATATTTCCTTTTATGCTCTTGATTCACTAGGTACTTACTCTCTTATCAAAATTATCTATAATTTTATGTCCTTAAAATTTTATTTCTCATGAATCACAAGCAAGGCTTTTCTTCTTTACACCTTCTTCTTTGGTTGCATCACCCTTTGAGGAGCTTCTATGTTGATTCATGGCCTACCAATCCTCTCCAAATAATATGTGATTACCATTTTCAACTCTATCAAATTTCTTACTTCAGCATCCTCCAATGGTAGATGTTGACACCTACAACCTACAATTATTTCAACTACATCACTTTAATTTCTACTTCACCAATTTATCTATTCATAATTATTGCCTTACTTCACAATTATAAATTGGTCACTAAAATTAAATAAATTCTCCTTTTCATATCTTAAAAATGCTCCACTTGGCTCTATAAGTTTGTGAATTTATAATAGTAAAGTGTTAAAATGAACATTGGTTAACCTTTTAAGATTTAAGAGGTTGTCCATACTTACTTCTCCATAACATCATATATCATTTCACTCATTAATACCTCTAACATTATTAGCATCATGTCCATTTGGAAAACTTTCCAATATACATTACCTTTATCACATTTAATGCATCCATCCCATGCTTTTTTTAAAGTGCATGACAACTGTAAAGAATTTAAAATTTTCCATTTCCAAGGTGAGAACCTATCATATATAATATTTTTCCATATTGATCCCTTCATAGAGGTTACATGTTTCATCTTTCATATTTTCTTATCCTTATGCACTTCTACTTATGTGCACCTTTTCCCTGAATATTCCCTTCCACCATTTCCTTTGTGATCTATAGATTTACTTCATTCCCACTTACCCCACACTAAAATATGTATGTGTTCCTCCATGACATGACAAAGAAAATGATAGATAACCAAGTGTTGATCTAAACCTAATTAAAAGGTATGAAAATAATGCCACACTTTATTAAAAAATAAACTAAAATCTTAAACTAATCTACTAGCATCTGCCTTATTAACAAAAGGGAAACATCACTCAAAATGGTAGGATTAAAGTTGACTACCATTGAAATGGCTTGGAAGGAATTGGCCATATAACCTATTCAACTTACATGCACTTATGGGATTAATGTTACGAATAATGAATGGACCATCCCAATGGATATAAAGTTTTTTTGAATGCCATGCAAACTTGGATTCATAGACTGACACATGCATTCTAGGAGAAAAATTATTATTCTTAAGATGTCTATCATGACAGGCCTTCTGTTTATGTTTCTCCACTCTTTTACTCCAATGCATAATAAAAATGTGTTTCATCTAATTGCACTAAAGAATATAGGCATGCTTTCAAATATTCCTCATCATCTAATTTACCAACACACATAATACATAAATGAGGTACAAGGAACTCAACTGATAGAATGACCTTAGAACCAAAGATAAGGTTAAAAGTACTCTTTTTAAACTTTTTATATGTGGTATTATATGACCATAATACCATAGAAATATGATAATCCCATTTAGTGCAACCAATATTGTAAATCATCAATGTATGACCTAATATTTATTGAAATCTTCAATTGTACCATTGGCTTGAGGGTGATATGGTGTAGTCTTCTAGTATACAAACATGAACTCGGCCAAAAGGATATGGATTATCTCATTAATGAAAATAATTTCATGATCACTAATCAAACTTAAATTTCATCCATACCTTTTAATTATATTCTCCCAAAAAAACTAGAGGTAGTTACAATTATATAATCCTAGGTTGGTACTACTTCAGCCTAGTGAGTGAGGTAGTCAATGGAGGTAATGATATAGTGTGTGTCATTATGCGTTAGTGTAGAAGTAATGGGCCCCAAAAAATCAATATCCCATTTATCAAAGGGTTCATGAGAAAGTATCAAATGAAGGTTCATATCATCCCTCTAGTTTGATTTACCCACGTGCTAATAGATATCACATTGGCATGTGTAAGCTTTGGCATACTTAAATACAATGGGTCACCACAACCCTAATAGTAGAAACTTCTATGAAATAGTATCACCAGCATAATATCTTATATTGACACCTCAAGAACCTATTTAATAAATTTAATGTTCTCATGTTGTATCATGAATCATCATAAAACTTCATCCCATTCTATTTTATAAAGGTCACCTCTAATTAGTTAGAAAGGAATAGCATAAATAGTCAATTTAATTTTCCATTGAGTGATGAGGTGGGCTAATGTTAAATATATATTAATAAATGTTATGATATATTATAATTACTTAGGTATGTGCATGACTTGAAAAAATTTCACATCAGGGAAGTCATCCTTGATGATATGCATTGATTCACCAGATTCAATGTGTGATAGGTGATCTAGTCCATAATTAGTCTTACCTAGTTTACCTTCATAAAAAATTGAAATTCTTAAAATTGAACAATCCATCAATGAATGTGTCCATGTAACACCAACTTATTCATGAGGTATTTAAGTGATTTATGATCTATAAATAAAGTGAATAGGGTGGCCAAAAATATTGGTGAAACTTATATAATTCATATACCATGGATAAGGATTCATGTTTTATAGGTAATTCCATTCAGTCAGGGTGATCGTATAACTAGTGAAGTAGATGGGATAATAAAGACTTTCCTCACCAAGTTGTATAAGTATATCACCCACTTTCATACTTAAAACATCAACATGTACATGAAAGGGATTTATCCAATCTAAAAACTACATAATGGGTGTAGTGATTAACTTATCCTTGAGAGATATGAATGCTTGATGGTGAACATTTATCCATAAGAATTGACCATTATATTTAAGCAATTTCTCTAGTGGCACTACAATCTTATCATATCCCTAAATGAACTTTTGATAGTACCCCATGTCTCCTAGGAAGCCACAAACCTCACACTATATGGTCAACATTAGAAGGTGAATAATGACTACAATCTTATCTAGATTCACCAGTATTCCATCATAATAAATAATGTGACCCAAAAAAATTCTAAAAGGAGTAGTAAAGACACTTCTTTAGATCAAATAAATCTAAATTTGATTGCAGCACTTAATAATAAGGTAAAAATTATCATAAATATCATGCACTAAACCATATACGGTTGAGTCATTTAAGTATACTTGAAGGAAATTAAGAATAAAATCCTTAAAAGCCTCTACTACAATATGTGACAACATGGCCTAGGCATTCTTCAAATAAAAAATCATCACATTGTAGTCAAACAACCTTGATTTAGTTGTAAAGGTGGTATTTGGTTTATATTCTTTAGTGATATAGAACTAGTGATATCCATAAAAACCATTAATGAAGTTATAAATCTTACACCTCATAACTCTTAAAATTTCTTTAGTGAAAGGCATTGAAAAAATTTTAACTATGCAAGCAGCATTGAGTACCCTATAATCTACACAAATGTGAATGTGGCCATCATTCTTTATGTTTATAACCATGAGTCTCACCCATTCATATGTATCAATAGGAGTGATAAATTAGTACACAACATACTATCAATATCCTCTTTAACTTGAGTACATAGTTTGGGATTCATTCTATAAGGTATTTTTCTAATTGGTCAAGCACCTTCAACTAACTTGATGTGCATGTTACCCAATGATAGATGAAAGCCTTTCATCTATGTGTAATTATGTGGGATAACATCTTGATATTTATGTAAGAGTTTAAAAACCTTGGTGATCTTAGTATCATACTAATAATTTCCCATAGTAGCCATCTTAGGCATGTCTTCCATTCCAATATTATGATAAACCATCTCTAGTGGCTATGAATACAATAATTGGTTAGTTTTCAATGTGTCTTAGACATTGTGTGCCACATATTCAATATGTAAAGATAATTGGTTAATAGACACATCTTGCAAGTCAAAATTGGCACCTTCCTCAACTAAGTACATAACCTTTTATTTTCCCTTCTGTATCTATTCCCTTCATGAATGGTCTAGTTGAGAGTCAATCTATAAATAAGATCAGTCAAGAGTATCATATTATTTAAAAATGGAGAATTTATCCTCATGTGCACCATGTATATGTTATATTAAGTCTTCAACTAATGTTGGATCACCTATAATAGCTTGACAGATCACTTGTAAGGATAGGTCTAAATCCATGTGAGGGGATGAGTAATATAGTGATAAAATCATATTACTTATAATGTTACTTTAGCAATCCATGTCAAGGCATTGTTCATGATGAATATACCATACTCTAACATAGGTGTGTAATGTATCATAAAATGTATGAACCCATAAATAGTTAGGTAAATATGTCTCATCAACATTCTAAAGGTTTTCACAAGCCTCAAGGTGAGATTCTAGATCATTAACACTTTCATCTTAGAGTGGTTTGAATTTAATTATCATTATGTAAATGATAGTGCATGGCAGTGTGCCCTCAATCCCAAGTCAGCAAATTATGATAGTGAGTTACCCACCATCAAGTAGATATCCCTTAAAGAACATAAATAAGTGATCACATTTGTTCATATTTAAAATCTCAATTTTCAAAATCTCAATTTGCTTAATTGAGACAAAAAAGATTGAGATTTTGAAAATTGATGAAAATATGAATGACCATGGTGAATTTTTTTCAAAAAGGGGTAATGTTTGAAACCTAATATTAATAATCCACAAGTTTGATAAATTTAGCATTGATAAGTTTAATTATTTCTTTATGGCATAAATTAAAAACACCAAGGGGAAATTTTAATTTTTTTTGTTGTACATGTTTGGCATCATGATAGGTGATGATATTATATACTATGATACTTGGATCAATATTAGGCATGCCATCATAAGACTTGTTAGCCAATTTTTCCCCACTTTCTAAGATTTGAAGGGCTGAGTAAAGTTCATGGGAAGTAAAGATCAAGTAGCTTAAAAATGGGTCTAGCAATGCAAATAGAGGATCCAAGAAGATTCTCATATGTTTTGAGCATTTAGATGTGTGGACCAGGTTGCACAAATCTTAAGAATCCATTAGATCCTTGAAATAATGATCAAGAGATGAATTTGTATAAGTTTAAGGACCAAAGCATCACCAAGACATCATGCAAATATGAATGGACCAGCCAACTTGTGCATTTAACAAATGAACATCATAAATCCATGTGAGATAAAATATTACAACACCGTGGATTTTTTCATGCCAGGATCATCTTCAAAAAGTTTCAAGTCTATACGAGCTTTTTAGCTCAAGTTATGTAGCTTCAATGTTGAACTAGTAGAGTATGACATTCACATAAATATTAAAATAAAACTCAAGAAAAACAAACCATTTTAAGCTTAAATTTTATGGTAGCATGAATGTCAATGATGGTTAGGCAAATTTTATTTGATGGGAGTGTAGACATAAAATTTAATCTCATTAAATAGCTATTGGATTTCAAATAGTGGGTCCCAATTGATCCAATGGTCCATGTTGGATCATACATCTTGATATGATGGTATGAGATGAGTCAAAAGATCAAGGGGCTTAAGATGCTACCACATAGCACAAGAATGGAAGTTGATGGACTAACAACAAATCCTAAAATCATTATGTAATTGACACATACTACAAGTTTAGATAGAGTTGACAAGTCAAAGGCAGATCAATGACTCACGTTTAATCATACAGGTCAAGATCAATGGTGTGAGCAAAGGTCAATATGTCAACAAGATGATTCAAATATCGATAGCCAATTAAAATAAAGGTGATCCCAAGAATTTTGATCAAAGTTGAGAAACCATTTTTGACCAAGGCAAATAGGTATTGTAGGGTCATCCCATCGCCATTGAATCTCAATCCAACAACATTAAAGGGACACACTGATGAAGTAAGGTGATAAAGAACATAAATGGCCACCATTAATGCTAAATACAAACCTTTGGTTCATAAATTTATATCTTATAGTGTTCATCTATGACTGTGTTTGCCATTCTTAAAATAGGACATGTGTATATAATGAACTCTTGATCCTTATAGAGATAGAATGAGTCTATTTGGACATATTATAATCTATAAAAAGGGATATATAGTCTATAAGTTTGAATTAATATAAAGGCTATAGGAAAACCAATAATCTTATATTAGTTTTCTATTTATAGAATGGACCCATGTTCCACACATAAAAATGGAGTAGATGTGTGATAAATGCAAAGGGTCTTATCTGTCGATGTAGCTCCATCATCAAAAATGTAAGTACTAACCATTTTGCATGGTATGGCACTAACAATTTCAAAATTCAAGGATTTAATCCTCATGAATATGTCCACTGGGCTTAGGGTCCTAAAGTGGTGCACTAGTAGTTGAAAAAATAGTTAAGGATATTATTTCCATTCAAATAGACTTTGTCATCTTACATAGAAAACCCCTATCTTCTAGTGGGATCTCTCAACTAATGAAAGGATCTCAAAGGCTATTAGATAAACAAATGGCTAATTCATTAGAAAAAGGCATAAAGGTAGAAATCAATCAATAAGCCACCTCTACATGACTACAACACTTTCTCCACTCTTCCATACATGTTCCCATCTCTCTTTCTCTTTTATATTATATATAGAGGCTTTTGAGCCAAAAAATGCAACCCTATGCACCCCTCTACTCCCTTTCTTAGGCATGACTAAACTCTACCAAGATGGAGTTTGTAACCTCTTGAGATGAATACGAGACTATTCTTCATATTTCATTTTTCTAATATAGTATGTACAAGTCAAATTTGTATATGTGGTAGAAGTCTCTCCCTTATCAAGTGATAATCTCACCTAGTTACTAGTTCATCTTGTTATGCAGGTCATGTTTAGTGTTCTACATCTTTTTGTTGAATCCCTCATATGGATACTATGATTGGTCAGTGTTTTCCATTAGACCTCTCCATCATTTCTCTCAAATTTTGATCATTTGGTGATCCTCTTCATGAAACACTAATGTATGACAAATATTTGGAATCCTAGATCTGGTATCGTGTTTGGTTCATTAGTTTTTAAGATTCAAGTAGAGTGGATTGACCATAATTTAGGTGCATCACCATTGTTATCTTAGGTATCCCTTTAAAAAAAAATTCTCTCTCCCTTTTCCCTAGTCATTAGTAGGTTTTAGTAGTGGAAGTGAGCTAAAATGATGCATCAGAGGAACTAGCCTCATTAAAAATCCTAGAGTTCTAACCCCATTATAGGATACCCATAGCCTGGGTCATATCCCATGTTAAGATAGATTTGGAAGTAGGACCTAAACACTTGTTCTTCCATCTAGGGTGAAATCTAGACCTACAATAGTTTTGGCATACCCAATGGGAAAAAGGTCTAAAAGAGTGGGAAGATCTTGGTGTGTCTTTCCTCTGATCAATTTTTGGAAGCAAGTGGTTAACACCAATGGTGACTCCAAATCAAGCTTCTAGTTATGAGCATACTAGGTATGTCTCAATAAAATTTCTAATCAATTATTGCATCCCATTTGATATATGAGGTTAATATGGACAACTATGGTGAATATCCCTATTAGACACCTCCTTATCAATAGTCCCAATATGATCATTATGATCCATATGAGCCTAATCATCCCTACCAATATTTTTATCAAAGCTATGAGGAGACTTGTTAGGTTTTTCATGATCCTTATTATCAATGGAATGGCTCTTATCTTCCTCATGATCCTCACCAATATGTTGAGGACCAATATTAGTCATATATGTAAGATAATTACACTAATCCTCCATATGAATAGCAAGCCCATCATAATATTTCCCCTCATCGACCCTATAATGATCCATCCATATTATCACTTAGGAAAACTTTAATAATCATTGACAATAATGCACTAGAATTATGTTCACAAAATTATTATGGCCAAGATGTCCCTACTCACCAAATCCATTATGTGAGGGAGTCATTATAGCATATAAAAAAATAATGGGCACTTGTTGAGAGAGTAAATTGGAATAATATCATACGTGAGATGATGGATGTAGGTGGTTACAATCAGAGCAGTGAGGATAAGCTAAAAGGACTTAAGGAATAGTAGGTCTAACCTCACCAATCTCATGTGCCTACATATACACCACCTCAACCTTCTTATGTGTCATCCATTCCTCCTCAAGAGACCATTCCAAGTACCCTTTTGAGTATGCCAAGTTCCTCTTATGTTCCTCATACCTTTCTTTCTTAGAGATCTATTCAAGATAACTATTAAATAAAGAAGGATATTGCTGTGGAATAGCTTACTATTGAGATCCAAGACTACATCCTTCCTCAATAACCCCTTATAAATTCTTTAAGGTTCCAAGATGGAATCAAGTGGTGAAGTCATGGGGTGGTTAATGCAATTCAAGCCTAGATTTGAGAGCCCAAGATAAAGTAGGATATGAACCTATGAGAACCTCTCTCATCCCTCCTAAAGAATCTCCATGTGTTTTTTATCTTCATAAAGCCACTTACTAACTTCAAAAGGAGATTTTCTAAGATAATATTGAGTAAAACAATAGATTATTCATATGAGGATTCCATTAATTCTTTGAAACATGAAGAACACTAGCTTAATGACCTCATACATCAAGAAGAGAAGACTGAAGAAGTAGTGGCTCTTGATGATAAGAAGGATAACGATGATTGGCATCTACAAATAAAGCTCATTCAATAGCTTGAAGATATTTGTCAAGATGAGGATCAAGTTCTTAATAAGGTGGAAAAAGAGTTTCCCATGGATTATAATGACCAAATTGATTAGGATATGCAAAGTTCATTAATGAGCCTAAAGAACTTGCAACAAACTAGAAACCCAGTCTTATTGAAGACACCATGGAAACTAAGGAGGTATGACTTATTGAACCAAAATTAGAGGTCATATTTTAGGAGCCATATGAATAAATTGAGACTGTCTGGATGTACATAGTTGACCTATTTATATTTTTTGAGTTCTCATTGAACATTATGATAAAGAAGCTAATAGTCGTAACAAAAAAGTAGGCATCAAGAGAAAGGGTTAAGGAGCTACATGCCTAATCTAATTGTTCATTCCATGATGCAATAAGGTTATAAAACTTTCATTTTGATCTAGGAGGAAAGGTACATATAGTTTTAAGTTGTATATATTAGGATAGTTTTGTTAAAGTTCCTCTAAGTGCTACTTTAGCGCATTCATTTGTTGTCCCTTTTTTGTTCTAGGTTAGTTTCCCTTCAATAAGTACCTTGGGAAATTTTTTTCGTTTTTATCTTTATTTTGGTCTTTGTTTGTTTCAAGAGAGGTTAGAACAAGATTGGTAGCTAGTTAGATCCATTTCAATGTGTTAGACTAGAGAATAGGCTTCATGCCCAATGAACTAGACAAGGTAGCATGGTCTGGGTTATCTTGCAAAGACAAGCATGAAACCCCTATAAGTCACCAAAGATGTTGAAAAATTTTATCCCACATACCAAGCTTTGAAGGGATTAGTAGAGTTCATGTGAAGTAAAGATCAAGTGGCTTAAAAATGGGTCTAATAATGCAAATGTAGGATCTAAGCATATTCTCATATGTTCTGAGCATTTGAAAGCATGGACCAGGTTGCAAAAATATTAAGAATCCATCAACTCCTTCAAATAATGATCAAAATATGAATTTATGCAAGTTTAAGTACCAAACCATCACCAATATGTCATGAAAATATTAATGGACTAGCCAAATTATGCATTTAATAAATGCACCTTAAAAAGTTGCATGAGCTAAGAGATTATAGTGCCATGGAGTTTATCATGCAAAGATCATCCTTTACAAGTGTCAATTCTACATGATTTTTTTGGCTCAAGTTATGAAGATTCAAATTTGAACCAATAGAGTATGATGTTCATGAAAATATCAAAATAAAGCTTGAGTAAAACAAACCATTTTAAGTTTAAATTTTATGGTAGCATGAATGTCAATGATGGTCAGGTAAATGTCATTTGATAGGAGTGTAGACATCAAATTTAATCTCATTAAATAGTCATTGGATTTAAAATAGTGGGTCCCAGTTAATCTAAAAATTTATGGTGCATTGTACATCTTGATCCAATAGTGTGAGATGAGTCAAAAGGTCAAGGGGCTTGAGAGGCTACCATGTGGCATAAGTGTAGAAGTTGATAGACTGACAAATCTTGAAATTAATGTATGATTGACATATATCACAAGTTTGGATAGATTTGATAAATCAAAATTAGATCAATGACTCACATTCAATCATATAGATCAAGATTGATAGTGTGAGAAAATGTCAATATGTCAACAAGATGAGTTAGATATTGATAGCCAATTAAAACAAAGGTGAGCCCAAGACTTTTGATGAAAGTCAAGAAAACATTTTTTACCAAGGTAAATAGGTATTGTAAGGTCATCTTATTGCCATTAAATCTTGATCCAATGCCATTAAAGGGACACACTAATGCATTAATATGATAAAGAACATAAAGGACTACCATTAAGGCTAAATATATACCTTTGGTTCATAAATTTTTATCTTTTAGGGTTCATCTATGACTGTGTTTACCATTTTTAAATGACATATGTATATAATGAAATCTTGGTCCCTGCAGAGATAGAATGAGTCTATTTGGAACTATTATAATCTAGAAAAAGGGTTATATAGTCTATAAGTCTACATTAATATAAAGTCTATAGGAAAACCAATAATCTTAGATTGTTTTTCCATCTATAGAATGGACCCATGATCCAAATATAAAAATGGAGTAAAAATGTGATAAATGTAAAGGGTCTCACCTATCAACATGGATCCATCATCTATAATACAGGTACTAAACACCATCCATGCCATGGCACTGTTAGTTTCAAGATTTGAGGATTTTATCCTCATGAACATGTCAAGTGGGCTTAGGGTCCCAAAGTCATGCACTGGTAGTTATATAAGTAGTTAAGGTCATTATTTCCATTCAAATAGACTTTATCATCTTACATAATAAGCCCTTATCTTCTAATGGGATCTCTCAACAAATGAAAGGATCTTAACGGCTATTAGATCAAGAAAAGGGCTAGTTCATTAGAAAAAGGCACAAAGATATAAAATAATCAATGAGCTACCTCCACATGACTAGGAACCTTTCTCCACTCTTCCATGCATTTTCCCATCTCTCTTTATTTTTTATACTATATATAGACGCTTTTGAGCCAAAAAATGGATCCCTCTAAATCCCTCTACTCCCTCTCTTGGGCATGACTAAACTCTACCAAGAGGAGCTTGTAACCTCTTCAAATGAATATAAGACTATTATTTAGATTTCATTATTCTGGTATAGTGTGTACATGTCAAATTTGCATATGTGGTAGAAGTCTCTCCCTTGTCAAGTCATGATCTCACCTAGTTACTAGTTCATCTTGTTATGCAGGTCATATTTAGTGTTTATCATATTTTAGTTAAATCCCACATGTGGATAATATGATTGGTTAGTGTCTTAAATTAGACCTCTCCATCATTTCCCTTAGATTTTGATAATTTAGTGAACCTCTTCATGAAACATTGATCTATGATAGATATTTAGAATCATAGATCTAGTCTTGTGCCTGTTTCATTAGTTTTTAAGAGTCAAGTAGATTGGATCAACCATAATTTAGGTGCATCACCATTGTTAGCTTAGGTTTCCCTTTTAATTTTATCTCTTTATTTCTCTCCCTTTTTTGTAGACATTAGTAGGTTTTAGTAGTATAAATGAGATAAAATGATGCATCAAAGAAGTTAGCCTTAGTAAAAATCCTAGAGGTCTGACCCTATTATAGGATACCCATAATGTGGGTTTAGTCCCATGTTGATATAGATATGGAAGTAGGATATGAACACTTCTAATTTTATCTAGGGTGAAATCTAGACTTACAACAAGACCAAGAAAAATTCTCATGATACTTATCAAAGAATACACTAAATTTACCATGTTCAATTGGTGTAAGTTCTCTAGAGACTATTATTGGTTGAGGGAATGAGGGGTACCATAATTAATTCTTGTGGTTTCCTTGATAATAATAGAATTTCCATCTTATAAATGGTATAGTGTATAAGGTAGAGAGGAAATGGGATTTGTTTTAAGATCAATGATAGTGATGAATTCATATTAATGAGGGGATTTTTGCTAAAAATTTCCAAGTTTATGATGTTGATGATGAAGTTGAGGTTATTAGGAATGGATTAATTCAATAATGGCTTCATTATTATGCAAAGTGGGAATAGGACCATAATACTCCACATCTACTTTGAGATCAATAATTATGTTACCATGGTGGTCATATTCAAAATATATTTGATGTACATTTGTGGCCTTGGTATCTAGTGTAATATTAGGAGTAAGTATAATAGGAAATGAAGGTTGACCTATTTTAATTGGTTTCTCATTATCATCATTGATGAGGATATGATCATAGAGAATGACTAGTTCAGTAAGAGTTATAGAAGATGTTGTAAGTTTCAAGGTGTAGAGGGTAAGATTTGTTCCACCACCGAAGGGGTATCAAGGTGTGTAGAATTAGTAGGAGGTACAAGACTTTCAAGTGATAACTCAAAATCTTTTGAAATAGTATGAACATCATGATTGAAAGCATGTATTTGATCTAGATTTTTTTGATAATGTTGAACATTCAAGTCTCGTGATTGAGATTGGGTCATGTTGTAGTTATCATTGTAAGTTGAATAAATTATACATGATTTTTATTTGGGAGGAAATTCAAAAGTTGATATGCCTAAATTAATAAATTTAGATGGATACATGATTAAAGGATCTTATAATATTTTATCCATTCCATATTCATTTCATGTGAAGTCATATTTTATGTAATACGCTTCTTGACAATTACATGTAGGATGGAAATTAGTGATCTCATCTATGAGTGGGATGGTGCAATCATGAGGCAATAAAGATGGAGGTAGCCACTATGAGATGTAAGGATATATTGTGGTAGTGTTGTAGGTATTTTAAAAGTCACTGGGCTCATCATCATCATCATCATCATCATCATCATCATCAGAATTAGCTAGAGTGACATGTAAATTTGGATTCATGTTGGCAAATTTAGGTAAGGGATCATTATTGATCTTTAAAATAGTGGGAATCTAATATTGGGTTTTGGGATTTGGAAGTTGAATACTCCATGGGTTTAGATTGGCCTCATGCTTATACATTTTATCATTTTAAAGTAACTTGATACATTGGATAATAGAAGAGGTGATAGCTTTCATTTGATGATTCTATGGGTGTCTCAAGAGTATGTTGTAAGATAAGGGTAAATTGAGGACCATGATATTATTTAATATAGTCTTAGGTCCAATAGTAAGAGGGAGACAAATATAACTAAGTGTATTTTGATTAGTTTTTTCTAATCCATGACATGTTAATCAAGTTTGTTTGAGATGATATTTATTATAACCAAGTTGTTGGATGAACCAAAAAGATGTCACATTAATACTAGACCCTTTGTCTATCAGTAGTTTGAAAATAAGGGTGGTATAAATGGTTATTTTAATGAATAAGGGTGGATCATTATCTCAAAATAGGATCTCATCATTAATCATGTCTTTATCGAGGAACTCTATGGAGGGTTTTAAATAAGGACAAATGGATTCAATAGTATGCACTTCGATTGGTTAAGGCTCATGATATTATAGTTCCTCTCCTAAAGAATATGGATCTTTAATTTCTTGAAGTTATTTAATGAGGAAATTATGATGATAAGGATAACTAAAAACTAATTCCATAAGAATAATTTTACAAGGCATTTAATTGACTTCTTCTAAAAAGTTCCAATGGGTTTTAAAAGAAGAACCAACATGAGGATTAGAAGGTTAAATAGTTTTAGGAGGAAGATAAGTGGTTGGAATTTCATAAGGAGGAGATGGTTCCTCATTGGTTTTTTAAGCTAAGTTATTAGTTTTAGTATCTTTGAGGAGTTTCTCTTCTAAATATGGTTTCTTAGGTTTGGTAATGGCATCTTTGTGAGATCATTTTCATTGATAATTGACCTTAGACATGTTGACATATTGGGAATTGGTGTAATATTGGTCATAGTTTATGTTAATTATAAAATCATCTTTGTTATCTTGTTGAGCTTTAGATGTGTACAATGATTTTGGGTTATTAAAATAAGAAGCTCTAGGAGCTTGTTTCTTGTCAGAAGTGTTAAAGTAAATCTTGATGATAAAGTTGAATCATGGATTCATGATTGAATGAATCACCAAGCATATAGGAGACAATAAGTTTTATAAGCCCTTTACATGTTTCATTTGAATGACCTATGTCAACATAGAACCAAAAATAATTATTAGGGTCATACCATTTAGGAGGATTATTGGGATAAGTAAATGGTTTATAAGGCACTAAATATTATTTCATTTGTTACACAATTAATGGCGTATGAGAAGGTTGGGGATTTTTATCTTTAGTAACTCCTAGTTTGGGTTGAGGAGGATTTCTAATTACTACATTAGTTTAATATTTAAAATATCCTTTAATTATTTTAGTATTAGGTTAAAACTTTTTCATTAAGAAGTATTGACACTTGGCTTGGTCAAGAGCTTCATTTAGCATTTGAGGAGCAAAAGTTTAAACCTAATATTGGAGTGAAGGAGTTAATGTTATAAAGAGTTTTAAAAAATTATCATCAATCATGTTGTGATCAACCTTGTGAGATAAATATTTCCATCATTTTATAAAATCATGAGATGATTCGATGGGAGATTGCAAGAATTGATGAAATAGCTACGACAATTTTCGGAAGATCATTGTGTTGAAAATATTTAGCTAGAAGATTGATTAAATCCTCTCGTTTCCATATGAAATGTTGGGAAAATTTATTATACCATTATAATACATCACTGATGAAATTTTTAATTAAAATTTTAATTGTGGTAAAATTATTAGTTTGGATCCATTCCTTATAAAGATTGTCAAATTCCTTAAGAAAATATGCAGGGTCTTTAGTCCCATCATATTTGATAGTTGGAGATATGTTACCAATATCAGTAGAAATAATGAAAGGGCTAAAGTCTCATTTTTTATATGTTTAAGCATCTTATTATGCATGATAGGTTAGGATATGACATTCCCTATGGCATCTCTAAGAGGTGGAGGAATAAAATTTTAGTTGATTTGAGGGAGAAGAATGGGAGGTTGATTAGCCATGTTGATCAAATGATATTGTAGTTACATCATTAGGATGTATTAAATATTTGTATTGTGTTCATCTATTACACTATTTATGGAAGAATCTGAGTGGTATCAATTGGTATATTAATATTTTCTAAGAGGACTCCTTGAATTGGTATTAGGGGTAGGTTTTTTAAGTGGTGTATTCCTTATGGGGTTATTTGATAGGCTTGTGTCAATTGCCCTGACATTATGGTGAGATATTTGAAGATAGGAATTATCTTGATAGGTATGAAAATCATTTGATCCACTAATCTCATCTTGTGGAGTGATCTTAACCATGTTTCAATCTAAAGATGAGGGAGGAGAAGAAGTACTCCTAGAGTGAGGATCCTCCTCGGAAGTAAATAAAGAAATAAAAGATCACCCCATATAGTGTCTAAATGGATTCATGTTATCTAAGAAGATTTTTATAGGGTATTTCATGATTCTTGATGAAAGGAAATAGTATTAGGAAATAAGAGAGAAAAATAGGTACATATTTGGCTAGATAGAAAAATAGAGTCAACCAATAGGTACAGAGTCAACTAGGTCGATAGAGTATGTAATGAAAATTCATAGAATAGAAAAATAAGAGGACATAGTCAAGATGGTTGACTATGCATTGGAAGGGATGAAACTAAAAAAGGATACAAAGAATACATAGTCATATAGTTAAACTGTGTGTTGTAAGTATGAAGGCTAAATAGATTGTAAAAGACTGTATCAACCAAAATGATAGTCTCCTTAAAGCAAACTTTTCAAGATAAATTGGATAAATTTGATTTATCCAATTGGAACACACAACACAAACCTTGCACCAATGTTGGTGAATGCAAGTTTTGAAATATAACATATAATGATCAAAAAGCAAGTAGTAATTGAAAAGTAAGTGATAACTAGTTGGTCATCTTAAGTGTTATTAAGTTATAATAAAATTTAATTTTAGTGTGATGGGGAGGTTGGATGAAATAAGGAAGTAAAAAGTAATCAAAGGTTGGTTTTAGGATGTTTACATTGAAAGGGATCCATATTGGTGATGGTATTAGCTTGGTATTTGGGCATACCCCTCACTTCATAGTCTTATAGTGTTAAGGGTGTCGGGTGCTTTGCCAATATATACCATCAACCACGTGTTTATACTTGGATAAAAAACCAAATTGGCTTCTCCCTTGGAGATGAAATCTAAGTAGGTATATTTTGAGAAGACAAATTTTGAATGCTTTTTGAATGTAAAGTGATTTGGTTATGTGTGCAAAAGATAAAAATAGTGTGACTAAAATGGTAAATTAAAAAACCGCGTATTTAATCTATGTTTGTTATTCTAAGCATGCAAAAAACTAAAAAGGAAATGTGAATTAATTACTAACAAAAATAGGTTAATTCCTTGATTAATAATAATATAGAGTCAGTTTAGGGGACACTATATGAAAAGAGTGTAGAATAGAGTCAACTAAGTCATTAATGTTCAACATAATCAAGGTGTAGAAGAACATAGTCAAAGAAGTTTATTACATCTTCAAGATATATGACAGACTATAGAACTGTGTTGAACAAGTCAACCTGGTTTATTGTAGGGATATAGTTTTATAGACTACAAACTTGTGAAAAATAGTATTGAAAGAAGAGTTAAAATGACAAAGAGATAAATAAATTAACCTGTATGGGCTTGAATATGTTTAGATTGAAAAAAAAATAGGTTGTGATGTCCAAATTCTATTTCAAAATTTTGCTAACTAGGTCAACTAGAACCAAGTTTGTAAAACCCTATATGCTAAAGGAGTGGCAAGCAAAGTTGATTGGTTTGACTATGTTTGCAGACCTATATGTTGATAAAAGATAATAGTAGACAGAGTCCACTATTTTGACTATGTATATGAATCTAGAGCTGAAAAAGAATACTATAAAAAACTAATCAATCTAGTAACATGTATTTGGTAAAGACTTGCATAGATAGAATAAATTCATTTTAAAGTGACTATGTGTTAAACCTGTGTATAGAATATTAGAACTATAATGACTAGTTTGATGTATTATTACAAATATATAAAAAAATAATGTGATGACAAAATGATGGCATGAAATAAAACCTACAAGAGTTTAATTCATGTCAATTTCACCAAAATGTATATAAAGGAAAATACAACTAATCTATAAATCAATCCTATCTCAGATAAAATAAATCCTACTTACACTTATGGTTGTTGATACATTATATATTTGGGGTCATGACCAATATGGATCCACTAAACCTATCCAAGGGATATCTTAGCATAATAAAATTAGTAGAGAAGGTTCAAAAAAATTTAATCAAACAAAAATATGAAATAACCCTAGCTAGGTCGTATGTTTTCATATTCACAAAAGAAAATAACAAATAAAGTAAAGTCTAATATAGTGCTCACCAAATATTTTGGTATAAAATGGGGGTTAGTAAACATAAAAGTAAACATGCATAAGATAATGTTAATTAAACTATGTATAGGTAAAACTCTAATGCATGGAGAGAACATTATATTCAAAATCCATTACTTGTGCTACTTCTATATAATAAAATAGAGGAGTAAATTTAGATATACTTAACTTGAAGATGAAACCATTGAGACTCAATCTCTCCTTTGGCAAAAGGTTCTTCATAAGAGTTTTTTTGGTTTCTAAGGATCATTAAGAAAGGCCAAAGCATTCAAGACTTTTCCACAAGAAAATATTCCTCTCCAAGTAGAAACCCTAAGCTATAGATCTTAAAGTATAATGGTAGAAGAGCAAATTATAAAGAAGTGCAAATGAATAATTAACTCTTATTTTCTCTCTAGAAATGGCAAAATGAATATGTATATATAGTTAAATCTAACCCTATACCTTTCTAAAAGTTTATTTGATAGGGTCAACTAAATCAACTTTGTATCATTATTGATAAAAACAAATTAGGTCATGGTCTAGGTTGGCCAAGGGCCAACCTATACCCTAAATGAGTTTTATAATTATACTACATGGTCAATGGGACTAACAGTGTAACATAAACTATTCGAAAGGTTTTTAGTCTTAAGAAGGGGATAACAAAGGCATAAAATGGTTGAAAGAGGGTGAAAGAGAGGATAAAAATATTAGATAAGTGTCTAGGATAAGGTTGGATTGATACAAAGTGGTGGTATAAGGGACAACAATCCTAAGAAACACTAATGGTCTGCCCATCCCTTTCTTGGTACACCCTTTAAGGTGTGTACTTAGAGATATTGAGACTTAATAGGTTATTAAAAAATAGAAACCATTAGTAATTGAAAAAAATTTAAAATATTATGCGTATACACATACTCCCAGACTTCCATTTAACCTTAAAACCTAGGTGCTCAATCTAACTAGAGGGTGGTCTAGCCATCAAACATCCATTAATAAGGCAAACAAACTTATGTAACTTAGGTAGCTTGCATAGAACATCCTCTAAAATACCAATTATGTGACAAATTCATCCAGTAATATCATATTCTCCATGATCCCAATGTTTATATATATTTCTTGTTGTGTTAGAAATGGAGTATGCATCCACACATTATAATATACCCTCTAAACTAGGATTAAGATGCTCAGTTCCTTGAGCTATGACATTATATATATATATATATATATGATTTATATCCTTGTCAATGTTAATAGGTTCAATAAAAGGACATCCCTAAGCATTATCTAGGGGAATCACTATGCATTGATCATCATTTTCAAAATTTATGTATCATTTTTTGAAGCATAATTTTTCATTTTTTGCATAGTACCATGGGCAACCCAAAAGAGCCATAAAATCATTAGCTTCAGCCAACTCAATTACTTCAAATTTACCCTTGAAAGTGACACCAAAATTTCAATGGTGGCATCTTTAAAAAAATCTTATGGGTATTTCATGAGTCGTTTTATCCATGAAAAATATAAGAGGAGAAGGATATAAATGAGAGCTCTCCATATTTATCCAAGCATCCTTGGTTAGTACATTTACCTCTATGTAAATGTCTACTAGTATATCCCAAATGATCTAACCATAAATATCTATATTTTCTAAGATTAATTTATCACATTCTATACTAGGTTATAAATGAGCCTCTTTTCATCATGCATGGTTCAATCGATAAACTTTCTTAAGATTTGGTACTTTATGTGCCAGCCATTTCATCAAAAATGGGATGATGTCTTCATCAATAATCCATTTCCATAATTCAATAAAATCATCACATGTTGAGTCTTGGAGAACCAAAGCTTTCTACATTTAATGCATGTAGTAGCATCTTTATCCTTAAGGAACTAAATTTCACCTTGTAATTCCCACACCAAAGTCATTATGTCCTATAATACTTCTTTCTACTATTGAGTATTTAGGTAACAATTTGCATGAGTATCTTCCCATTAAACCTTATCAGTGTGTGGATTTGAAATGGATTAGAAAGGATCACCACTTTATGTAGTAATATTTACCTTGGGACCAGTTGGAGTGGTAATGCACAATCTTCATTGAGTAGTTAGAGTTTTTTCAATATGTATCATTCCAACACCCATCTCATTTTTCTCCTTAGTGATGAAAAAAATATAATTATATGCATTATTCTAAATGATGCTCATTTTAATAAAAGGCATAGGTTGGATAAACTAGGTAGTCACATTGGTAATGCTCTACAGATCCACACTTCTAACAAGTTATAGGTAAGAAATGACACCCTCCACATCTACAACCATGACCTCTATAGGATCAACCTCCACCATTTTATTACTTATTGGTGACATAGGTTTGGAAAGTACATCATGTGCATGCTTCATGAATCTCACTGATAAAGAGGAAATCATTTATATCAAGTGTATATGCATGACATATTTTAAACTATGATGATACATTGGATTAAATATCATGTTGAAGGAAGGGGAAATCTCTCACATCATGGTCTTCTTGGCAGATCTCACATGACTACTTTATAATAGCATGAATACTTTTCCTATGAAAATTATTTCTATTATGACCTTATACTTCACATTAAACACACCATAAACTATTATGAGTATCTTTAGTATTATTCATAGTGGACTTCTCCAACTAAGACACCATAGTATGAATCTAGGTTTCTATAAAGGAACTAATCCCTATATCTACACTTCTAATAGTTTTAGTGAAAAATGCATCTTCCAATGCCTTAAATAGGTCAATGAAGGTATTTTGGGATAATTTTCATAGAAAGGAAAGTAATAAGCCTCCTAAAAACTAATGGGCATGTTGTGTGGTATTTATCTCAAAAGATAACTTAGAAAGAAGTGTTTTAAAATGCACATCATACTCATGCACACTCTTTGTGAGTTATTTTTTAATATCTTTTAGGTTAGTAATACTCTATTGTTTAAACTATATAGTGTCAAATTATTGGAGAAAGCACACCTTCAATTACTCATAGTTTAACATAGCTAATTTTACATTAGACTTTTAGTTCCATTTATACACGTAGTTTAACTAGTAGTGGTAAATTGAGTTCTCTTTAATTTAGTATAAGTAATGCCTCACACACACCAAATGAGCTGACAATTATGAGCATGATTTGTTACATTTTAAACATGATATTTATCAAAATAAATTATCATCTTGTAATATACTATAGGTAAACTAGTTATTAGAAATGGATCCTATTGTGATGAACCTCTAGTTCCTCCTAGACCTTGTGGGGGAGGTACACCAATGCCTCTTACACCACCTCTAGATCCTCTAATCAAACCACCACCAGTAGCACCTCCCACACCTCTTATATAAATATAAGCACATGATACATTAGACACATAATTAGGTTGATTATCTAATGAAGGGCATGTATGCTACCCACTAACTATTTTTAGTCCACCAAACATTCCAAAGTGATCCATAGGGTTGAATTATAATGGAAAATAAATTAATAATAGACTACTATATTGATTTTATACTTCAAAAGTTTCTTCCATAGGTTTAAACTCTAAATTCACACTATCTTTATTCCAATTTCTTACAAGTACTTCAGCCAACTCAAAGGCATGAGCATTCGCTATGGGTGGGGAATTGGCCCTATATAGATTGAGTTCTACAATCACCAATGATTGACTTGTTTCTCCCTTGTATACTTGTGATAGCATTGAGTGTGTTCATGTGGTTTGGGAGTCCTCATTATGCATTTATGCCTCCATATATATCCTCATGGCATTTCTAGAGTCCTCATGTTCTATCCCTGGATCACTTTTAATCATATCCCTTCACATAACCTCATCATACTTATGTTTACACAAGTCCCACTGATTGGATTTCATGTTGAACCAATAATTTTATATCAAAATGTTCCCATTCATTTCCACACTAACTACATTACTCATATAAAGGAGAGTTTAGTCATCCATGTGGAATTTTTCAAGTCCTAAGTTAGTTATAATCTTCTTAATTTCTAATGAGAATTACCTAAGACACCTTATTCATTATTAAATTAGGATTACTCTAGACAAGAGTATATAGAGATTGCATATTCCAAAATATATCTATTAAGTGTTCTTCACCACCAAATATCCACCACATGCATCCATAGCACTCTCAATATTTACAAGGCCAATTGATGCTCTACTGACCAGGATATCTTCCATTCATAATTCCTAAAATGGTCTTATGTTTACACTAAAATCCAAGCATATAAGTGAATGATCACTTCTACAAATAAAGATTCATAGAGTGAGTCATAAAGGTGTTGTTCTACCTATGCATGCATAAATACTCCTAGTTCAAGATACTAAAGTGATAAATTATATTCCACGGTAGTAACCCAATGTTCAACATTTTCCATAGATAACCATTCAATTATTTTTCCACCATCATGAAACTAAGAAAAATGGGTCTTGAAATGAAAACCAAAATGTTGGGATCTTTTTTTAGTCTAGCATGTCTCTCCCTATTCACACACCTAAGAAAATAAGAGTTCTAATGAGCTATCACATCAAACTATCACATAAAAAAGGTTTTTGCATGCTCACATGAAGCAAATAGCATCATATTGGTTCCCATTGGTTTCATCATGTGGTGATGTATTCATATAGTTTATTAAGCTAAGATGCTTGAACATGAACTTAGTTTTAAATTCATCCTCAGTTTCATGTCTAACTCTTAACTATTCACTCATTCCTTACTTAGCTAATCAAATAAAAAGATTTTGGGTGAAAAATAAAAACCAAATAGTAATAAATCCATTATATTCATAATTAGATTACATCAACACAAAATATTTCTTTTATCACATTAATATGTCATATCTAAGGTTACAATCATCAACAACCAACACTAAGTAAAACTAGAGGGTATTTATACATGGTTCTTCCCCAATTATTTAATTATAGAATTAATTAAATAAAAATGACTTTTCAATGACCATTAATATTAATGATTCATTTGAAGTTGTTTACATTAAATTTCTAAGGACTTAGGCCTAATTGCCCTTATATGTTCTTTATATGTTGGATCCTCATCAGCATGTGTTGGAGAGTTATCATAGTGGTGTCATGTAGGTTCCTTGATGAGTGGATGAAGTGACTTAATATTATATATGATAATTAAAAAGTGTGAAATATGCTTCTATGTGACAATGACAAAGTGTTCAATGTGCTTGTTCTAGTGTGCTTTATGTATGGTTAGTTGATCTTTAGTTTGACATATCTTAAGAGGATCAAGGATGAGTATGGAGGTTTTAACATGTGAAATTTGTCCTATAAGATATGATCCATATTTTTATAGCTTGTGTCCACAAGTAGAAGTCGTCTATTTAATCATAGTTTTCATCTAGACACTTTGGGTCCAGTGGTAGAAAAGAACAGTTGGCAGTTTGATGACATCACCATTACCACATGGGAAGGAGTCAAGGGGAGATGGTCATATGGTTGTGATGAATATAGTTCCTAGTTATTATTTTCCATATATAAAGTTATTCATCAAATCACAGTCAAAGATATGAGGGTGAAAAGTTAGATTTTAAGATAGATTTCACTATTTTTCCATACTTAGCCAATTTTGTAGTATAGCAAAAAGAGACAAGTGAGCATGTTGAAGGTGTTATATCTTAAACATGTGAAGGTATAAATATAATATGATCATATGAGTTTTTTAAATTTTTTAATAGATATCATTTTCACCAATTTTAATACCATGTGATGAAGCATGATAAAAGTTATGGTTGCTCAAAGTTGGCCTCTCAAGCAATTTTGGACATTGTTGGCTCTATGATAGAAGTTGATGAGAAGGAATGTGTATGATGTTATATATCACATACACAAGATTTAAATTAGTATTATTTCATATTTTTATATTATACCAAGGAATTATAACATTTGTTCTAAATTTGAGATCCTGCGTCAAAGCGTAGAAGAAGTTATTAAGCAAAAATGGTTACTCATCCATATTGATAGGGTTCCCATACTTGGTCAATTTTATTGATGTTAAAGATATGGACCTATTGAATATCCAAAAATTCATTGTAGTTCATAATTCCATATTAAATTAAGTGCCATAGATTCAAATGGGTTAATGTGATAATTATTTAGTAGAGTTAAAATTTAGGACCTAATGAAGATCCAATGGTGCACAGGTGATCATAAATATCAAAGATCAATGGTACATATTAATAAAAATGAGGATAGGTGATTTATGTTTAATTTCTAATTAAAGGTATAGAATAAGGATATGATTTAAAATGGGTGTTCATATAGTTTTATTGAATGGTGCATGGTGCTTGATAAGGCCCTGATTGATTTGTGGAGATCGATAGAGTGCATGAAGTCAATATTTTGAGATGGCATGAGATAAGATCAACATGATAGTTTTTTAACATTTATATTTAGTGGTATATTCATTAAATATCATACATGATTGATGGTGTGATATTTATCCTAAGTTGAGAGTATAAGAGATTCAATCATTGTGTTCGAAGTTTAACTGTGAATGATTGGATTTGAATATTTGAATTTATGAAAGAAAGAATATTTGAATTTATTAAATATCATACATGATCGATGGTGTGATATTTATCCTAAGTTGAGAGTATACGAGATTTTATCATTGTGTTCGAAGTTTAACTATGAATGTTTAGATTTGAATATTTGAATTTATGAATTTTCTCATGAATTAAAAATAAAATTGGTAGATTAATTCAAGGTGTATCTATAAATATGGACTTAAAGATATAAAATTTAATAAATACATAGTTGTGGTGCTCCAAAGTTGACTATTTATTTGAATATGTTCTACGAGTGGTCCCAAAAGGATGTTTAAGCTTGTATTGATGTATCATGATGAATTATATATTATATCATGATTTATACTCTCTAAATATTCTTTGTGTGGATTTTTGATATGCGTCAATCTATCTTAAGTATGAACAATGCTTAATAAGTTGACTATATGTTTGGTAATGGTGTTCTAGTGCATAAGTTTTATGTTTAAGTTGCTTGAGCATATATAGATGTAATCTAAGTTGATTTTGACCATTTGAGGATGTCTTAGGGGACATAAGGAGTGGACCTATGTAATTTTAAGTGGTCATGTGTTCCTTTTTTTTCTCAAGGGTGAGCTTAATGGGTCAATATGTCTCCATGAGACCTATAAGAGCTATAAGTGCCTTGTTAAAAGGTGTAGCTACTTAAGGGTGACCCATAGCTGTTATGGCCAACCTATATAGATTGTACTAAGGATTATCTTCATATATTTTTAAGGGTTAATACATGCCTAATGGCTAAGCAAGATGGTATTGATCAATATTACTCTATAAATAGTATAACTAAAGATGTTGGGTTTTAGGGGTGTAAGAGAGAGACTAAGGAGAGAATTGAGAGAGTCATGTGTGTGTTTTAGGGATTAAAGGAAGGGTAGAGTACCCTAAGGATTAGTTTAATATTAGATCAATTTGAATACTATTAGCATGACACATTAGTAATAAATTTTTTGATATAATAGTATGCTTATTATTTGAGTGTGAGTGAAGGTGAAGAGTGATTAGTTAAGGTCCATCATCAGGTGTTGTTGACATAAATTCAAATGTGGAAGTGTTTCATAGGTTTTGTTGTGGTAGATTATTTTCTAACGTGGTTTTAACATCCTTTCAAATTAATACTTACTAAAAGGTCTAATTGTTGTTGTAGCTCAACTAGGTAGGTGTGGTAGTACCTTGTGGGATTATAATCTCACTAAATAGGGTTTGTAGTTCCTTATTAGTTGTAACTAGTGTAAATTGGTTTTTATTTTATAGGACAATATTCAAATTTCAATTTTCAATGGGTTTTATTCCCTAGAAGAGTTTACCATGTATGTCATGTGTTTTTTTATTCATTTTGGATTGTCCTTCTTGTACATTGTTATGAATAATGTGTATACTTCATGAATGGTTATGGTAATTGATTAAGGACCTATAAAGATTAGAATTGAATATGGAACTAAATTTTAAATAACTAGGATCACTAATTCACCCCCCTCTCAATGATTGTACCTCTAATAATTGGTATTAGAGCAAAGTCCTTTGGTAAAGGCTTGACATATTAAAGGTGATCTTAGGTACAATGGCTAGTCAAAATGTGCAAGGTGGTTTCTCTACTAAGAAAACATTGATGTTTAATGGATCCATTTATGCATTTTGGAGTATGAAGACCTATATTATGTCCCTAGGTTTTGATGTATGGAAATCAACTTTGGATGGTTATGTTGCTCTTGTTATTCCTCCATATAGTGTTGTAGACAAGAAGTTGTTTGAGAACAACTCTAAGGCAATGAATGCCATCACTTGTGGTCTTACAGAAATTGAGTTTACTAAAGTAATTTATTACACTAGTACCAAGGAAAAATGGGATAAATTTAAGAATATTTTTGAATGAGATTCAAAGGTTAATATTTTTAATTTGAAGACTCATAGAAGGCAATTTTAAAGTCTCAAGATGAATGAAGAAGATATTGTGGCATCCTTTCTACAGAGAGTTGATGAGATTGTGAACATCATCAAAGGTATTAGAGAGAATATTAAAGAGAATATTATTTTCCAAAAGGTATTAAGGTCTCTATCCCAAAATTTTGATCCAAAAGTGTCTGCTATAGAAGAGAGTCATGACCTTACTCAGCTGAAGATGGATCAATTGCATGACACCCTTACTACCTATGAGATGAGGAATAATGATAATATACCACCAAAGAAAGAAGTTGCATTCAAGATAGATATGAATCCTAAGAATAATTTATAAGGTAATAAATATAAATAGGATGACATATCTGACATTGATGATGATGATGAACTAATTTTTTTGATAACTAGGAAATTTAGCACTAGCTCAGGGAAGTATAAGGGTAAACTACCCTTCAAATGTTTTAATTATGGAGAGATACAACATTTTTCTCAGAAGTAATCTCATAATAATGAGAATAAATATGATGAATATCAATATGAAGGACAAGATGAAGATAATAATACATATAAGAAGAAATCATTTAGAAAGTATAACAATAAAAAGATATCTTTCAAAAACAAGAAGATTTTTTATGCTAAAGAAGTTTGTAGCTCATTAGATGAGAGTGAGGCTAGTGACTCAGAATATGATCATGAAGATTATGGTCCTATTTAAGATGAATCTATATTCATGGTTGATAAATTAAGTTTCTCACATCAAAAGGTGTCTATTTAGAGTGATTTAGATGATGATGAAGATAAGGTGGACTATGAGACTGCATTGACTAATGCTCATGAAGAACTAAATTTTTAGAATAAGATCAATAATAAGATGAAGTATAATATCAAGGAATTTTAGGATAAATTTGGTGTATTTGAGGCAAGAATGGAATAATATGCCAAAGAGCATGAATATATGGTCAAGCATCTCAGTTTCTAATTGGAAATTCTATCTACAAGCTAAAAAGCTAAAAAATATGAATGTGCAAGGTATGTAATTGAAAATGAGTCATTAAAATCTAATTTAAAGAAGGTATATAGTAAATTAAATTCATTTGTGAGATTTTAAAAGAGCTCAAGTGATCTAGATAACTTTTTGAATGATCAAAAGCATGCAAGTGATAAGACTTGTCTTGGATACAAAGAAGAACTAGAGACTACAACTCAAGACAAGATGAAGACCAATGTGAAGAAAGTGGATCAACCTTTAAATATAAATCATCAGACAAGGAATGAAAGTGCTAGTATAATAAAGATAAATTAGATCGAATAGCCAAATTCCATGAGGTATGAAAAATTCAATGGTTATTGTTATACATGTAATCAATTTTATCATAAGGCTAGAGACTGCAAGAGATCTATTAGAAATGAATTTTCATGGAACTATGATGGGGGTCATTAGTCAAAAGGTGTGAATAGATTCAAGTGTTTTAACTATCTTGATGTGGGAAACTTTGTAAACCATTATCCACATAAGATTAGATAAGATGAGTGCTCTTCAAAAGGGGAAGGTTGTTTTATTTGTCATGACATAAGACACATTATAAATTTCTATCCAAATACATTTCTTGAAAAATATATCATGTGCTACATTTTTGAATAGAGAGATCACATTGCTAGATTCAGTAAGCAAAGGTCTACAAGAAATAATGTATTTAATTAGGCTCTTAAAGCTAAAGTAAGAAGGCAAATTAACAAATGGAAGCCAAAGGTGAAAAATATGAGTCTTGATGAGACTATAGGTCCAAGTAATTTATTTTTTATGGTGGAGAATGATTCATAAGTTAAAAAGTCCCAAGAGTCTCATTGTTTACTCATATTGAGAATGAAGAAATCATTCTTAAGGAAAAGACCAAGGTGTTGTTTGAGGCTAGTCATGAGGTATGTATGGATTCAAGTGAACATCATACTATTGTTGAGCATGTATCATGTATAAAACATCAATTATTTGTGCCTAATTATGAGGTTCCAAGATATAAGGAAGAGTCTTTAGATGAAAAGGTATGTAATGAATCTATGTTGTCTCCATTTATTATCAATCCAATTCTAGAAGAAAAGGAGAATGTTTTAGTGGTTAAGGAAGTTGTTTTTCTTAATTCAAAGAAGAAGAAGAAGAATAAAAAGTATCAATTGAGCAAGGAGGTGATGGAAGATGAGGATTTGTTCTTGTTTTAGAGCATTAAGTTATAAAAGGGGTCTCTATCTATTCTTCTTAAGAGACTCCTTTCAAGTGGAGAATAAAGTGGTGTTTTAGTGTTTTTTAGTTGAATAATCTATAGGTTCATATTAAAGGTGTTCAAGTTAATAAATGCCAATGAGAGAAGGTATTTTGTTAAGGGGGAGCAATAAGTTTATGAGCTTGTTTTAGAGGTTTGTGAAGGAGTTGTAGTACAGAGTCAGATTGGGTGGTTCCAAGAGGATTTATGTTATTGATGCAAATATCAGTAAGTGATTCATGATCAAAAAGTTCTATGCATGTCTTTGTGGTGTGATCCAATTATTTTGAGGTCTAAAGGTATGTATGTGCCAATTGAGGATTTGTGTTAGCTCTCAGGTTTCCCAATTTGTGCTTAAGAGATTGTAGGTTCTAAAATGGGTTATAGGAAGTCAAGGTTATAAAAGGTATGAATGCTCAATTATTGGTCTATAAGTGTGTTATAGTTGTATCTAGGTGTGCAATAAGTTTCATAGATATGCATTGACTAGAAGGAGGTTTGTTGTCCCTACTTGTTTTGAGATTATAGGGTTTTGGGCTATGATATAAAAGTGGTATGCCTTAATATTTGAGGTTTTAGACTTATATATTTGTTTAATGGACCTACTGGGTGGTCCAATTAAGATTCATAGAGAATTGAAGGTTTGTCGTTCTTATATTTTTTTTAAAATTGTCAATATGGAGGGCTAATTGGCTAGTAGGTTTATGAAAGAAGTATGTTACAGAGGATAATCTTGGTGATGAAAATTCTTGTTCTTTAGGGGGAATATGAGATTTCTCTAGATATGAAGTTTTATGTCTTGAATATGTGTCTAATAAAAATTGTGGGCTATGCAAATTTTAGGTAGGGCTATAATGAGGATAAACAAACCTAGTTTGAAGACGAGTGTTTATTGCTCAGTTTTCTCCAAAAGAGCAATGTACGAGTATCTAAAATTATTTTATCAAGATGGTTTAGTACATGTTTCCTATTTTTTGTATAGTTAAAATGTAGAGTTGGTGGTCATGGAAGTGTCTTGAGATGGAAGGCTAGTAAGCCTGCATGGTGGTTCTTCATGGTGTGTGGAGATATGAAGATGCTTAGAATGTGTAATTTCTCAAAATTATTGGGGGGGTTCCTTTAAAAAAAAAATTGGTGATATATATTAGATTTAAGTTCTTTTGTGTTTTTTTTTCATTGGTTGCATTTCTTGATTGAAGAGAGAGTTGGCTTGGAGCAAGTGGAAGCTTCTCAAGACAAGAAAAGGTGGCTCAAGGTAATGGAGAGTTTGTATCATCTTCCTAAGATGGTATTTTCCTATTTTTTTAGTCTTTTTAGGTCCTTAGGATTAGTTATTCCCACTTTTTCATTGTGTCAAAGGGGGAAAAAATTTCCTGTTGGGGAGAAAGTTCATCTTATAAGAGTGTTTTGAAAAGAGAAGAAAGTGGACCATATATTACTATATTAATGGGTGTTGACATCAATGAGAAAGGGGGAAACTATTGGAGAGATGTCATATGATGTCATAGTGGGGTCATGAAGGTTCCCTAGTGAGTAGATGAAGTTCCTTAATCGTTTATATGATAATGACAAATTTTGCAATATGCTTTTGTGATAATGACAAAGCGTTCAATGTGTTTGTTCTAGTGTACTCTATGTATGGTTGGTTGATCTTCAATATTGACATAGCTTGATAGGATCAAGGATGATTATGGAGGTTTTAACATGTGTAATGGGTCTTATAAGATATGATACATTCTTTGAGAGCTTGTGTGTACAATTATAATTTGTCTAGTTAATCATAATTTTCATGTAGACACTTTGGGTTTAATGGTAGAAATGATGAGTTAGCAGTTTGATGATGTCACCATTTCCACATGGGAAGGAGTTAAGGGGAAATAATCATATGGTTTTGATCACTATATTTCCTAGTTATTATACACTATACCTTAAGTCATTCATAAAAATTAGGTCAAATATATAAGGGTACAAAGTTGGCTTGTAAGATAAATTTCACTATTTTTCTATACTTAGTCAATTTTGTAGTATAATAGAAAGAGTCATGTGATCATGTTGAAGATGTTATATATTACACATGTGAAGGTATCACTATAATCTGATCATATGTGTTTATTGAGTTTTTAAATAGAGATCATTTTCACTAAGTTTGATATCATGCAATGAATCATGACAAAAGTTATGGTTGCTCAAAGTTGGCCTCTCAAATAATTTTGGACATTGTTAGGTCTGTGATAGAAGTTGATGAGAAGGCATGTTTATGAAATTATATCTCACACACACAAAAATTCCAAGAATAGTGTGTTATATGGTTATATTCTCTTAAGGATATCATTTGGTCCAAATTTGAAATCCTGCATTGAAGCACAAAAGAAGTTATTGAGGTGTAAAAATGGTTACTCATGCATATTGACAGGGTTCCCATAGTCAATATGCTTAATGTTAAATATTTGGACCTAGTGAAGATCCAAATGCTCATGGGAGTTCATACTTCCAAATCAAATGGAATGCATATATTAAAATGGGTTAATGTGATAGCTATTTAGTAGAGTTAAAACTTAGGACCTAATGAAGATCCAATGGTGTGTATTTGATCGTACATTTCAAAGATCAATTGTGTGTGTTAAGAAAAATGAGGATAGGTGAATGATGTTTAATTTCTAAGAAAAGGTATAGTATAAGGATTATTGGAAATTAGGTGTTTGTATAGATTGATAAAATGGTGTGCGGTGCTTGATAAGGACCTAATTGATCCACAGAGATCGATGGAGTGTGTGAAGTCAACATTTTGAGAGGGAATGAGATAAGATCAACATGATAGTTATTTAATGTTTGGATTTGGAGGTATATGAATTAAATATTAGACATGATTAATGGTGTGAGATTGATCATAATCTAAGAGTATATGATATTTGAGCATTTTTTTTGAAGATTAACTGTGACTATTTAGATTTGAATATTTGAATTTGCAAAGGAAAGACCATTGTCTAGTTTTTGGAACATAACTTTCGATAGAAGATGAATTTGCTCATGTAATAAAAATATAATTGGTAGAGGACTTCAAGGTACATCTGATGATATGGGCTTAAATATTTTAAATTTAATATAGACATATTTATGGTGCTCTAAAGTTGACTATTTATTTGGTTATGTTATGTGAGTGATCCAAGAAGCATGTTTGAGCTTGTACTGATGTTGTATATATGTATCATGATGAATTAGCTATTTTAGACTCTTTGAGGATTATCTATGTGGATTTTGGAGATGTGTTAATCTATCTTGATTATGAACAATGATTAATAAGTTGATTTTTATGTTTGGTAATGGTGTTCTTGTGTATAAGGTCTATGTTTGAGTTGTTTGAGCATACACATAAGCAAGCTAAGTTGATTGTCATCATTTAAGGATGTTTTAGGGGACATAAGGAGTGGACCTACATAATTGGAATTGGTCTTGTGTTATTTTTTTACTTAAGGGTGAGCCTAATGGGTGAATAAGTCTCTATAATACCTATAAGAGTGGCAAGTGCCTTATTAAAAGGTGTAGTTGCTTAAGGGTGACCCATAGTTGTTATGTCCAACCTATGTAGATTTTATTGATGCTTATCTTCATATGATAGATGTATTAAGGGTTAAGACATGACTAATGGCTGACCAAGATGGTGTTAATCAATATTTATATATATTTAGTAGAACCAAAGATGTTGGGTTCTAGGGGTGTAAGAGAGAGACTAAGGAGCAAATTGAGAGAGTCTTGTGTGTGTATGTTAGGGAGCAAAGGAAGGTTAGAATACACTAAGGATGAGCTAAAGTGAAAATCAGTTTAAGGATTATTAGTATGACTCATTGGTCATAATTTTGTTGAGAGAATAGTATGTTTTTTATTTGAGTGTGAGAGAAGGTGAAGAGTGATTAGCTGAGGTCCATCATCAGGTGTTGTTGCCATCAATTAAAATGTGGAAGTGTTTCATAGGTGTTTTTTTAGTAGAACAAAATCTATGGTGGTTGTAGCCTCCTTGCAAGGTAAAACTTTCTAAAAGGTCTGGTTATTATTGTAGCTCAACTAGATAGGTGTGGTAGTACCTTTGGGATTGTAGTCCCACTAAATAGGGATTATAATTCCTTGATCAATTATAGTTAGTTTAAATTGGTTCCTATTTTATAATATAGTAGTCCAATTGTGGTTTCTAGTAGGTTTTATTCCCCAAGAGGGTTTCCCATGTATGTCATGTGTTATGTGTTTGATCTTGGACTATCTTTCTTATACATTTCTATGAATGATGTGTATACTTCATGAATACTTATGGTAATTGATTAAGGACTTTAAAATTTGGAACTAAAGTTGAAATACCTAGGCTCATTGATTCACCCACCCTCTCAGTGATTGTACCTCTAACATCATGCACCTATCTTCTCATGGATCAGTGTTGGATTCATACTTGACTATTCTTATTTTATATTCATGTGAATCATTCCCTAATTGTCTCCACTTTTCATGTCCTACACCAATTTTTTCATTATTTTTTGAGTCTTATGTTCTAAATTTATCCATGTTTCATGTTTATTTATTCTACATGACTTATCTCTTTCATGCCATGGTCTTTCACACCATGGTCTTTTGTACCTATGCTTCTTTCTACATAGTTGTCTTTAAAATTTACTTAGGAAAAATAGATACAAAAGTGAGAGCCCAATAATAATAATGATTCAATATTAGTTCTAATTTAAAATTTCACTAAAGTGGCTCACTTTATTGTTGGTAATATCACTGATGATGTTTTCATTCTTTCCAAAAGGCTCTAAAGTAAGTGGTAAAACTTCATGGTGTACCTAAAGTGATTATCTTGGATAGAGATAAGTTGTTCACTTATCAATTTTAGAAAACTATGATGGCTACTTTGGGTATAAAGTTGAATTTTAATTTAGTTTATCATCTAGAAATGGATGGATAGACTAAAATTTTGAACATAATTTATGAATACATGCTATGAATGTATATCGTGGATCATCAATATAAGTAGTCAGAATTCTTACACTTGATATAATTTACTTATAATAACACCTATCATTTTGTAATCAAGATGGAGCCATTTGAGGCCTTATATAGGTGAAAATGTAGAAAACCTTTAGGCTAGAATATCTTAAAAAATTGTGTGTTTTCTAATCCATAAGTTTTACAAGAGTATGATTAGAAAATGGCTATTATTAAAGAAAGATTAAAGGTTGCCTCTTATTGGTATAAAAGCTATGTAGACCTAAAAATATATCATAGAGAATTTAAAGTTTTAGATAAATTATTTATAAGATTAAGACCTCAAAAATTCTCAATCAAATTTGGCAAAGCTTCTAAATTAGCACCATGTTATGTTGGACCTTCTGACATATTGGAAAAGACCATCCTGGTACCTTATCATCTCACTCTTCATCATTTTATTTATATAATCCATGATAATTTTAATATAACACTATTAAATAAATATGTTTTGGATCCCTCACATATTTTAAATTTGGATAATATTTAGTTGGAGGGTGAGAAGTAAATTTAGTTGGATCCAATTAATATGCTTGCTTAGTGTAGCATTGAGCTACAAAAAAGAGAATTACATTAAGCATTGGTCCAATCGAACCAAATTGGAGAAATGAGTGCTACCTGAGAAGATGAAAATATTTTTTGATAGAATTATCCTCATTTATTTTAGGTTTCAAAGATGATTCCATTCTTAAGAGAGGGTGGATTTTATGACCACTCCTACCTAGTACATTAACTTTGACTAAATATCTAAATTATTTTAATATTATTATGTTATGTGGACATTTATTATAGACATGATTTGATATTTATAACATTATTTATCACTTTAAATTAAATTTTAAACATTTTTGTAGTATTTAATGAGTTTATAATATTCATTATTATTGTTAACTATGATCGGATACTATTGATGTCTATGTGAATTGATTATAGGTACACAACAGATAAACATAGGTTTGAAGATAAAACTTATGTGATCGATGGCAAGGACATGGTACAAATATAAACCACCATGGTGATGTAGTAGTGTCTAAAACCTTAGTTAAGACTTTGTATTGGTCATTTTTTAATTTAGCTATATTTTTCTATTGTCAAATAGTTGGTTATTGTGTTATATTTTATCCTTTATTCTTTAATGTTAACTAAGTAATAAAATTAATTGTTTGATATGGATGCGGTTCACTCCAAAATTGATGATGAACTTAAAAGGAAATGTATGTCACTTTAAGATCATGATATCTTGTATGGTTTATATAATCATTGATTAAAAGACTATTGCAGGTATATGCACCAAAAACTACAAAAGATACTAAGAGTGGGAAGGGCTGGCACTATGGTTATAAAGTACATTATAAGACAAAGGTAATGATTTAATTATTTTATTTTATGATATAAACTAATTAAGTATGTATATGTTATTATACTTTACAAAAGAGACTAAGACTTACTCTTGATAGGGTCATGTCTAAGCTTTCACCATAAGTCATAAGACTTAGGTTGAAGCATGATGATTAAAATTTTTAAGGGTATATTGAACCCTAAGTTATGCATAACATGAACATAAATCTTGGTTTGCATTTGTAACTTAAATTTTAAGCCAAATTCTTAAGTTAAGGACAAGGTAATCATGTCGGGTTAGACTAAGAAACCACGATTATGATGTTATCATTGACTTACAAAAAATGATTATTAGTGTTTTAATTTATCTTTTAGAGAAGCTACTTGATGGGATTATGCATGGCGATGTAGTTTGTTTTGTATGGGAAAATAGTAATCATGAAAGAGATGTAACCTTGTCTATTTTTACTTGGTAGAATGTATAAAAAATCATACATATGTGTTTTTCATGAAGAAAGGAGTGGGAGTTTATATTGCAAAACTCATAATTCTACTGAATGGAATAGTCACTCCCAATGGTAGATAAAGATTTTGGTAAGAAGAAAAGAGTGGAGAGGATAAATAAGGATAGATTAAAAGAACATAGAGGAGAAAGGATAAGAAGTGAGTGAACTCCAATAACCCTTCATGATATCACATTGCATTGAGAAAATAAGTAAATGTTTTCATTTTTAAATGCAATGTTAAAATGGTGTGTGCATTTACTAATACAAACAATGTAGAAGGTCTAGAATTATTTTCTTTAATAGAATTTTCATTTTTTTATGAATGTAACTTAGTCAATGATACTCTATGGGGTTATATAATTCTTAATACTCACCTATAGATGGTAATGAGTAACTGAAAAGGTGTAATTTTTTTGTTAGATTGGCCCATAAGCTTTAATATTTGAATGGTTTATGACTTATTATATTTTGAGGTGCAAATCTTAGTTGCGGGTATTTAATTTTTGAGAGTGTTTAAGTGTTTTCTATTATTAAAAACCCTTAAGTAATTTTTACTTGAGTACTATTAATTGGACCTTAAGACCCTAGGTTATTGGTATTATTGCATCACCATCTCAACTCAGTTGAGTATTGTGTGTTTGTATCTAGGTTCCTACTTCCATCTCCAACCAATGGCTAGGGGATACAAAAACCTATCTATAGTTGGGATTATCTCAAAAAAAAATGTGTAACTAATATGCATTAGGATCAACTATGAAATGATGGTTATGTTGTCTATTGTTATGGATATGCTTGTAAATTTGGGTTCATTTCATTCACAGTTAAATGTGATAGTTTGCAAGCTATCTGAAATATTGTAGAGTATGTTTGTATTATTAATATATTTTATAATGTCTTTTTATTATAATAATATAAAAAATTTATGACTTTGTATCATTTTGAAATATTGATTATCTTTATGTTACATTTGACATGGTTGTTTTTACATCCTAATTCTTTCACTAATCTAATTTACCTAATTATCTATGGATTAATATGGTTTTTAAAATGATTTGTTAATTTTTAACTAAATTATAATTCATATGTTGTAATGGGATAGATGTATATTACTTATATTTAATGGTTTCATTATTATGAGATGGCTAATTATGAATTGTGTACATAGTTATTATGTTACTTTGTTGTTATAACATTGTTTTATGATTTATATCATGATGTATTTAACTACCTACCTTCTTGTCATGAGTTGGATGCAGGAGAGTTCATCCCTTAGATCATGATGGAGGGAGAGCATCATCGAAGATGGTGACATAAATACATATAGTGAAGGATGACAAAAGAACTGTTAGACCCATACACAGACCACATTAGATTTAATGTGTTATATGCATTATGTGTTTGAATTGTTAGAATTAGTATGTTTTGTAAGTTAATTTGTAGTTAGTTCATAGATATGAAATAAACTTGTATGTGTTGGCATCATGTATATTTACATAGAACTATTAATTAATGTTGCAATGTGATTTTATAAGATTAATTTACTTATATTTGTTATGATTATGAGAATGTAAATCTGGTAGATGATATCTAATTAATAATATATATAGACTAACAAGATGTCTTAGTAACATTTTAAAACATTATTCTTGTTATTAATATTCGATAATATCAATATGTGCAAAGCTATTGATATAGAAAAAGACATAGTTAGCCTATATAGATTATTAATAACATAAATAATTATCTTGTTATGATTAAAAATAATAATTGATTAACCTATCATTTTGATATAGGAAATTAATTGACTTTGTATTAGTAAATTTACCATAAAAGGGGAGGATATAGTTACCTTATTAGTGATTAAAGTAAATTGTTGTATCCAAAAGATCTATGCCTAATCTTGTGGTCATGCATAGGCTACATTAGAGTGGAAGTAATACTTATCATTGTTAATAATGTGTTAAGTGGAATTTTTAAAGTGAAATGCATGGAATTTTAACATGTATAGATTTGAAATGAGTATAATAATGATTTTGAAAATGGGGAAGAATGAATAAGTGAAATTATGGATTTATTAAGTAATGTTAATGGAAGTTAACTACTTTTGAGTCACCATTAAATTTTAAAAACATGATTATTGCATGAGGACTATAAGCTAGTATAAACTTCATGCAAGGATAAAATGGATGAGTGGGAAATAATAAGAGGTGATATGAGAGGAGAATAGTAGGATGGTGAAGAAGAGAAGATAAATACATAAAAAGGAGTTAAAATAATACAAGTGCAAATTTTGTCTCGGTCTTGGAAACAACTTACCATGTTAGTGATGAAATTACTTTTGTATTCTTGTATGATTATTTTTTTGGTTTGAACTTTTTGGGTTTAGAAATGTAAAGAGTTTTTAGTAAAAACATAGGCTTATCCCTATGGATGGCTTGTCCATCCACATAACTAAGCCAATTACATCTAAATTCCTTAGACTACAAACTATTATGTTGTGGTTCCTAAGCCATTAGGGTAAAAATAGATTTTTTATTTCTTAAATTATTATTCCCTAGTTGAACAAAAACCTAAAGGAATGTTATGATAGTATATGCATATATAAATGATTTTTAAATGGGTGTTGTAATTTTAAAGAAATGTTTATCATTTAGATACATATTTGTATAAACTCAGATATAGATATGATATTCAAGTCAAATGAATATTCATCAACTTCTAGGATAGTAAAATGAATTAACAAAATTTTATATTCAATAATGAATAATTTACAAAACATCTTAACTTAGACCCAATTTGTATCAAAATAATTTGGTTATGTGTGTGTGTTATAGGTTAACTTAGGTTTACATTCATATATATATATATATATATATATTTATATATTTATATTTATATATATATATATATATATATATAAAATAGGTATAAATATATTAGATTGTTCCCATTTTTGTTTAAATATTAAATTTGAAAACATATAGGTTATTGTGCTTATAAATTCAAGCATAAAACCTTCAAATAAGTATAATTTGAAGAAGTATTATGCGTAAGATTTATAATTTATTATGTCTTTTAAAATCTTTAAGACTAATGTAATAATTAAGTAGTATGTGTAGTATATTGTGAGAATGATGGTTTTATTACTTTGTATTTACTTAAATAAATTATATTATATATTATGATTTTTAGATTACCCATTTTGGTAAATAAATCTTATTTGTCATGATTATTATAAAATATAAAGAGATAGATTCATTCATACATTTGTTAGAATGAACGTATGCAAAATGATTATTATTGTTCATAGCTAAAGTAATACTTGCTAAGTAGGAATAAATTTATATCAATCCATTCATTATTAAGAGTTTAACAAAATATCACATTGTTATTACTAAATAAGAAATGAGATGGACATTAATGGATTACTTAACACCACCAATGCTAGATGAAGGTAATCTGATCAAGTGGTGTGTATGAATTTGGCTAATCCTAGAGATCAATAGCTATTTGAAAAATTTGGCCAAAGTAATGTTAAATATACATTGTCATTGTTTAAATTCTTGTGTGATATCATTTTAGAATGTATTTTTATTTATGGTACACATTATGTATTATTAATATTATAACACATGGGTACTATCATTTCTCTCTATATTCCTGCACCGTCACTATCTACCCATCCATGAAGGGAGGGTCATTCCCTATTTAAATGATTGTGTGGGGGATCGATGGTCTATGGTTAGTATGGAAAATCACTTAGATGATGCTCTCCCTCCCCACTACAGTGCTTACTTGGAGACTATACTTGAGATTATTACGGATATAGGTGTTAGAATGACTCAAGCTTCATAGAACATTGTATCATCATTGTATTTATGTTGAGGCATAATGCCTATTGGAAATTTAATTGATATATTATTTGTACATTAATAGTAGTAGCTATACTATTATACCAGTTGTGGATAGATTTTAATATGATTACTTTCCTTATGTAGTATGTTATGTTATGTAAGATGTTAGTGATTAGAAATTGTTATTGTTGCATATTTACTTTTGTTAATATACTTAGTTAGTATGTTAAGGTCACTAATTATATTCTCATGATGAAATATAATGAAAGAATAAGTGTGTTGTAAATGATTTTATAAAAAGTACTACATTATTCTAATAAATCCATCTGAGGATGTTACACTGTGGTATCAAATATGTGGCTCAAACTCTAAGACTTAATGTGTTTGCTAGCATTTTTATTTTTTTTTATTACCAGAATAAATAATGGTGCAAGAAAGATCATTTGGTGAGGGTCCTTTGAATGTTAATGACAATAACCATTCATTTAATCATAACCAATTTATCATTGAACAAGAAGAAAATTTAGATCAGATTCTTGAAACCATGAATGAGACTAGAGATAGAATCATAGACCTGGAATACAAAATTCATAGACAAGAGGAAGAAGCCCATCAGGATGAGCCTAAAGAGAATCTTGCTAAGTAAGAAATCCCTCAAGAGTAGATACATGAGGAAGTACCTCAAGATGTGAGACAATATTTAGCCATAGAATTAGTAAGGGATATGAAAAAACTAAATCCACCTAAGTTTGATGTAACCATTATGGGATATGGAGTTAAAACATGGTTTACTAAAATGGAGAAGTATTTCAAGATTCAAAACTATTCCAAGGTCATCAAATCTATTTGGGGAGATTATCAGTTAGCTAGAGAAGAAACTATATGGTGGGCCAACAAGAAGTTGGAAATGAATCTAAATTCAACTAGTACCATTTGGGATTAATTTGTAACACTATCTATATCATTGTTTCTTCCATAGATTTATTTTGATCAAAATCTTACATATTTTCAAAATCTAAAACAAGGAGACTTGTCATTGAATGAGTACTGAGAATAGTTCACCAAACTTCTAAAATATATACCTTAGTATCAATAAGATGATAGGTTTAGGATTAGGAAGTTCATCATGGGATTAAAACCCTATATTAGTAGAGAATTGGATGTTCATGGACCATTTACCATGGACCAGGTTTTTGAGAAAGTAGTCAAATGAGAGCAAAAGTTGATATATTTTGCTTAAATTAGGGCTAAGTTTAATAAAAAGTTTAGAATTTAAAAGCCAAATTTAAATAATAATAACTAGAATTAGAGGAGTGGAGACTCAGAGTTAGTTCAAGAATTAGAATACCATATTCAATAGTGGTTTGGATAGTAAGAAATTGGGTAATAGTTACAAAGGTGGTTTCAAGGGAAACCAATAGTTAAATAGAAAGGGACCACTATGAGGTTGTTTCATCTATGGAGGTGACTATTTTTTTCATGAATTTACCTAGGATAAATCAAGGAACAAAGGTTCTTCCCCTTAGCAAGGAACTTTTTAGCATCATATTCATGTGGCAATAGATAATCAGCAAACTGAATTCCAAGCTTCACCCATATAACTATCAAGTATTTTTTTTGAACATCTAATTTCCATTTTGATAGATATAAGGGATACACAATGTTTTATAGTTCCTAGGATTATAAATAAATAGTATAGGAAAATTGGTTTAATGGAAAATACATGGTCAGTACAATATGGGAATGATTCTAAAGTCTAGGTTGATAAGTGTTTAATATAAGTAAAAATTAGATTGTTGAATTTACAATGGTTGTGGATATTTATGTAAAACCACTAGGGTCATATGATGTGATCTTAGGATTCAAATGGCTTTTGAAGCATAAGGCCAAGTTTGACTATTATATAAAAAAAATTGAGTGTCTTGATGATTCTATAAATTAGACACTAATTCAGGGTGAGAAAAGGGAGTCAAGGCTTAGGAAAATTTATGTAATACAACTTAGAAAGGCCCAAGGTAAAGGATGTCAAGTATTTATCATCAATATAAATGAAATGGAGGAAACTAAGGAACCATAAATTGAATATTATACTTTCCTTAGTAATTTTCATGATGTCTTTCTAGAGAAATTGTCAGGATTGCCTCTTAAATGAGAGTTTGATTTCTCTATTGATATCAAACTGAGATTAAAACCTCAGTTTAAGGTTCTTTATAGAATGACAACCACTAAATTAGTTGAATTGAAGGCATAACTTCAATAATTATTGTCTAAAGGTTTGATCAAACCAAGTATGTCACCATGGGGTGCACCAATTGTCTTCGTTAACAATACATATGATACTCTTTGACTTTGCATTGATTATAGAATGTTGAATAAAGTGACCATCAAGAATAGGTATCCACTACCTCAAATATATTATATTTTTGATCATATGTGAGGAGAAATAGTCTTTTCTAAGATTGATCTTATAGATGTATATCATCAATTAAGGATAAAAGATGAGGATATTCCAAAAACAACATTTAGAACTCACTATGAGCATTACAAGTTTATAGTATTTCCATTTGGGTTAATGAATGCACATACAACATTCATGAATCTTATGAATAGTGTATTTAGGGACTACTTAGATCATTTTGTTTTGGGATTTTTATATGACATTCTCATTTATTCCAATGATGAAGAAGAACATCTTCAACATCTAGAATTGGTTCTGCAATGTCTTTTAAAGCATAAGCTATATGGAAAATTTTCCAAGTGTTTATTTTTCCAAAATAAATTGAAATATCTAGGATATATTATCTCAGTAGATGGAATTTATATGTATCTTACTAAGATAAGAGCCATTATGGAGTGGCCAACACCAAGAAGTGTTCATGAGGTAAGGAGTTTCATGGGATTACTAGGCTATTATAAAAAAATTATGTCATATTTTTCCAAGATAGTTGATCTAATTACCTCTCTACAACATAAGAATCAAAGTTTTATTTTGTTAGAAAATTTTGAATTAGATTTTTAAGAATTGAAAAGAAGGATTACATTGGCACCACTATTAAGAGTTCTTGATCCCAATGGTCAATTTTCAGTGATCACAAATGCATCTGGGGATAAACTAGGAGGATTCCTTATGTAGGATGGTGCATTAGTAGCTTATGAGTCAAGGAATATGAATCCTTATAAAGTGAATTATGATCCTCATGATTTTGAATTTGCAAAAAATTTCCATGATTTTTAAGTTTGGAAACATTATTTGTTGGGAAAACCATTTGAGGTCAAGACTGATAACTTTGGACTTAAATACATTTTCACCCAACCAAATTTGAATGCTTATTAGAGGCATTAGTTATAATTTTTTTTACTATGACTTTGATATCAATTACATCAAAGGAAAGGAGAATAGATTAGTTTAAAATGTACATAGTAGTTATGGCTACTATCAGGAGTACTTTCTAGGATCCTGTGATCGAGTGTTCATCAAGAGATGAATTCTATGATCAAGTTAGGAAAGCCTTGTCTAAAAAAGATCAAAATCTTAGATATAAAGGATACAAATTTGAGATTTATGGCCTTTTATGATACATATAAGGATGTTTCCACTAGATGAAGAGAATCTAAGGAGTACAATGCTTAAGGAACTACACAACACCCTGTATTTAGGACATCTAATAATAACAAAATGTATGGCAGAGATTAGACCACTTTATTTATAGAAATGAATTTTTTGGAGAGTTATCAATGATGTCATGGTGATGTCTTGGTGTCCTAGTGAATGGATGAAATTATTTTATATCCTAAGTAATAATGACAAAGTGTGTAATGTGTTTATCTTAGTGTGCTTTTAGTATACTTGGTTTATCTTTTGTGTTGACATGGCTAGAGATGTTTAGAGATGAGTATGGTGATTTGAGCATGTGGAATGAGTCCTATAAAAAGTCAAGAATGATTTGATTTCTTGTGTGTATGAGTGGTTTTCATCTAGTTGATCATACTTTTTAACTAGACACTTTGGGTCTAGAGGTAGAAAATCTAAGTAGGTAGTTTGGTGACATCACCATTGTCATGTGGGAATGATTCAGGGGGAGTTGGTCATATGGTTGTGATAAAAATAGTCCCTAATTTTTATGTGCCAGATCTCAATTCATGCATTGAAGTGTGGTCAAATATATGAGGGTGAAAAGTTGGCTTCTCGATCAAAATTCATTATTTTCCATACTTAGCCAAATTTATAGTTGGCTAGAAAGAGCTAAGTAAGCATGTTGACAAGTTTAGAATTTACATGCATGGAGGTGTCAAGATAAAATGATCATATAGGTTTGTTCAATTTTTAGCGTAGTTTATTTGTGCTAATTTTTATATCATGTGATAAAGTGCATTAAAAGATATGCATATGCAAAGTTGGGATCCCAAGAAGTTTGACTGTGTTTTCCCATACTTAGCCAATTTTGCAAAGTGTTAAGAAGATCTAACTAAGCATTTTTATGCTGTTATATCTTACACATGTGAAATTTTCAAAAGAAACTAATCATATGGGTTTGTTTAGTTTTAAACATAGATGTTTTTTGCTAAATTTGAGATCATGCATAGAATCATGGTAAAAGTTATGTAGGAGCAAAGTTGGTCTCCCAGATAAATTTTGGCATAGTTGGTTATGTGATAGAAGATTTTGAGAATGCATATTAATGGTGTTATATCTCACACACATGAGGGTTTCAAGATTAGTTTGATAAATGGTTAGATTCCTCTTTGAAAGGAGATCATATGGTCTAAATTTGAGATCCTACATCAAAGCATAGAAGAAGTTATTAAGGATAAAAAATGGCTACTCATGCATATTAAAAGGGTTCCCATACTTAGTCATTTTTGAAAGTGTTAAAGATCGAGCAAGATCAATGGTACACATTCATCCAAGAAGTTAAGAAGTAGTAAGATGAAGATAGGTTTATGTTATTTAATGACTAAGCAAAGGTACAAGATAAAGATCCAATGGAAAGTGGGTGTTCATACAAGTTTATCAAATGGTGATCATTGATCACTAAATACCTAGTTGATCTGTAGAGATTGACGGAGCACATTGAGTCAACATTTCAAGATTGCACGAGATGAGGTCAAAGTGACTAAGGTTTAAGATTTGGCTTTGGTGTATTATGCATTAAATTTTAGACAATATTGATGGTGTGTATTTGATCTGAGTTGATAGGACATGATATGCAAGCATTGTGTTCAAAGGTTAACTATGACTATTACTATTTAAATATTTGAACATAACATAGGAAAAAACTAGAGATATATATTTTATCTATATCTTTTGATAGATGTCAAATTTGTTGGTCTTGTAAAAATAAAATATGAAGAGGACTCTATGGTGCATCTAATAAACCTAATTTGAAGATCTAGAAGTGAGTATAGTCAAAGATATTAAGCTTATAAGTTGACTTTGTGTTTGTTCATATTCCGCAAGTGACCTGAGAATGATATTTGAGCTTATGTAGATGTTTCTTTGATTTTTCATGTTTATTTGAATATTGAATGATATTTGAGCTAAAAGGTCTAGTTTTTCTTATAACTCAACTAGATAGGTGTGGCATCACCTTGTGGGATTTTAGTCTCACTAAATAAGGATTGTAGTTCCTTGATCATTTGTACATGGTCTAAATTGGTTCTTATTTTTTAGGATAGTAGTCCAAAATCAAGTTTTAGTGGGTTTTATTCTCCAAGAGGGTTTCTCATGTATGACATGTGTTATATGCTTGATCTTGCATTGTCTTTATTGTTCATTGCTATGAATGATGTATGTCTCATGAATATTTATATTAAATGATTAAGAGTTTGAAGGAATTAAAATTGAAGTTGACATTATTTGGGCTCACTGATTTAACCCCCCCCCCACTCTTAGTGATTATACCTCTAATAATTGGTATCAAATTAGGTCCTTTTTAGGAAAGCCTAATAGCTTGAAGGTGATCTTAAGTAGGTACAAACATGGCTAAGTAGTTGAAGAAATAAAATCAATAGTGGAAGGTTGTGATCAAAACACTTGAATAATAGATATGTACTTTGAAGAAAGATGCCAAAGAAAATGAGAATATTATCAATGATCTCAAGGTTTAGTTAGTAGATGCCAAGACAATATTGTGTTCAAAATAAAAGGACATCATGTGTGATGAATAAGCTTGTCATAATAGTAGAGAAGATGATAGCAAGGAAGAATAAGTTGATCTAGAAGTTGAACTCATGAGTGCACTTGGTGAACTAAAGGAGTAGAAGAAGAAGAATCATAAGATGAGAAATTTGATCAAAGGTCTTAAAGCATAAGTTATATTTTTAATGGAAGTTTGATAGAACAAGCATGTAGAATAAAGGATGACATGGCTAAAAAATCTAAGAGTGATAATGAGACTATCCAAGTTCTCAAAATTTAGATGGAGATTGCATGTTCAAACATAAAAGCTAAAGAATTTGAAATTGATCAATTAAAAAATAATCTTGTTTCCCTAAAAGATGAGTATGAAAAGGTCATAATCAACATAGGCAATCTTGAAGAACAAAATAAATTAGAAAAAGTCAAAGAATATGTGAAATAGATCATAAATCTCAAGGATTAGTTAGGGGTAGCTAATGTAAATATGAAGACAAGAGAAGAAGAATGTAGACATCTTATGACTCAATTATAAGAATCAAATGTCAAAATGAGTTAAAGGAAAGGTGAGTATGGTGAGATGAAAAATGAGATAAAATTGTTGAAGAATAAGCATAAACAACTCATAGATAAGTTAAAAAAGCTAAGAAAAGAGCATAAAAAGTTTAAGCAAGTAAAGGATATTGTAAACTTGAAAAGTAATGAAAGAAGGTTTGTTAGACAACTAAATGCTTCGAGGTATGCTAGTTTATTTCATGGTTTTTTTATACATGTAAGAAGTATGGTCATAGAGCCAAGGACTATAGAAGGAAGTTGATCAAGTATGGATATTCATGGAGTCATGATAGAAGGAGTATTTGGCCAAAAATTGATCACAATTCAAATCTATTAAAAGGTATGAAAGACATTACTCATTTTAGTTGTCATGAAATTGGATGCTCTACTAAATTTTGTCCAAGTGGAGGTATTAAGTCCTCAAGGTATCTCAAAGGACATGAAGATTCCATTATGCGTAAGAAAGGTCATTCTTGGTTATGGAAACCAAATATTTTCAATGCTAATCACACTAGTTGAAAGGTTGATAAGAAAGTTACTTTAGAAGAATGTGATGTAGATCAGTATAAACTCAAAGGTCAAGTTGGTAAGTTGGCTAAATAATATGAGAAGATCCAAACTATGGTATGGATACCTAAGGTAGTAAAGACTAAGGAGATTAAATTAAGGATAATTAAGAGTTTCTATTGATAGCATTTATTGACAAATCTGAACAAAAGAATGAAGTCAAGGATTCAATTAAAGTTAAGTAGGACTACAAGTCAGAGAAAGATATGGAGATATGAGAGTCTCCTAAGTTTTGTCACTTTTAATGTCTTTATGTTAAAGGGGTGTCTATATATAGGCTTCAAAGAGACACTTTTCAATAAGAGGAAGCTTGGTGGTTGTCAGATATTATTTGGTGAGAAGGTATGAAAATAAGGTATGTTTGTGCATTCTTTATATATATCTATCTATTGAAGAAAAGAAGTTTGTGAAGAATATCAGTGGTCCTATATTGAGAATGAGTTATCTTGTTTATCATGGTTTGGATTCTCTAGTATAAAATATTTGAATATTCATTGAAGATGTCATGTTCCTAATGAAGCAAGAAATTAGGGGGAACTTTGTAATTAGTTATGTCCAAGGATCAGAGGATAGAGTAGTTGAATATAAGAAAGAAGGTGTGGAGAAGCAATTTTGTGTACTCAATATGATAATACCAATTAGATAAGGTCTTTGGTTAAGGGGTAGAAACAAGTTCATGTGTTTTCTCTAGAGGTTTGTGAAGGAGTTATAGTATAAGGTCAAAATGGGTGGTTCCAGATGACCTTATGAGTTTGATGCATTATGAAGAAGTGTTTGGTGCTTAGAAAGGTCTCTAAATTTCCTTGTAATGTTATCCAAGTTTTTTTTATGGTCTAAAGGTATGTATGTGCTAATTGAATATTTTTTAGTGCTCTCAGTTTTCTCAGTTTTGGCTTAAAGACAAGCACACCTAAAATGGGTTATAAGATGTATGTGTTCCCAAAGGTTTGGAAGCTCAAATATTTTTCTAGAAGTGTGTGATGGGTGTTTATAGGTGTGTAATTAGTTTCAAAGATGTGCATTGACCAGAAGGAGGTTTGTTGACCCTATTTGTTTAAAGATTCTAGGGTTTTAGGCTATGCTAAAAAATTGGTTTGCCTTATGAATTGAAGTTTGAGGACTATTAATATGTTGAATGGGCTAAATGGGTGGTCAAATAAATATTCACATAGATTTGAAGGTTTTTGATTCTATAGTTATTCAATTTTTTGTCAATATGGAGGGTTAATTCACTAGTAGGTTTGTGAAGGAAGTATGTTGCATAGAATGAGTTTGGTGATTAAAATTGATGTGATTAAAGGGGCATATTATATTGCTCTAGATATGGGGTTTCAGGTCTTGAATATGTGTCTAATAAAAATTGTGGGCTCTTCAAGTACCAAGTAAGGCTATAAAGAGGCGAGACAGGCCTAGTTTGAAGAAGAGTACCTTTTTGCTCAGTTTATTTAAAAAATAAAGGTATGTGTGTTTCATGGTGAGTTATAAATTTGGTTTATTTAATTTTCCTATTTTATGGGTGGCATGAATTTTTGTATGTGGTCCTTATGGTAGCTTCAGAGAGAAGGCTAGTAAGCATATATGGTAATTCTTCATGGTGTGTGGAGATCTAAAGATGCTCAGAAGGTATAATTGCTCAGATTTATTAGGGAGAGTCCCTCTTAGTTATTTATTAATGTGTTCCATCAGATTTTTGTGATTTTTAGTGTTATTTCTTCATTCATTGTAGTACTTGATTGAAGAGAGTGTTGGCATGGAGTAAGAGGATGTTGTCAAACCAAGCTAAAGTAGGCTCAAGGTAAGGGAGAGTTTTTATCATCTTTCTAAGATGGTCCTTTCATATTTTATAGTTTTTTTAGGTCCTCAAGATCAATTTTTGCTCACTTAATCATTATTTCAAAGAGGGATAAAGTTCATGTTATGGAAAGTTTATGTTATGGGAGTGCTTGAAGAAAGAGAAGGTGAGTTGTATATTGTTATATATGATGGTTGTTGACATCAATGACAAAGTGGGGGGGTGGAATGGCGGGGGGATTATTGGAGATTTATCAATGATGTTATAGTGATTTCATGAAGGTGTCCTGGTAAGTGGATGAAGTGCTTTGATAGCCTAAGTAAAAATGACAAAGTGTGCAATTTGCTTATCCTAATGTGTTTATAGTATACTTGGTTGATCTTCAGTGTTGACATGGCTAGAGATGTTCAAGAATGAGTATAGTGATTTGAGAATGTGAAATGGGCCCTATTAGAATTAAATAATGCTTTGAGTGATTATTTTCATGAGTATATTTCATCTAGTTGATCATAGTTTTCATCTAGACACTTTGGGTCCAGTGGTAGAAAATATGACTAGGAAGTTTGGTGACATCACCATTGGCACTTAAGAATGAGTCAAGGGGATTTAGTCATATGGTTATGATCACAATATTCATTAGTTATTATGCAATAGATCATAATTCATTCTTAAATCATGGTCAAATATATGAGGGTGCAAATTTTTCTTCTCAGTTAGAATTCATTATTTTCCCATAGCCAAACTTGCAGTTGGCTAGAAAGAGCAGAGTAAGCATGTTGATGAGGTCAGATTTTGCATGCATGGAGGTGTCAAGACAAAATGATCATATGGGTTTTTTCATTTTTATTCCTAGTTTTTTTTCATTAATTTTTAGATCATTAAATGAATCATGTCAAAATATATACATATGCAAAATTGGGCTCCTAGGCAATTTAACTATGTTTTCCCATACTTAGCCAATTTTGTAAAGTGGCAAGAAGAGCCAAGTGAGTATTTTGATGTGTTATATATTGCACATGTGAAGGTTTCAAGAGAAACTGATCATATGGGTTTATTCAATTATCATAGATGATTTTTGTTAATTTTGAGATCATGCACTAAAGCATGATAAAATTTATGCAGTAGTAAAGTTGGCCTCCCAAACAAATTTTGGCATAGTTAGCTCTCTGATAAAATATTTTGAGAAGGAATACTAATGGTGTTATATATTACATATATAAGGGTTTTAGGATAAATTTTATATATGTTTGGATTCCTCTTTGAAAGGAGATCATATGGTCCAAATTTGAGATCTTGCATCAAAGCATAGAAGAGGTTATTAAAAATCAAAAATGGCTACTCAAGGATATTAAAAGGGTCCCCGTAGTCATTTTTTAAAGTGTTAAAGCTTGAGCAAGATCAATGGTGTGCATTTCTCCAAGAATTAAATAATAAATAAGATGAGGATAAGTGTATGATGTTTAACAATTGGGAAAAGGTATAAGATAAGGATCTAACAATGAGTAGGTATTTATACAAGTTGATTGAATGGTGACCATTGATCGCTAAAGACCTAGTTGATCCATAGAGATCAATAGAGCATGTTGAGTCAACATTTCAAGATTACGCAAGATGAGGTCAAAGAAATTGAGGTTTAATGTTTGGATTTGGCAGACTATGTGTTAAATATTAGACAAGATCAATGGTGCATATTTGATCTGAGCTAAGAGGACACGAGATATGAGCATTATGTTTGAAGGTTAACTATGATTTTTTCTATTCAAATTTTTGAATTTAACATAGGGAAAAACTAGAGCTCTATATTTTTTCTATATCTTTCGATAGAAGTCAAATTTATTGGTGATGTAAAAATAAAGGATCAAGAGGACTCTATGGTGCATCTAATGAGCCTAATTTGAAGATATGGAAGTGAGTACATTCAAATATATTAATCCTAAAAGTTTATTATGTGTTTGTGCTATTTTTACAAGTGACATGAAAAGGATATTTGAGCTTATGTAGATTTTGTTTTGATGTATCATGTTGACTTGGCTATTGGGAAGTGTTGTAAACACTATGAGAATACTCTATGATTATTTTGGAGGTATGATCAATCTATCTTGAGTATGAATACTGCTTAAGAAGTTGAATGTATATTTTTTAATGGTGTTCTTATGTATAAGGTCTCTATTTGAGTTGTTTGATCATACGCAAAGGTGAGATAAGATGATTATGATCATTTAAGGATGTCAAAGGGACAAATGGAGTTGACCCTTTGTATTTGAAAGTGGTCTTATGTTATTGTTTTTCTCGAGGGTGAGATAAAAAGGTGAATAGGTCTCCATGAGACCTCTAAGAGCTACAAGGGCCTTATCAAAAGGTGTAGCTACTTAAGGGTGACCCATAGATGCTTTGGCTAACCTATGAAGATTGTATTGAGTTATGTCTTCATATGATAGATGTCTTAAGGGTTAAGACATGCCTGATGGCTGACTAAGTTGGTGATGATCATGATTGCTCTATAAATAGTGAAACCATATGTGTTGGTTTCTAGACTTGTAATACTTGGATGAGGGAGTCTGAATGTGGATTTAAGTGAAGGAGATAACCTTTTAAAGAGAAATTACAAGTTAGTGAGGACCAATAGAGAGTGAAGAGGATTATACATGTTAGTTTGAGTAAGGTTTTGAAGGTGATCACATAGGTCATTGGACCTAATAATCCTAGAAGAGGTAGAATGGGTGAGTATGCTCAAGATCCTATTTGAGAGAGGCTTGTGTGTGTGAATTATGGAGTGAGGGATGGGTAGAGTACCTTGTATATTATTTTATGAGAAAATAAATTTGAGGACTATTTGTATGACCTATTGGTCATAAATCTATGGGGAAAATAGTTCTCTTATTGTTTAAGTATGATTAAAGGTGAAGAGTGATAATCAGTGGCTCATCATCAAGTATTGAAAACATCAGTGCAAATGTGGATTTGTTTTAGGTGTTGTGTCATCTCAACATCTAAAGTGGTTTTAGCCTCCTTGCAAGGTGAAACTTGCTAAAAGGTCTAGTTATTTTTGCAACTTAGCTAGATAGGTGTGGCAGCACATTATGGGATTATAATCTCACTAAATAGGGATTGTAGTTATTTGTTCATTTGTAGATGGTCTAAATTGGTTATTTTTTATAGGATAGTATTCCAATTACAATTTATAGTGGGTTTTATTCCCCAAGAGGGTTTCCCATGTATTATATGTGTTATATGCTTGATCTTGCATTATCTTTATTATTCATTATTATGAGTGATGTATGCCTCATGAATATTTGTATTGAATGATTAAGAGTTTGAAGGAATTGGAATTGAAGTTGAGATTATTTGGGCTCACTAATTCATCCCCCCTCTTAGTGATTATATCTCTGAAAAAATCAAAAAAGATGCAGTGGACTTTGTGTCACATTATTTGGAGTGTTAGCAAGTGAAAGCTAAACACATGTATCCAGATAGATTATTATATCCACATAATATACCAGAGTGGAAATGGAAAGTGATCAATATGGAATTTGTCCAAGGATTACCATTATCATGAAACATGGATGACATGATCTTGGTTGTAGTTTCTAAACTAATCAAGGTAGCACATTTTATCCTAGGAAATTTAATAAATGATATACCAACTCTAAAAAAGAGATTTGTAAAGGAAGTGTATCAATTGCATGGTTTCTTAGAGAATATCATGATCTGAGAATGACTTCCATATTTTGGTTAACTCTAAATTTATCTTTGGGTACACAACTAAACTTCAATAATGCATATCACCAACAGAATGACAGTCAAATTAAATGAGTTAATCAGGTGTTAGAGGATCTTCTTTGTATGTATTTTATGGATCAAAAAAATAAATGGGAAGAATACCTTCCATTGGTTGAGTTTGCATAAAACAACTCATAGTAGTCTACCCTAAATATGACACCATTTGAAGCATTTTATGGGAGAGGGTACAAGACACCAATCAGTTAGGACATGTTGGAAGATAGAGTAGTCTTTGGACTTGAGATGCTTTTATAAATAGAGGATCAAGTTAAAATAATTAGGTAGAGATTAGTCAAGGCTAATGATAGGTATAAGAGCTATGTTAATCTTAAGAGAACAACTAGCTAGTTTGCATTAGGTGATAAAGTATTCCCTCATTTTAAGCCACAAAATAACTTGATTAAATTTGGAAAATTATCAAAACTTTCATCAAGATATGTGGGACCCTTCAAGGTTTTATAAGTGGTCAATATTAGAGCATATAGGCTTGCATTTCCACCAAATCTAGCTTTATTACATAATATCTTCTATGTATCTTATCTTAAAAGTTATATAGTTGATCTTTCACATGTTTTGGATTGGAATTATTTGTAGTTTTTAGATCTTGGGGTGGTTATGGTAGATCTGATTAGAGTAATTGACACTCAAAAACTTTATTTGCATAATAGAGAAGTGTCACAATGCAAGGTCTTGTGTTACAAATACTCTGATGATAGTGTTACTTGGGAGGACTATGATGAATTTTATACGTTATTTCCACATTTATTTGCTTGATGTGATGCTAAATACTATGTTTTTTTTGCTCAACTTTGTTTATTATTTAGAACTATTATTTGAAAAAGTGTCATCAAGATGATGACCAACTTTAGGGGGTAAGTATGTTACATCTTAATTTTTTGACTAAGCTAATTTGCCTAATTATATGTGGATTAATATGATTGTTAAAATGATTTGTTATTTATTAAATAAATTATAAGTCATATGTTGTTATGAGATATATGTATGTTACTTAGATGTCATGAGTTCATTATTATAAGATGGCTAATTGATTTTCTACATAATGATTATGTTACTTTGTTATTATAGTATTGTTTTATGAGTTATATCATGATGTATTTGACTAACTACCTTCTTTTCATGAGTTAGATGCAGGAAAGTTCATCCCTCAGAGCATGATAGAGGGAAAGCATCATCAAAGAGGGTGACGTAGATGGAGATAATGAAAGATGATATAGGAATTGCTAGACCCATGCACACACCACATTAGATTTAATATGTTATATGCATTATGTATTTGAATTGTTAGAATTAGTATGTTTTGTAAGTTAATTTATAATTACTTCATAGATATGAAATAAATTTTATATATGATTACATCATGTATATTTATGTATAATTAGTAATTAATGTTTTAATGTGATTTTATAATATTACTTTATTTATATTTGTTATGATTATAAGAACATAAATCTAGTATATGATATCTAATTACATACATACATACATACATACATACATACATACATATATATATATATATATATATATATATATATATATATATACATATATATACATACATACATACATACTAACAAGATGTCTTAGTAACATTTTAGAACATTATGCTTACTATTATTAATATTCGAGAATATCAATAAATGCCAAGCTATTAATATATCAAATGAGATAGTTAACCTATATATACTAGTAATAACACAAACAATTATCTTGTTATGATTAAAATAAATAATTGATAGACCTATCATTTTGATATAGGAAAATAATTGATGTTGTGTTAGTCAATTTACCATAAAAGGGGAGGACATAGATACCTTATTAGTTATTAAAGGAAATTGTTTATCCTAAATATCTGTACCTAATCTTTTGGTCATGCATAAGATACGTTGGAGTGGAAGTAATACTTATCATTGCTGATAATGTGTTAAGTGGAATTTTTAAAGTGAAATACATGGAATTTTAACATGCATAGATTTGAAATGAGTATAATAACTATTTTTAAAATGGTGAGAAACTAATAAGTGAACTTAGGGTTTTCTTAAGTCTTTTTAATAGAATTTAACTAGTTTTGAGTAGTCATTATAGTGGAAAAATATGATTATTGCATGAAGATTGTAAGTTGGTATAAACTTTATACAAGTCTTGAATCGATGATTGGGAAAGAATAATATGTGAGATGAGAGGAGAATAGGAGGATGGTAAACAAGAGAAGAGAAATACAGAGAAAGGGTGAAAAATAATACAAGTGCAAATTTTGTCTCAGACTTGGAAGCAACTTACCAAGTTGGTGATGAATTTACTTTTGTATGCTTATATGATTACTATTTTGGTTTTAATTCTTTGGGTTTATAAATGTAAAGAGTTTTTAGGAAAAACATAGGCTTATCCATGTGGATGGCTTAGCCATCCACAGAACTAAGCTAAAATACATCTAAATTCCTTAGACTATAAACTATTGTGTTGTGGTTGTTGAGCCATTAGGGCAAAATAGATGTAAATTTCTTAAATTATTATGCCCTAGTTGAAAAAAAAACCCTAGATGGATGTTAAGGTAGTATATGTATATATAATTGAGTTTTAGAGTCTTTAAAATGGGTGTCATTATTTCAAAGAAATGTTTATCATCTAGATACATATTCATATAAACTTAGATATAGATATGATTTGTTAAGTATATATAAATATACATATTATGTATATGGATATACATAGAACCAAATTATTTTGATACAAATTGGTTTTAGGTTGACATTTTATAAATTATTCATTATTATACTCGAAGTTGATGAATATCAAATCAACTTGATAAATGACTATGTAAAAATTGAACAGTCAAAAATTGTGAATAAAATTAGGAAATATATAAACAATGGTTTTGATATTTAGGAAAGATAATACATTCCAAGTGTAGTTTGCATGTGTGTGTGTGTGTGTGTGTGTGTGTGTGTGTGTGTGTGTGTGTGTGTGTGTGTGTGTGTGTGTGTGTGTGTGTGTGTGTGTGTGTGTGTGTGTGTGTGTGTGTGTGTGTGTGTGTGACCTACATAAATGGGATATATATATATATACACACACACACACATATATATATAAAATAATATGAATTTACATATTAAGTGAAATACTGAGTGAGGATAAACATGTGAATTTATGTTTGAAACTATGAATTAGAAAATTTGATGGATTGTATAATATATTTTATAATGAATAAACATTTACACCTTATGAAAGTATTATTTAGTATAACCTTGAGGCAAGTTTTCATTCCAAAATTTGACATCGATTATAATATCAGGGTGAAAATAAATATGGAATAGGGTATGTGACATTAAGGAACATATGGGTATGTGACATTAACATAAAGAACATTTTTTTTTTTGATTAAAAAAAATAGAAAGGAAGATAATATATTTTATTAGATAATAAATAGTGAAACTGTAAAGGAATTTATAATATAAATGTCCTTTAAATGTAGTTAGGAATTAAGTCATTGTATATTGGTTTAGATAGATGTTTTTGAAAAAAATTACCTCCTTTGGAATGTTTTGATTATGGATGTATCATAAATCAATTTTAATCTTGAGCTTTATATATAACTTCTGAAAGGATATATATTTTTTTTATGGTTAAGATAAGTACAATACATGACTTATGATTATAATCCTATGTTTTCTAAAAGAAAGAACATCATTGAGAAATTTTAAATAATAGGTTTTTATATTTGAACAATTTTTGGGTTAAAATTGTACCAATTCTAATATGGAGATTTATGTGAATCTAGTAGAAGCTAAAATAAGATAATGAGATTTTTTTTAGATTTATTAGCTAGTTTATATAAAGGATTATTGAATAAAATAGTCTTTATAATAAAAAAAAAATGCCATGGTATGATAGGATTTTATATATATATATATATATAACATGTATGAATTTATTAGATGATTCCCATTTTATTTTATATATTAAAGTTGAAAACATATAGGTTATTGTGCTTATAAATTTAAGCATAAAGCCTTCATATAAGTATAATTTGAAGAAAGATTATGCTTACGATTTACAATTTATTATGTCTTTTAAAATCTTTAAGAATTTTGTAATAATTAAGCAATATGTGCAGATATTATGAGAATGATGGTTTTTTTATAGTGCATTTACTTATAGAAAGTAGATTATATATTATGATTTGTAGTTTACCCATTTTGGTAAATAAAACTTATTTGTCATGATTATTATAAAATATAAGGATAGATATTCATTCATATATTTGATGGACTAAATGTATGAAAAATGATTATCCATGTTAATAGTTAAAGTAATGCTTGCTAAGTAGGAATAAATTTATATGAATCCATTGGTTATTGAGAGTTTAACCAAATATCACATTATTGGTACTAACTAAGCAGTGAGATAGAATTAAATAGATTACTTAGCACCAACCATGCCAGATGAAGGTAATATGATCAAGTGGTGTGTATAAATTTGAATGATCCTAAAGATCGATAGATATTTGAAAACTTTGGCCAAAGTAATATTAAATAGGCATTGTCATTTCATATGTATTATTTAGATGCTTGTACGATATTATGCTAGAATGTATTTTTATTTATGGTACACATCATGTTCTATAAATCTTACAGCACATGAGTACTAGCATGTCTCTCTAGATTCTTGCACTATCACTATCTACCCATCTATGAAGGGAGGTCCATTCCTTTTTTAAAGGATTATGTGGGGGATTGATGGTTCATTTTTGGTGTGGAAAAGCACTCAGATGATGCTCTTTCTCCCTACTATAGTACTTACTTGGAGACTATGCTTGAGATTATCAGGGATATAAGAGTTAGAATGATTTGATATTTATGGATCATTATATCTATCACTGTATTTATGTTGAGGCATCATGACTATTGGAAATGTAATTGATATATTATTTTTAAATCAACAATAGTGGTTATAATAGTGTACCATCCATGTATATATTTTAATATGATTACTTTTCTTATGTAGTATGTTATGTTATGTAAGATGTTAGTGATCAAAAATTGTTATTGGTATATGTTTACTTCTGTTAATATACTTAGTATGTTAAGGTCACTAATTATATTCTCATGGTGAAATATAATGAAAGAATAATTGGGGTTTAAATGCTTTTAAAAAAAATACTACATTATTCTAGTAAATCCCTATGGTGATGTTACAATTGCAAGGTATACATCATATTGTTAAAAGTATGGCATTATTGTCATGTAATGAGTTATAGGGTTTACAGTGTATTCTAAAGGTGAAACTATAATGTGGATTTCATTTTTTTGTATATAATGGAGTGGTAATTAATTGGTGAATTCATTCATGTATAATAGTTTTGTTATATGCAAAGGTGCCTTCACATCATTCTATACTTGTAACACTTTCCTATAAGGTTGTAATTCTTGTAATTTGTGTAAGAAATAGATTTGTAAGTATTTTTATGTGTTGTCAAAATGTATAAGGTTAACATTCCTTATTTTTTAGATATAAATAGATTGTAGGTTATATAATTCTAGTCATTATAATATTAAGTCAATATTTTCATAATTTAGAAATGCATAAAGCTACATGGATTTGGAAATGATCTATTGGTATCTAGATCAGTCTTATAGTCATTATACATGATTATTATGATATTAATTCAAATATCCTATATAAAGATTCACACAAAAAATGGAGGAGATTTATATAAGATCTTTGAATTAATATCATTAGTATCAGATTAGTCTATGATCATCCTATTATGGAGTGATAAAGTGTTTTCCAAAGGGGTAGCTTAATTAATTTTGATTGTCCCAGATTGATGAGTATATTTGAAAGTGAACTTGTGAGCATTGAATTCTCATATGACATTTCATGTGATCCTAAAGTTCATTCTGATCATCTATCCCTACTAATGTCATTTGATTTCTCTCAATCCACACCAAACCAAATAGTCATTATGTTATTACTACACTTGGCATTTGTCAAACTCACATGGAGCACCTAGATATTGCACTTGGCTTTCAAATTGTCTTTTTTTGGCTTGAAAATGTAGATTAGGAATTGTACTACTCTTCAGGGCATCACCACACATCCCAACTTTATACAGCTCAGGCTTGATCTCTAAACTAACATCTTTGGTGCAATCGTTAGATGTGTTGTCACATACATTTTTACTTAGACACCAATCAATTGTGAAGGAATGTTAAATTTATGATATTAGATCACCTTCCATATTCTCTTATCACTTTACTTCTCTCTGACCATAGATGATCTCTATTTTTCATTATTCTACATGTATGTCTCTATTGATGTTCAGTTCTAGCTCAACATGGCACTCATGACCTTTGGTAATTTGTAATAAATTTGATCATAACATATTATTCTAACTCATCCACTGATGAATAATTCAGGCATGGTATCTCCCATCATCCAAAGTCAAAGTCATGATAATCAATCTTTTGGTCTTTTAGTTTGTTGTCTTATTATAATATAAGTGTCATTGAGAGATTATAAAACGTTTTGAAAGTATTGTTATTTTGACTTAAGTATATTTAGTATTAGTTTCATGAGTTTTGTTTGTTAATTAATTAAAGTCTCTAAAACATTTATCCCTTTGAATAGTGAGTGTTAATATATTTTATTTTATTAAATAAATCTATATTATATATGTATGTTTTTTTAAGTAGTTTGTTAAAATAAGTCAAAGTGTCGTTTGTCAAATAGACTCAATTTGTGTCATTTAATTGTTAAAAATCCCAAAAGTGTCAAAATTATTAG